>KK119544.1:389272-424046 GCA_000611955.2 Stegodyphus mimosarum | reverse complement strand
TTATTGCTGCTTGTAGACCTATCACCCTTTATGAAGATTTCCATTTATGCAAAGCCACCAACGCCAATAATTGCAGATTGCAATGGTGTCGGGGCAGAACCACTTGGACAACTGAATGGCACAGGAGTGTACGGCGACGAGTCTCGAATTTGTTAGTCGCCAAATAAAAGTTTGCAAGCGACATGGAGGCAGATCCAGTCTTTCTGTTACTTATTGCTTGACAACGTGGTGTCGTAGTCTGGAGTGTCATTTGCATGAACAGCAGATTTTTATCACAGGCACAATGGCGGCACGACAAAACATGGGTGATATGCCGCAGCCGGTTGACCGTTATAATGCTTATTGCACCTAGTTGCTGAATCACTGGACTTGGAAGTGGTTGTGCGTTATAACAGCGCTTAAAATACACATGTAAATACACAGTGTTTGTGCGGTATGGAAGCGTTTAAAACACTCACTGAGCTGAAAGTTCTCTCATGCTGTTTGGTGGTAGACTGATATCGGACAGGTCCCTGGGTATTCTCCATCAAAAAGGGGGGAGCTTCATAGCCAGTGAGGCGGGACACATCCGTACGACCAACTGTGAATTTCTATTGTCTCGCCCTGCTTATACCTGTACCTGCAGCCGGTTACTTCCTTAACTTCAGATGTTGCAAAATACTGCTTTTCTGCAAGATAACTCTTCAGCGCACATCACAATCATCAGCAGAAAAATCTGCAAAGCACCCAGAGGTCTCCAGATCTCCCACCGATCCAGCATATGTAAGACGTGATTTGCTATCGTTTGTTTGATCTGCTTCACCTTCAATCGGAAGACGAACTGCAGAGGATAAGCGAAAGCATACGGTCATCCATCCGTCAGGACACTTATCCGCAAGCTGATTTCAGGTGTACTTTCTAGGCTTGTTTCTTGTATTGCTGCAAGAGATTGTCCTACTTCGTGCTGATAATTCTGTGCATTCGATTGCTATAGAAAGTTATCTTACTGAAATTAAAATCGCGTATTCATATATGCTTTTATTGCCTGTAAACGAACTCTCATAACAATCTACTTTCTCAACGTGTTGCGTTTTCTCAGTCAGGCAGTGTCTATGAAAGAAATGAAAGGGATCTCGCGAGCATAATGGGGATGAAAAAATAAACGAGATATTTTACAACTTTTTTTGAAAAATTAATATAGCTGGATTTAGGTAAATTAAAAGAAGCATCTTATAATTTAGCACTTAAATACCGAAATGGTATAAATGTTGCAGAGAAAGCGTCAGAAATTGGTTACGAAAACAAGTAAAAAATTTAGATCTTTAAAGGAAAATTCACGGATTTAGTTTACTTGAACCGCATCCGAATACAGAAGTTGCATTAAGAATATTTTAATGTTGCCAATAATTAGAGCATAAAAAGGCTGCAGCAATCTTAAAATAACAAAAAATTATGAATGAAGGATCTTCATTTGGAATTATATGAAGGATCTTCATTTGGGCCCAAACCAATTTTCAGACATGCAATTCTAATTCTGTCTATGGGTCAAAAAATCATGTAGATTTTGAAGAAAAAAAAAAGATTTCGCTTCATTAAAAAGTGAAAAAAAAAGTTGGCAGTTTAATGTAATATTTTAAATAAATTATATTACTATATACACTATTTCACTACTGTTCCCCAAAAAACACTGTTTAACGTTATTTATTTTAAAAATCATAATTTTCCTGAATATATGAAACTGTGAGTAAATATTATGACAGCTATGATTTAAAATAGTTACCTTTGTATAATATTAGTTTTCTGTGTATTATTTCAAAAGATGATCATTTATATTTCCAGATGATTGCGGTCATCTCTAGAAGCAGTTATTTTAGAAAGATGACGTTCTCAGAAGTGATCGCTCTCGCAGGTTGCTCATCAGAGGAAATTGATCGCCACAAATGGTCCACCATCTGTAAACTACACTCATGTCCATAAATGAAGGATAATTCGGAGTCACGCGGAAATCGAACTCTAAAATAAATATATCACCTGTAAAATCACTACACACATCTTCAAGAATCATGCAAATTTCAGGAAGTAATCAGATGACACCGATGGTACGTCACAATGACGAGAGTGTAAGAGAGTGATATATAAGGAATACAGGCAAAGAAATAAAATCGTTCGCAGGCGCTTTATAAGCATTTCAGTGCAATAACCGAATAGTTATGACACAAAGGGCGCATTTGGAGTATTTTTTAAATGGTAGAATTATCGACCGTCTGGAATGTGGGCGTACCCAACTGGAAGTATCAGGCGAACTTGGAATTGCCCAGAGTGTCATCTCCAGGCTTTGGCAACAATTCCAAAATGATGGTAATGTGAGTAGACGTTACAGCACAGGTCGCGAAAGAGTTACAACGCCGAATGAGGACCGGTATTTGGCAGTTACTGCCAAAAGAAACAGGCGGAGCACAACCTCAGACCTGTCTCGTCAGCTCTCTTCAGCCTCTTGTACGACAATTTCAAGGCAGACCGTGTACAGACGCTTAGGGCAGATTGGTCTATATGCTCGTAGACCTGTCAGATGCGTTCCACTTACTGCAACTCACTGTCGCCTGCGGTTAGCCTGGAGTAGAGAGCATGCATTGTGGACACCGTAACAGTGGACTTGTGTGATGTTTTCCGACGAGTCCAGGTTTAGCTTGCAGTCTTCGAACTGACCTGCATGTTCAAATTGGAACCATGACAAGCCAAATCTATCGGGACGTCATTTTGGAACAACATGTACGTTTGTTTCGGGACGCCATGGGCGCACAATTTGTGTTTATGGATGACAACGCCCGTCCTCACCGTGCAAACATCGTAAGCGAATGCCTTCAATCGGAGGATATCACCCGTATGGACTGGCCAGCATTCTCACCGGACTTGAATCCAGTAGAGCACGTGTGGGACATGCTTGGCTGACGAGTTGCCTCCTCCTACATGTCTACCGGAACTTCGGAGAGCATTGCTTTTTGAGTGGTGTAATATCCCTCACGATCAGATCGATAATTTGATACTCAGCATGCCTAGGCGTTGTACGGACTGTATTGCATCGTCTGGGAGACATACAATGTATCAACAATCATACCAACCATGTAATATTCCTTTTTTGTAAATAGGTTTTTTTTGTAATTTGCTCCAGGGAGAAAATCGCTAATTTTTTTAATAATATCAAACATGTAGCATCTTTTTTTTTTCTCTTTACCTTTCGTTTAATAAATAAGCTTTACAAATAAGTCAAATTTGTTTTGCTTCTAAATCTTCCTTTGCCTGATTTTGCATTATCCTTAATTTATGGATATGAGTGTATTTGTCTACATATAGGTCAGCTAATAAGCGCATTTAATCTACGTCTCTTTGTTTCTTGTGTGTTTTCAAATAACTTATTTTTAATTTCTCCCTTCTATTTACATAAATAAAAAAATAAAATCCGAAAGCTTTCAGATTTTAAATTACGTCCAAAGGGGCGTTTTTTTTTAACGTTTTGCGTGTTACTTTTATTTATTAAATATAATGTTCTATATACTCTAACCATAAAATTCAGTTCAACAACAATATCATAAAATAATTTTAAAATGAGCATATCATCAGAATTTCCGATACAGAGTCTCATGGACTGGAGTTAAAAACTTTTTTTTTTCTCCGTACAGTGTTGCCATTGCTCGCTTTGAAATCATTAATTTGTTAAGCAAAAATTCGTTATGTGTTATAAAATATGAAATCGACAATAAAACAAATTTCAAATTCCAAATTAGGGCTTCCACATGCCCGTATTCTATGGAAGATTACTTTCAAATTTTGATGGCGCTACGTACCGTCGTTTTATTACAGTGCGAGAAACATACATATATTTATGCAGATTCATCATTGTTTTCTTAAAATGCAATACAGGACGATAATATTTGGTGGCAACAATTTGAAAAGTGATTCGCCGTTTATAGCTTTCAAGGCAAAACGGCAAAACGAAATTAATATAAATTTAAAATGAGCATATCTTTAGAATTTCCGATACACAGTCTGGCGCACTAGAGACAAAACAAAATTTTTTTTTCCATTGCCCGCTTTGAAATCCTTGAGTTTGTTTAATAAAAAATTCTTTAAAGTTTTACAAAATATGAAATAGATGAAAAACAAATTCCAAATTTGGGCTTCCAGATGTCCATATTCGGGTGGAAACGTACGTTATTCAAAATTTGATGGCTCTAGGTACCGTTGTTTTATCACAATGCGAGAAACATACATACATAGATTTAGATTCTTCATTATTTAATTCCTTTAAATCTATTACAGGGCTCTAATATTTGGTGCCAACAATTTGAAAAGTGAACCGACATTTATAGTGAACCACCGCAAAATGCCAAAACGAAATTAATAGTCCTAAAAAATTTAAAAAACACAATAAAATGCGTATTTTCTGAATGTGATATGCTTCTAGTCTATTCAAACATTTGGAGATCTATTTCAATCATACAGAGGCTATTCGCAACTTTTTTTACACAATTTTCATTGTAATTACATAAATACTTCATCTAAAATTTTTATGCTTAAATGCTGTATTTGATAATCCTTTATGCTTCACTATCTTTAAACACCGTAATTTCAAAGCCAATAAAATAAATATTTTGTAGTGAAGAGGTATTTTATCTCATTGCTCTCGAACAGCTTTCCAAAGTCTATGGAGGTTGTAGGTGGACGTTTCGACAACTCGCTTTTTAAAAGTCCAAAAGCACAAATACATTGATGATAGATCAGAAGATTTAGCAGGATGCAGGTCTACTGATTAATCACAGTGTATGTAAAGAGAAGGTATTTCACGTTTGAAAATTGGATATAAAATATGTTTTTAATATTATGTTGAACTGATGTCAACATTTTTCTTTATTCTATTTTTAAATTGCCGTTATATGAAAAACAACCAGAATCATAAATCTTTCAGAAAAACGTTCTTTAGATTCCTTGAACCCTGTTTTCAGATTTTTTTTCTCCTCTTTGATGATAATAAATGGGTATTTTTTTATTCAGCCACTTAAGTACACCCAAGATTCGTCTATTGTGACAATATTTTCCCCTTTTTTTCCGGATAAATGTTTCTCATAAAGAATTCTACAGTGCCTTATGCGTTCGGCGATAAGTCGTGGAGAAAGACGATGCCCATTATGTTTTTTTTCTCTTTTTAAGATTGAAATCAGCCTGAATCACGTTTTTTTTTTTTTTTTTTTTTACAGTTGACACGGAGTATTTTAATGATTTTGCAACTGCCCTCTGACTTGGCGGATTTTAACATTAAAGATCTTACTTTTGCAACATTAGAAATATTCCGTTTTTTCCATGGATACGTGTTTAAACATTTTCCTCACCTGAAGTTAAATTTTGATTTTTTTTTCCTTTGTTGCTGACAACATTACCTATCATAGCTTTAGATACCGAAAAACCATCGCTTTCACACCGTTTCTTAATAACTTGCATGAAAACAAAACTGTCGTGTAGCAGACGATAATCTATACTTTCAAAAAGTATAGTTGCAGTTACAAAAAAATTCCAAGCACTTTTTTTTTTAAGAGAACAGCAAAATCGTGTAAAAAAATGATAGATCAGCCTCTGTAAAGTATGAAAATATAACTAAGGTTACTTTAAAGAAAGGGGGTTCCCTTATACGAGAATAAACATCTCCAATTATTTCTAAGAATAAGCATCCCAGTAACACATAAAATGTATAATGACTACTTGTTTTTCATTTTTTCGCGAGAAAAATCTATGCTCAAGGTATTTAAAAATATGTAACTTAATACCATCCCCTAGAGGCTTTACAACCGAATTATTGCCATTAAAGCTATAACATTTTCAAATTTATTCTAAAAGGAACACAAAGTCAGATTATTTCAAATAGTAAAAAATTTATTGCTTCTCTCGAGAATATATGAGTCATAGTAACATTTATTGATCACTGAGTTCTTTTACACAATAACAAGAAACTATGACTCGACTATCACAAAACTAAAGTCATGATCATAAAATTTGAACTCCAGTTACAATAAATACATGTCGCGAAAGCAACCACTTGTCAGCCAATACAGCTGGCAAGAAATAACACAGAGTATGAGTGTACAGAAAATATAATACAATAAAAAGTGACGATTTAAAAAAGCTCACACTTAAATTACCCACACCACCTGGGTGTGCTAACATAAAAATCTCTCTCAAAAAAATATCTTTATTGAAACAAACAGTTTTTGAAGAATTTCTTAATTTGATTCTTGAATATTTTATGCATTTGACATGATAGAAAAAAGATTTAAATGGGCATCAAAACTAGTTTTATGTTTTACAATTCTTACTTCTCCAAACGTATTTTTATATAGATGGATTTACATTAATAAGGAACTTACGAAAATAAATCTATCCCTGTGTTTTGATTTCAAAATCTTTAAAGTGAATCACAGAAAGCATAAGTTATAGAACTAGAATTAGAATATTTAATCAAAATTTGAATTAAGGCATTAGTAAAAAGTCATCTTTAAAGTAATTTTAAACGCAAGGCATTCATAATTTTAAAAGAAATACAAAGTAAAATCTTAATACATAAATATAAAGCTTAATTTAACAAGCTCACAAAGATTATAAATTTTAACTAAATAAGAAATAAGGCACTTTTTTTCAGTTGATAAGAAAATAACATTTTAGCTATAAACATCCTTTTGATCCACAAGAATAGGAATATTCCATCCAAAATATAAATTAAGGCACTAATGGATGAGCAGTTCTCAATCGAACTTCCTTAGCTACGCAGCGCCGTTTTAGTAAATTAAAATAATAATAATGATAACAATAAATTAAAAAATCACAAATTAATCAAGCACATTTGTAAGTGATAAATAAATTCACTTTAAAACTGTAGAACTGTTGAGTATTTAAAATTAGAAAAGTCTTTCAAATTATAAATTAGCTTTCAAGGGAATTCCACTGATTTTACAGAAGATAAAATACAAAAGTTAATAAATTTAAATATTTTCAAGTTTTGAAAAGTCTTTCTTTCATTTGTTAGTTATTATTTTTTGATGATATAAAATTTCTTAATTTTCAGCATATAAAATTAAAAAAAAATTATATTAGGTCTGTTTTTTGTTTGATGACAAAATCATATTTTAAAGATATCAAATTGAAAATTTTAGAACATTCAAAATTAAACAAAATAGGAAGCTAATATTTTCAAATGATATTTTTTTTCGTTGATAACTAATTTTCTAAAGGCATAAAATTGTTTCACTACAATTACAATTTAAAAAATTTCAAAGATACTTTTTTTAATTCTGTCTTGTAACACAATGCCGAAATTATACTTTAACTGCGCAATTTTTAAACTTATAAGAGTTAGAAGGAGAAATATTTCAAAACTTAGTTTTCAAATGCAGCATTTTTGTCATTTGAAAATGAAATTATATTTCAATGACAAAAAACAATTTGAATTTTTATATTTATCATTACGCTTTTTAAAATGATTACATTTAGTTCCATGTATTAAAATAAAGTATTTCTTTCAAATGAACCGTGAAATATTATATAAAATTACTGCAATGCGCACAAAGCAAGTTACAAATCAGAAAAAAACAACAAAGTATTAAATTTCACAGAAAGTTCATCAAGTTTTTTTTGGAGTCCGAAAAATCAATGTAAAAGAATTTTCATTTATCAAGAGAATATTTCAGTTACATTAACACTGTTCTTTCCGTTTGGATATAATAAAATTCTGGTAATATTTATATTTTGATTGAAAATATGAGACTAAGGAGCAAAAATTACAATGTCTGAATATTCCCTAAAAATCCCAAACATATCATTTAATCTTTTTATTCAATAACACATTTGAATCTATTGCTAAGATTTACCAAATAAAGTTCGTTTCTTAAAATATTACAATATTGAAAATATAATCATAAACAGTTTGATATTAATACATGAATCTAAATTTTCATTTAATGCTTGAGATAAAGAGAGGCGCAAAATAAGTTAACAATGATGAGACTTTCGTACTCTATATCAAAATTCATAATCGAGTATTAATTTTAATACTTATGAGTCGGCAGATAAGTGCGTTTACCTTTAAAGTAGGCAGTGTTATGTATTTCTTCTCGAAGCCGTCAGATCAAAAATGTATGAACTGAATATATGGAGTATTTCTTGCATTAATTTACTTCTTAAAAATTATCATTTACGCCGAAAGGCGGTAAGTTTTGTTTATTTTAATACTCTTTTACTCGTGAAATTAAAAATATTTTACTTATTGAATAAATTGTGATTTTTCTGAAATGTATTCATCTGGCATGATTACTTGTGAAAGTTTTATTTCATAATTATTAATGATTTTTAGATGATTAAGATGTTTATTTATAATAAATAATTTTGAATAAAAGAGCGGAGGTATAAAAATTAGAAATGCATGCTGCAGTTGTCTGTAATATGCACTGAGTAATTAATGTAACAAAATGCTTAACAATGTGATCGGAAATATAACTTCACAAATGCAAGATAGGTAACACAATACATGGCAACATACGTCAAATAAAAATTATTTTACATTTTAAAAGAAAAGTAGTGTTACTTGCGAGCATGAAATAAAATATCACAAGATTTCTTTGACTAAAGCAATGCTTATTTGTTTTACCTGATAAAACCCCATCACAGATCCGTTGCAGAAAGTTTGATCGTCGTTATCACAGAAACGCGATAACCCAAAAATATTGCAAAGAAGGCCTTATTGTGTGAATTAAAATTCGCATATCAGCACTTTGGTTTAAAAAACACAGTGACAATTCGATTCAGTACGATAATATTATCTAATGTATGTAATTTCAGAGCTGAATTGAAACTGAAGAAAATGAGAATTAAAAGCCCGCAACGTTCAATTATCTTTGAACAAGTGTTCAGGCTAAGGTACCGACTAGAAAACCATAAGTTTCATGCAAAGAAAAAAGTTCATTATCTTAAAAAATAAGATTCTAGAGTTGCAATGGAGTGACGGTAAATAATATCGAGTTTCAGCACTGAAGATGCAGCCAATAAAATTGTTTCTTAACATACGATTCTTATGATTTTTAAGCTACTCAAATACTTTAAGCAGGCTTTTAAAACGAATTGATTCGATTACAATATATGATTTTTTTAAATATTTTACATAATAAGGAAATCACTATTATTGATTAAAATAACTAATCAATTTACAATAATTATTATGTTCAATAGTATACATTACTTATTTAGAACTGGAACTCACTAGCAGAATTGGTGAAGTAGGACATATCTGTATCGAGACTAATATTTTTCAAAAATTTTCTAACCAATTAAAATTTTCACAACAGTTGTAATAACAAAATCTTATTAAGTATATATTTTAGACAACGCTGTAAACACTATTTAAAAACACAACTTTGGAGAAATTGTATATCACAGGAAATTTAGTTTTGATGGTTTCGAGGTTTACACAGTGTTTAGGATTAATTACATTAATTACGAATTACAGAGATTAATTACGAACAACTGGTTGTGCTATTTATTTCATACCCTGCATTAAAAGTATTCGAAACGTCAAAGCAGATAGAACACTTTTAAAAAAATTGTCTATTTGTTCCATTAGAAAAGATAATTTTGAACTTTATCTAAACGCTCTTATTTACAAAACTATTTTAAGATTATTTTTTTTAATTCCGCCACTGCGTTTTCCAAACCAGCACTTTAATATTGCTTTCGAGCTACGCATATCTTTTCATTTTATATATTAAGAAATGTAACGTATGTACCACTGAGAATTAGAGAATGAAGATCATTACGATTCAAAGAAGTCTCTTATTATACGCAGAATTAGGAACGATCGAATTCTTTGCCACGGATAATTTCACAGATCTAATAATCTGACACAAAATTTATGATTCTCGCATTAGCCCCGAATACAAGATAGCATTATAAATAAGGAAATTCTGCATTTTTGGAGATAATAAGAAAGGAAAAAGAAAGGGGGCTTGATATATCTGACTTGATACATTAGATGTTTTCTTTATAAGAAAACCAACACTTTTAGAAGAAATCCAAACACTAGACTTTGAGTATAACTAAACTTCTTAAGGAGAAAATATGCTTCTAAGCTATGGTAAATTATTTTAATGTATTTTTGAATGTTAAACTGCTTACATAAACGGGTATGATTCAAAAGAGCATTTAAGGAGAAAATTCGTCGTCTTGTATTCGGGACAAAATGACATCTGTAAAGTAGCACTTATCTAATATTTAATGATGTTTGAGAACAGAAGAATTAAATTTTAAAGCATGAAATAAATCGTATCTATTTCACGAACAACAGATTTCCACGGCAACTAGAAAGTTTATTTCGCATTAAATGCAGTCAACAGAGTTATGTAAACAAATGCACACACCAATTGTGTATTTACTGTATATTTTGTTATGAAAAAGTCGAGATTTGTTTCATGAAATCTTCTATTAGTTTGCAACGTCCTAGAATATCTCATATTTTACTATGACATATAAAAACATTGTACATCCCCAAAACAATTTGTACGTGCTTATAGAAATATAAATTCTGATGTACGTGTTATAGAAATATAAGTTCTGATGTACGAGTTTTTAAGTAATCACAAAGGATACTCTGCTATGAGTATGTTACATCCATTTCTTAACTAATAATTACTCTAAAATAAAAATTTTTGATACTGTTTGAAATGGTTCCAAGAAGAAAAGCGGATGTATATGACTTAAAAATGATAAAAGTTGATGCTGTATACTTTGAATAAGATCAGATCTAAAAATTCATAAATATAGTTAAACATGATGGTCGTACTTTGGCAAAATCGCTCTTGCACTACTACCCATTTGAGGAAAAAAGAAACCGTCACAGGTTCACCGGTTTCAATTGTCTTGTAGACTTCAGTCTAGTAAATCCTCCAAGAGCAATAAGAGTTTGAATGAGATATATAAATGAAAATTGCTCTAAAATTTAATATACACTTTAGAGAAAGTTTGACATTTTCCAGCTTTAATAGACATGTAAGAATTTATGTGGCCAGTTTTTCTGACAGATTTCTTTCTTTAAATAAGTCACCGGTAAATTCCTTGAAAGCCATATTTCCAGGCACAGAGTTAAAACCAAACTTTGGCATGAAGTACCAGATTACTTCTGTATGCACCAAAGCATAATAATTAAATTTTTATCTCTTCTTTCATTTTTTGTATAGTAACTAAAGCCTAGCATCACTTTTAACAACAATGATTAGTGGAATGGCGTTTTGGACATCAGTGTACCATGGAATGGAATACCAGATGTAAATTATAAACGTCAAGAATGAAAACTAACGTATTAGTAAGGCCTCCACACATCTGATTGCACCATAGAACTCACAGTTGTAGATGGGGTCGTAGTAACAGGTACACCAGTTTCAAAAATATTTGTACTGGATGTTTGGTCTTGCATCACAGGAACAAAAGAATGACTTTGCTGCGATGGAACAGAAGTAGGCATGGAAAACGGGCTGGATAGCGATGAAATCGCAGATGTCACTGGAGGAGTCCTGAGTTCAGAATCTAAGATATCCAGTCCGAATGAAGATAGTTCATTTGATGAAGGTGATGATGAAGACGACAACACATTGACAGCAATAGTCAATGGACCAGGAGTATAATCACTATATAAGTCCAATGAAGGTAATTGGAAGGGAATAGAAGTACCTACAGTTGATGACGACGAATAAGAGCCGTAGGTCGGTAAACCTGATGATGATGATCCTGGTACGTTAGTCATCGTCCTATTTAGAACACTCGATGACACTAAAGCAGCAGTCCCAGCTTCACTGCTGTCCATTATTTCTTGGGAAGATTGTAGCTGCCCTGAATTAGTTGGATAAAACATAGATGAGTTGCCTTCTGATGAAAATATTCCAGATAAACTGCTGGAAAAGCTCTGAGATAGTGTCGATGGTGTACTTGACGTCAAGTAAGGCGACTTAAAACTGGTAGGTGATGCTGTATTGATATTGCTAGGCGTTTGAAATGTAAAAGATTGTGAAAGCTTTTCACTAAAAAATTCTTGGCGTGGTTTAGGAGTCTTCAGGTCACTAGAAGGCTGCTCTGATGAAGTAGGCGGAGGTTCGTAATATAGTCCCAAGCTTATGAGAGAATTGTCACTTAGCATCGGCTGAGTTGTTGAAGATGGACCAGGACTGAAGAGGCTCGGAGTCAATACTGAGGAAGAAATAAATATTTATATAAATAAATTCAGCAATATTAGCGAGTTCAATTATTTGAAAGAAAAATAAGAATTAAAAGTAATATTCAGCAGGGCAGATGTTGAGTTTAAAAAGAGTTTATAAGCAAAATTTTTTGGTCTATATATTTTGGAGCAACAGCTTTAAACCGCATTTCTCTGTAGATATCAAAAGATGCTTTCAACAATGTAGTGATTAGTGTTGCTATCTGCCGCATCGATGTGTCCTGAGTTCGAATCCCAGAGAAGACATGGATGTTTGTTAAGTATATAGTGTTCGTGTGGCATGGGAGATCTGAAAATACTGGCGAGCCAAAAGTCCTCGAGTGGTTTAGTGGTGAGGGAAGCTAAGTAATTCCCTCGAACCCCGTCCTCCGGGGTGTTTTCCGCACAGTTAGTGTGGTGAGACTATACCTGTGTGGCGAGCGGTGAAATTCTTGTGTTCTGCTCGCTAGTATTTGTACCTGTAGCTATCAAAACTTTAAAGGAAAAATAACAATATCTTAAGTAATCTACTGCTAATATTCATTTGCAACTGCATATTTCTACGTGTTCAGATAATTTTTAACATAATCTTGTTAATGACATATCTTTAAAACGTGAAATGTACGGCCATATGCTTAGAACCCATACAACCCCCTCCCCAAAAAAGTAGTTTATTGAAAGAGAAAAGAGGTTTAATTTAATAATATAAAATGCATAATGCACTCGTAAGTTTTTTTAATGTTTAGAAATGTCTTAAAAAGTCTGACACTATCTAATGAACATGAATGTTGACAATATTTTCATTAAATTGCCAGAGCCTAACATTATCCTAAGAAATGATTTTCCTTATATTATGCTATCAAACAATGATGCACTACAGTATACTCATATTAAAATACAACAATAAGTATTGCAAGGAATTGCGTGATAAAACAATAAACAAATTGAACATATAGAACGTGAAGATGACATCACACGGTACTTGAATATGGTGCATGTGAAATGATATTAGAACAGGATACTGCAAGGAATGAACATGATATACGTTGTATCATATTAGCACATGATAAGGTAAGGGATGTATTTACTGCCACTGATTTTTAAATTTGATCAACAAGACTTTTATTCAGTTTTGGTGGTTTACGCATATTTATATAATAAACGGTAATATTTTTTTAGCGTAGTCAGAAATAAATTACAAAACTATTATACCAACCTGAATTAGCCGAAGATACAAGAGAAATAAGTTGCTCGTCAGACGGGGCGGAGAAAGTAGTGGAAGACACTGTAGAGGGCAGCAGATACTGAGGATACGGTGGGGTAGGAAGAGCATGCCAAGGTATGTCTGAAGCACTACTTGTAGTGGAAGATACAGAAGAACCTGCACGAAAGAAAATACATATGACTAAAATGAATTTAACAATGTTTAAGAAGTGTGAAGCGTTGATATCTCGGTAGCAAGGTTAAGTCAAGTAGCAAGGTTAAGTCAAAGACACAAATTGTATGCAGGTACATTTTAAGGCATATTCCAAGTGGTCTTTTTGCCTGTTTTTAAACCAAACCACTTTTTTTAAAATCAAATATTAAATATGTAAAAAAATGGTATACAACAGTTTAGAATCGAAATTTACTTAATTTTAAGCAAATATTTGACACAAAGTAGCTCTTACTATTTTCATACGGCTAAGTACATTTCGTTTGCAAAAATTTGATCTCAGATTACAGTTTCAATAACAAGGAACAATCTCTGCGATACGGTTGAATTTTTAATAGACACAGCAGTTTGGGAACAGACCAGTAAAAGACTACTTTAGCAGAGAAATTTTGCTGTTAATCCTCACTAAATACGTGACTTCAATTTGATTCGTAGCAAAGGCGCAATAAGGGCAATTTTAGGACACAAAATTAATTCACAAAAATAAGCGACAATGCAACTCCTAAATTCTTGCGTAAAGATAAAATAGTAATAAATATTTAATGACTTTGAGTCCATCTATAAAAAATATTACTGCTATTACTAGCAATAATACTAGTAATAATAACTATAAAATGAAAACTTAACGAAAGAGATTAAAATAGGATTATGGTAAAATAATGGATTGAACGCAAAGCATCAAATAGTAACCAGTGAAGTACCTCACTGTTAATAATAATAATAATAATAATAATAATATAGATAAATAAAAAATCACTTCTAAAAGAGTTATTTTATTATTTGACTATGCTAGTCTACAACCACGATTTCTGCTATTTTGTATCCAACCCTCTTCAGTTGGGTGGGAGCAGAACAGCGGATGCTTTAAAAAAAAGTGGAAAAAATAGCAACATAAATTGAGGTAATGCTAATGAAAAAGTATCAGAAACATTTACAGACAAACTATCAAGTCTTCCTCACCAGCAAGTAAGTTTCTGTACTGAATTTTTTCCATTATGTTTTTATCTGAGACACTTTACGCTGTTATTGGGGACCCCTTCATAACGACGCTCAGCATGAAAATGTCGATACCTTATCCAAGTATGAAAAAATTAGAAACTTCACAATGGTGCGTCGCGGCATAAATGTAGATCAGTTAAAAAAAATGGCATGTTTCATTCCCGAACAGCGATATATAAGCCTGGTTTTTCTTTTGCTCACTGATTAATTAATTAAGCAATGGATGAAACAAATCTGGGGCACATTCATACAAAATGACTTAACTTGCATTAAGGTGGGAGAATTTTATGAAAAATGGTGAAAAGGTTTTCGCATTTTTATACAAACAATGCTGCATTGCTGACTATGCCACATCTTTAGGAAAAACTCTGAATTGGCATAAAGTGTCACACCTTTCCAATGTCTATATTTCAAGAGCCTTTTTTTAATCATTTACCAAAGAGCTAATTTGAATATAAATTTTACGTGAAGGTGAATTAAACAGGTTTAGAGATGGCGGGCACGTGTTTCTAGTAAAACCTCGTTTTCTTTTAAATTTTAAGAAATCCTACATTGAAAGCAAAATACGCCAATAACATTAACCACGAGTAATAAATAAGCCCTAACCTACTCTTTAAAATGGATTCTTTAGCGATATCAATACTCATTTGTTATTATGTCAATATAAAATCCTACTCTGTATGGAATCATAAATGTAGAATAACAAGCATTAATTTTTCAACAGCAGGCATTCAGTTCGGATAAACAGTAATTTTCATATGCTTTGCAATGTCAAAGAAGCATATAATATTTCCAAAAAGTATTCCACCACGGTAAAAACGCATACGAATGCGATTGTTTTCTGACTACAAAACAAAAAAATCACTGGAAAAGTAAATCATTTTACGAAACGAGACAGAAGATAATTTTGCACGTATGTCTCCTTCTAAGCAAATTAGAAAAGATTCAAAAACTAACTTGCAAAGAAAAAACTTTTGTTAGATAACTGTCACTATGGGAAACAAACAGCACTTTCAACTCTCGAAAAAGAATAAACTTACGAGTACAAAAAGTTATAGCTAACCAATATAATGCATATATGTATATATATACAGAGAGAGAGAGAGAGAGAGAGAAAGCTAATCAATATATGCATATATAAAAATTATAATACTGACGCTTTTCGAGAAATTAGTAATTAATTTTCTTTATAAAACTGAGCTGTTGGTAAAATAACCCTGGTTTATTGCTGAAGCAGGATACCATAATCTTAAACAATGACAGGCAGCAACAACTGAGCTTCAGTTACGCAATTCTTATACCAGTAATTGAACACACAGAAGATTGTTTCAACATTAGACTCCAATTAGGCGACATAATCATCTTCATCATTCGCCACAGCTAACCTCACGCTTCGCGCACGCCTCGGATCGAATTCGAAACGGTGACGCATTAAGATGCAGGCGTTTAAAAATCATAACAGGCAAATATAACTCTGCATGAATCACATGTGATTCAGGCTTAAATTTTTTCCTGAGCCAGCCTCTCTGGCGCCTTTACTTTGTTTCTTTGTAATATCAAACGTTTTTTCTGGGCGCGAACACGCGTCGGACTTAGCGATACACATTGCCAACCGCAGCATCCAGCCTTACAAAACATATTTAAGCCCTCCATTGTGCGTGATACGCCCTGTAATATTTCCTTACATTTTTTATTTTTCAACCATCCCCACCTGTCTGTCATTTATTTTTTTTATTATTACTTTATTTTCTTATTTTGCGGTTTTCTGCGGTAGGGCCGAGCCGACTGAATGGCGGGAAAAATAGCGGAAATGGCTTTTTTACCCTTTTCCTCTTCTCCTATACCCTTGGAACTGTAGTTTTAAATGGGCCTTGTTTGTGTCACATAAGGCGTGATAATATAATACTGGACTGAGCTCCAAGTAACCCCGGTATTATGTATCATTTCAAGGAAGGAATTCAAGAACTGAAGGGTCCGAGTTATTTTCAGCCACACTCCTGGATCTTAGAATAAATATGTCATTAGCATGATTTCACCTCTTGGTTACAGACAACAGAAAAAAGCCTACACTACACTTGGTATCATACGTTGTACTTTTACTAAAAGGACTTTGAAACTACCAGAATTCTTACGGTCTTTCAAACAAGAAAGGCCATCCAACGGATGAAACTTCGTGTGTTCAAAGTATAACTACCTCAGAAATTAACAGATTACAAAGACTGTTCCAAAAGTTATGCCTCATCATTTTAATCTTGGAAGCTACTGGGAGTAAGAAGGAAATTACATACCTTTACGAACATGGCACTAGTATCCCATATGGGACCCGATCAAAACAAACAGACAGACGTTCTAGGTACAGATTCTATCGAGAAGAATAAATGCCCTCTTTCCCAGCTATATATATATATACTTATATATATATAGACTTGGGACTCATGAGTAATCATTGACACAAACTTACACAAAACTTGGGACAACCTATTGACACAAAATCTTTGGCGAGCTCCATGCTGCTTCTGTAATAGCTGAGAAATCCGTATCTATGTCTTGTAAAAACCATGCTTAACTTTAATCCTAGCTCTCACACTATAAGTTAGTGATTAAGTTCCATTCGACTTTCCTTTGTTCGATCCAATGTAGGCCAAATATAGAAGGTAATGGACCCTGACACGGATGCTGCCATGCTTCTGGATGCAATTTAGATAAAGAATAGCCGATTTTTACACAACAAGGATAGTAGACTTGTTGCATGCTAGAGAAGTTGCATAAAAATAGAAATTTTGCGAAGGATTATTAGCAAGTTAATTAAGGTACAGGCAATATATATTAATTTTTTACTTTTCCCTTTATTGTACTACACAAGACCCCCTCCCCCAAAAAAAAGATCCGATTTTTTTAGGACACCCTTCGTAAAAATATAAATGGACGATTAATTTTTTGCGCTGAAAAGGTATCTCAAAATCTTTAAAGCACAGTTGTCTCGAAAGGGGCCACAGGCTTTTGCGACATTCTGAGGCTTTTACTTACACAAACTTCTCAAGAATAACAATAAATTCGCCACAATAGGGAAAGCGTATGTATTAAGACGGTACATTTCACAGACACAATGAGTTCATTTGCTGTTAGTGTGAATGTGATTCAAATTCTTTTCGATCACTTGTTGGACCAATGACTGCATTATAAGCCCTGAAGGACAGGAATAATAAGAACCAACTGGTTCAGGATATTCAAAACACAATAAGCACCCACCCAGAAATCCAGTTTTTCATCAACTAGGGTGAAAGCCCACAACGGGAATGCCGGCAACGAGGCGGCTGACCTCCTTGCAAAGGATGCAACGACTAATATCAACAGTGAAGTGATCCAAGTCCCATATAAAATTTACACTGAATGCAATAGTCGATTCAGAGTGGCAAGAAGTATGGGATTCTGCCTTGCAAGGCAGAAGAGTCCACGATTTTTCCCCAAAATCTGACAAAGATGCACTGCACTATGTTCTGAATCAATATATCACAGGGCACGGTACCCCACCTACTTCCAAGACAGAGGCACGTGCCCCACGGATCTCAGCATATGTGGCGAAAGGGGTGACCCTGATCATTACACTTTTGATTGTAATCTGACAAACGGTAAACATCGGATTAAGCTTAACAACAATCTAATACTATTTAAAAAATACGCAATAAAGAACAGACATCTGAGGGCCAAGATCAGACTTTCTTTTACACAAAGACTCGGTCTGGATATTTACCCTACCTAACGCTTACGCATCTCCATAATATTACTAAAATGCATTTATTTTAAATTTTTATAATTTAATGTCCCAACAATTTCATTTTTCTATACGCAATGCTGATGGACGGGAGTTCCAAGGACTTGCTTGCTACACTTTCCGCCTTAGAAAAAACATTTGTATATACTATATTTAGACTTTTGGAAGCGTCAGTTGTTCATTTTTTCAAGGACAGTCTCTTCTCATTATGATTTGTGTACGCTAATAATACCAGAAATCAATGATCTTAGAAGGTTCTCTCAAGCGGTTGATGGTAGAGGAAGAGGGGCGGAGATACTCGGACCACCTCCCCGGGGTGTTCTCCCTCAAAATTGGGGTGGAAAGCTTAACAGTTAGCTAAGTTCAGCCATACCTCAATTAGCTGTGGTACCACGGAGGTGCTGGCCTAGCTTCTACCTGTATCTGTTGAACCAATGAAATATATATAATTTCACAAATATTTCCATTGAACATTTTTATCAAAAAATAGAAATAAATGCATTTTCTTGATAGGAGTATAGGATAAGAATAACGAAAGCCTCCTCTTCTTCAATGGTATATTATTTGGAATCACACGCGAGTAATTCAAAATTAAGTGAAAAACATCAAAATTTGCATATTATCCTAATATTCGCAAATTTTATTTTAACGGTGCATTAAATCAAAAATTCAAATTTACAATAATAATTTTAATATACTAAAAGTCTGCATGCACTGTGCTATAAATTTCATAAGGGAAAAATTTTAAAAGTTACAATATAACACTCTTGTATGATGCTATATATTCGCCAACTTCAGGCTTTCATAACAAATTTGTTGTCGAACATGTTCCGAATGAAGTTTAGATTTCATATGTGTGAAATGATAAGAAAAGAATTTAGTTACTTAATAACCAAAAACGTACGCTGGAATTTCCAGCGTCTGCATAGTACTGCGAAGGGAAAGTTTTCGTAAAAGACTTTTTAAGAATCGATGGTGCAAATTCGGATATCTAAGAATCGATGGCGCGAATTAGGATAATCACGAAACACCCACTTGTTTTATTTTTAAAAACGAACACAAGTAAAAAACATTCATTGTTTTCCTTCCATCCTTTAGCTATTCAGCAAACAGTCGGCTTGACCTTCCCCTCTGTTCCAGAAAAGTCTAAAGCAAGAAGTATTTAAAGGGATACGAAATAATACTGAACAGAAAATTTCATTAGAATAATTTCCGAAATTAAACTTTCTCAACAATTACAAAACAAAGTTAAATCTGCGAAATTAATAACGTTGGTATGCACTCTTTATATATGAACAAAATACAGGTTTCGCCATCAGAGAAAACATATTTTGCATTTGTCTTATCCATCTGTTTATACCTCCCGCCTTTTATTTTATTGATCATTATGCACGAAAAAGGAGGGGTAAATGGATATTTGAATAGCTAATCAGATACTGATTAATACAAAGTAAGCAAGATGAAATTATCGTAGCTAATGGTTAAGATGTCACCCTGTATTACTGTAGTTCCGGTTTCCATATCAGGCTGAAATACAATTTGCAAAACATTAAGATGCGGGCAAACAACTTGACAACGGACTGAGATTGGATCAATCATTCATATTTGCATCGAAACATACAAGCAATTTTTTTGAATAATTAATACCCCCAAAGGGTTTTGATCCACGATACCACTAGTAAGTTGGCAACCACAATTATTTAAGTGGAGCGATGACCATCCCGTAGAATTCGATCGAGAAGGAATGTCTTCCGGTAAATAACCCACAACCGGGTTTCCCACACTAAACAATTGTGTCCATCTGCATTTAAAAAAAAACGCAAGGCATAAATAACATCGGCCTCGAAGTATCTCGTGGCGGGAGGGCGAGAGATACAGACACGCAGATTTTCCAGTTTCTGGCCGCTCCTCCCCTGCTTTTTACCAGGAACTGCATGCAAAGAAACCGGTCCCCCGCACCGCAGGTTGGGCGGGACTTAGCATTCTCGGCAAGGTGACTCGCCACGTGGGGCACAAGGACGGTGTGACGGGAGTGGGAAGGGTGTGAAGAGATTGCACCTTCTGTGCTCACTGTTTTGAACATTTAAAAATTTATACATACTTTAAAACAAATTCATATAACAGTACTATTTCGGAAAGATAAATTACGAACAGCTAAAGTTAACAGAATATTACGGTGTTTACGTGAGTCAAAAAGCCTTAATTTCTATGAAAAAAAAATTAAGTCAGTAAAAATTTTGCATGATATTAATAACTGATTCTTAAGCAGCTAAATAAGAACGAAATCTCCCTTATCCTCTCAAAATATGGGTCGCGAAGAGTTATTTATAATTGTTGATTAATTTACAAATATCAACTTATTTTGTTACTTAAGATGATTATTTTTACTTATGATTAAGATTTAATGATTATTTTGCATGCAATTACTATTATTTTCTATTTATATCGTTTTCTTCTAAGATTTTTCTTTCTATCTCTTATTTTTCTTTCTCCTAAAGTAAGCAGGATGTAGGTGGGTTTTGTGATAGTTCACATATGGATCGCCAGGCTACAAATTTTCAAAGCACATTCATCGTGTAATAAATATTCTAAACTAAGTCAACTAGATGTAAGAAACCTAAACAATTATTCTGTGCAGATATATGTAATATATTACGTTAGAGACATCTTTTATTAATTACAGTAATGGCGCGTATGTTTATAAAAACTGTCACTTCGGTATGTTACAGATTACATCGATTAGACAAGTGATTAAAAAGTATATAAAATTATAAATCGTTAAGTAGTTTTTTGCTTTTACATAGCTCAAATGGATAAACAACTGTGGTTCGAATCATCTTGAAAAAATATTTAAAGTCTGATGCTACGTCGAGTAGCAGTATTTCGGGAATTCGGTATTTACCAGACAGACGTAGATGATAAATGTTCTCGTAGCACACCATAACTTGACATCTGCAACATTTGAAAGGCTGGGCTATGGACGTTCATAATCTAACAGATTAAAAGTGTATAATGATCATAGTCGTGTTGCGGAAGGGGCAGTTGCATTGTAGGAAATTTACTACTCAGTATACAGCTATTATTAAAAACATTCCATAAGTTTTCCTAAGAATTTTTTTATTTAATTCATTCGTAAGAATTCTTCGAAGGTAGACGCGTGGACGAAAAAAACAGAAATCCGCCAGTCTGGGTCACAGATGAGTTCCTTTGGGTGTTGGTTAAGAAAATCAAATCTCGGACACCATCGTGATCTTCTTCCGCGATTCTTGGAAATATCATACTGGACGAAACGGATGACGCATATCAAAAATAGGGCGCAGGTGTGTTTTTCCACGTTCAGCAACGTTCTACTCGGAGAAAGCCCTGGCTTACGAAACGGCCGATGACCTCTAGTTGTGATAACAAGCATTCTCGATGGTAAGTTTGACAACACCATTCCTTAAAATCCCATACTGATATACCTTTACCTAACTTTACAAATTTAGTTTTAAATCTTTCAGTGTTTCCTGCAAAATATGTGTTTTGGCCGTTCTTTGAAATTGCGCAAACTAATCAACACTATTAAAGGGAAAAAGTGGTAACACTGGTCTGTGACGTCCTTTGCGAATTTTACTGCATGTGTACGCAATCGCTATGAAACCAGTTCCAATTACATATTTTATTTTTAACAAACTTTTCATATATTTTAACTCGCATGGTTTTTTGTAAAGTGTTTACTCCGCAAAAATCTTCCAAATAATTTTTAGACTGCTGTTAAACAGATAAAGAATCACAATGCGACTTTAAAGTTTATTACATGTTACACTCAAGCAAAATATTTGAAGTCTACTATTCAACTGAATAATAAGTGTTAAGAAAAATAAATTAGGAATTGTAATAAATTTAAATAGCACATCAAATCATATTTGAACATATTTCAAGTGCGGCGGTAATGTGCGCGTTGCGACAAAACTAAGAGATATTTAAATACATCGAATATCATATTTTCCAGTTATTTTGTAAGATGAACCAATCTCATAATTATATAATTAAGCTCGTGTTGAATTTTGTATACATTTTAGTCTATTAATGATGAAATAAACTTTTACTTAAAACTGAGCTAGTAGCGTGCTATATGAACTATAGGAAAATGAAGTTCATTACCGAGCTTAAACTGATGCGGCAGACAGTGCCAATGTAATATATTCTTTATTTCTTTTCTGTACCTTCTTCGTACTACAAAAATTGGCGAGTATGTTTCTTTTGATCTGGTGTTATAACGTTGATACTAATTCTGAAATGCTTGTATCGCACATAAAGGTAAAATCGTCTTGTAGTTTTTTCAGGCCTTATCGAAATATATAACTTCATCTTTAAGGAAAGCATCTTACGCTAATATTGAAAAGGCTAAGTACGTCCTACACATTGCAGAGTGAAACTGTACCTTAGGAGGAATGTCTTCGTGAAGGCCTTTCTAAGGGAAAACTGACTACACATAGAGACATTATACATGGAGAAAATGAAACTACGAAAACTCCACTTAATCACTCTGTTCATTGTGTATCGTATTCGTAATAAATTACCAGTATCCAGAGGTCTTATTCACCTGGTCATTGGTTTGTCTTTTTAGAGTCAGCTTCAGACGAAAATAATATATATACGAATAAATAAGTCGATGAAGAATTACTTCCAAAAAGAACACATTAATAAACCATGAAATAGGGTAACTTAAATTACTATAGTAGTGCATAATTTAATAAACACACACGTAAATATAATAATAATTAAACATTTATAATGACGACAGATCTATTAGTTATAAATTAAAATAATCGTTAAAATATAATTTTCAACTCGAACGTAAACTAATAGTGCCGGGCAAACTTAATAACAGCCAGTAGTTATGGACAAGTTAAAAAATTACCAAACTTTATTCCCTTTTCCGAAAGAATAATTTTCTCACTTGACTCTCATCCAATTCTAACCCACAAAAGGTCAAGTTAAATCTTGAGTGTTCACATAAAATGCAGATGCTCGGGATGTGAAGCTCCCGGCTATATCTTAATATTTCATACATCGTTTACAGGGCTCGATTGTTGGGGTAACTTCTTATGGTAGTGTGTCTTCTTTCAATGCTTCTCAATGTTATAAATATGATTTATACGAAGTATAGAAATTATTTGGTTAAATAAACTAAAAATCTATTTTTTTCACTTACAGATATTTAAATAATAACTAATAATAATAATAACACGTGCCATCTTTCTATATGTTTTGTTTCCATGGTTTTAATTTATTATGTTTAATGTACAAGCTTGTACATTTTAAACAAGTTTCCCCCTCTTTCTCCAGAAAAAGAAAGGAATAAAGAGAAGAAACTAAATTTTTACCGATTTAATTATAAGCCAAATTAAATTAGAGATAAAAGCAAGTCATCGCCTATTAATTTAATAATCATTTAATCAAAGGTAATCAAAAGATCTCATATACTTGCAGGTTTCTCTAAACGATATCGATCGCCGTTGACAGAGCAAGATAGTTCAGTGCTGATGCTTCAAAAATTTGTAAAAAAAAAAAAAAAATACGAAATTTAAAATTTTGTTCCTGTTTCAAATTTTACAACAGAATTGGAAAAATTAATAAAAAATTTACGCATTTCAAATACTGCAGAAGAATCTGGAGCCTCCTCATTCGAATTAAAGCCGAAGACACAGGACCTGTTAGCATTTACTGAAATCAGGCTCCAAGTTCGAAGGTGGATTGTGCGTAATACTGTCATAGTTTTGTTCGTAAAATAAGGACTTCAGATTTCAGTCGTATATATCAGCAGCTTTTAAACAGGGGTCTTGTAGAATACTTTACATAATAAGCGCGATTTTTATGTTAAAGGGCGTTATTTTACATTATTAGCGCTATGAATGAAATCGTTACCTTAAAACTGACTAGTCAGAAAAAGCGGTTGGCGAATAACAGGCTTCTTTTATCAATAATTATTAACTAATAGGAATTAATAAATAGGTTACTAACAGTCACAGTAATAACTGTTTAGCATATCCTTTCATATCACTTTCTATCTGACTGTATAGTTCAAATGAATAATGTGACTTTAAAAACTAATTATGTATTCTAAAACTATTTATGTAACTTAAAAAAGAAAATTATCAAATTTCAAATAAAAATTTGCGTATTAACTTCCGTTTTAAAACACAACTTCCCACACACTACGATATGATCAAATCTGTTTTCAACAAAGCGTTACAGTTGGTATTTTTTAAAGCAATATGAATGATATTCATGAACTAGCAATATTGTCAGGAAGGCGTATATGGATAATCCACATCCAGGGAAAATATTAACATTAGTTTCTTCATGTATGTCTTAACTATAGTGTAAATTGCAGAAAGGCTTCATGCAACGTTTAATCAATAGGTGCACGCCCCCCGCGCTGATAGAAAGATGACGCGTGAAACAGGTCCTTCACAAGGTTACGAAGGTATCGGCGATTTGTGACGGTGTATGCGCGTGCGTGGGCAGAAGCATGAAATGCCTCGCTGACCCCATCCCTTCACGTTTGCGCGCCGGAAATGACACTCGTTGCGATGCCTCTCCTTTTGTTGCATCCTTTGTTTGGTCTCACACAGTGCAGTTATCGCATCCCGGGACAAGACAAAACGCTCGCTTGTGGGCTGTTGTGTCTCTGTTGCCATTCTTATTGCCGTCGCTCGCTAAGTTCAAGAGAACTGCTCTTCTCCTCCTTTTTTTTTGTAAAGGAAAGGGATTTTAGGAAATGTCTGCCATGTGTAAAGCGTAATGCTAGCGCTAGATTGGGGGGGGGATATACGCATGCGCATCTGAAATTTAGACCCCCTTTTTTTCAGATTCTCATTAAAACATACAATGATCTCTTTCGTTTACAATCTCACTTCTTGCAACACTACATTGCACAACTGGACCTTCTTCATAAGGATTAGTTTCAAATCGGAACCGAAATCTTCTCTTAATAAAATAGATTACGACTTCTATTTTTAAATATTTTCGTTAAAATATAATGCAGTCATTAAATCCAGTCAAATTACTATGACGCAGTATGATTTTATTTTTTAAAAATGAGGATATCAAAATTGCATGCCGTAAAAATTGAAATAAACAAATTTATTGTCATGAAAAATCTGAAGCGCAAATGAAAGTGCGAAATTTGTGATATATTTTGTTGAAAATGCTTGATGTCAAAGTCAAAAACATAAAAGCTCTAAAAAAGGTAGTTTGCTTTAAATATTACAAGGTATTTCTCTCGCCTTCTTAGCATGCCTTCGTGGTGTAATGGCAGCACACTCGGCGCGTATTCGAGACGTCCAAAGTTCGAATCATGGCGAAGGTATTGTTCATTTTTCATGTCTCCTGCTTCAAAAAGATCCAACAGTAGCGCCCGAACTAAAAAAGACGGTGGATGATCATTCTCCACCACCAGCATTTGGCGATGTGTTCTCCCCAGTCGCCCTCTAAAAGGAGGAGTGTGTATAAGGTCTTTCTCCCGGTTATTTAGCATGCCTTCGTGCTGTAATGGCCAGCACACTCGGCGCGCATTCGAGAGGTCCGAGTCCTGGCGAGGGAATTGCTCATTTTCATGTTTCGTGGTTCAAACATATCCTAATGACTCTAAATATTACTTACAGAAATACTAATTACACGCATTTTGTAAATTTATTAAGGTAAATACAACGACAGTTTTTTCACCTGGAATAATATATCATTTAGGGGTATGAAAATTAAATTTTTTTAAATTACAGTAAGGTATGAAAACTAAATTTTTTAAAATTACAGTAAGGTATGAAAACTAAATTTTTAAAAATACTTCTGGATATCAGCAATGTCTGAAGGGATAGGAAATACAAAAATTGCGCATCAGAACAGTACAACTGATTTTAGAGAGGAAGAGAGAGATAGTCAAAGTAGTTCATGTAGGCATTTTTTGTTCTATATACGCAAATGGTTGTGAAAGCAAAAAACACCAGAAGGAGCACTAAACTATAGGAAATCTTTGTTCAGAATTTACAGCCTATTTCATTAAATTAATGTTCCAGATTTTTATGGAAGTTCCGAAACTCACGATTATTTCTGATCAAACTGCAGTCAACAAAAAGTCTAGAACCACACTCAAAAAAAGCAAAGAAAGTTACTCACCAAGTGTAGTTGTAGTTGTGGTGGCTGGCGTAATTTTAAGGGGCAGTTCTACCGGGTTCCATTGCTGTTCCTTTTTCACAGCGTCTAAAAGTTCACTCCAACCTGTACTGGCAGGCGGCGGGGGCTCCGAAGGTATCCGAAAATTCAGTAAATCCACATTCGGAGAGCTACTGCGACTTCTACTGCTCCGAGCAGAAGTAGAGATTGATTTCACCTGGAGATGAGGATGACCTAAGGATAAAAATAAAGAACTGTAGAAAAATGAAAAGCAACGTCTTTTAAGATTGTTTAAATAGCTATTGCCTAACTTGTTGTTTCTCAGTCGGACTTCTCAGGAACAAATGCGTTTCGTTAGAAATCTCGAGGAAAGCCAGAAGAAATTGTGTTAAACAGGCTAATCGTTTACAGTGTTTATAAGCAGATTCCTAAAAGCATGACTTATTTTAAAGTATCCGCAAAGGTTTAAATTTCAAGAAACGCCAGTCTAGCAAGCTGTAGATATACATGATCATTAAATACGATTCAGGTAATAAAGAGTAGTTTTGCCCTGCTAAATTACGAAACAGAATAATTTAAAAAAAAGTGATGCAGGGCAGATTGTTCAAAGAAAGATTAAGCAACAAAACAATGTTTCTTAGCTATTAACTATCCTTTACTTTCTAATATTTTTGCACATTAATAAAAAAAATAATAAATAATAATAAAAAAAACAGTTTCTTTCATTTCGCACAAAAAGATTTTGTTTAGCTATCAAAAAAGCTTCTGATTGTCTTTTGCTTCTTACAGTTGAATTTTTAATTCTTGCTTTATTTCAATTGGTCAAATGTCAAAGTAGTTTTTGAACTTAATCGGGCACTTTAAATCTTTAAAAAAAGTCGATAATTAATTACATGAACAATAATCATGAATAAAATCATATATGCTATTCTAATAATATTAATTATGACTGACTAAAAAGAGAATTTTTTTACCGCCGTCATCAGATATGGAGTTAATAATGAAGCACACTACAAATAAAAATAAAAATTACAACTGAAAATTGCTCATAGTGCACGTTCTTAGCTTGCTTAATATTATTATTTGCAGTGAAAATCTAGTATTTA
Organism: Stegodyphus mimosarum; assembly: GCA_000611955.2. Lineage (NCBI taxonomy): Eukaryota > Metazoa > Arthropoda > Arachnida > Araneae > Eresidae > Stegodyphus > Stegodyphus mimosarum. The sequence goes on along the minus strand of KK119544.1, from coordinate 396,324 downwards.
AAAATGAATCCAAAACCGTGTCTAGCCATAATATGGTAAATATAAAATATCTTTAGTTTCCAAAGTATTTTAAGTTTTAACTGCAGTAATATATTTTTTACTTATACTAGAAACCGTCATTATTAATAGTCACATTTTTCCTAATTAAAACAAACATTTTTGTATGGGAATGAGCCTAAAGAGAAAAAAATTATTTACTTGCATCATCGTTAACAAGTACTTCTTTATGGCAACGTTTACAATAATTGCTCAAAATTACGCTCATGAAACAATAAGATATGCTCAGCAGCGGCGAACGGATGATTGGTGTATATTTTGAAAGTATTCAAAATCAAAAATTCTATTTCTGTATAAAAGTAATGTCAAGTGTTCAAAAGCAAAAATTTCACTTCTACTTCAAAAGAGTTTAATATGGTTTTATCACTATCGATACAGACGGCCCAGATGGAACAGCGAAACATTTTACAGGATAGTAGGTTATCTTCTGTATATTTAAAAAGTGAAAAAAAAAATACGTAGAAATGCATTTTCATTTAAATCAATCAGATTAAAAAGTTAAAAAAAAATATACTCAAGAACTGCATTTATTGCTTTTAAATAGCTTAGCTTGTTAATCAACAACACAAAGATTAAATCTGAATGATAAATATATTACATTCTGCCGAATGGAAACACATTCGAATGAAAAATGAAACAACGCATTTACACTGGATGGCATTTAAAGAGAATCAACGAAATACCATAATTTGAGGCTAATAGCCGTTTTGAGCTTAAAGGGGAGAAAGTGTGGTGTAGTATGTTTGCTATAACCTCTTGTGACCATCAATTTTATTACATTCTGTATAATAAATGCACCATATAGGCTTAAACCTAAGTACTTTATTATTGTATGCACCGTATATAATTAAAATAACAAAGCAATTAAACATATATACCAGCTAAATGATGTATATAATTAAACTTGCGGGGTAATTTTTAATGCAGATTTTTTTTGACATGTGTATGTGTGTGTTTAATTTTATTTGATAGTACAATACAGTCAAATCCCTCGTAACCTGCACCCTATTAACCGAGAATATCAAAATAACGGCACTTTTCAAAGCATAAATTTAAATCCGAAAACTTCTATTTCTGCGCCCGAGATAAAAAAAAAATATACAGTTGACTAGCAGTCTGAATGCTTACGAAAAAACGTGGAAAACATCTGTGCTATGTTTCTGCCGCCCAACGTAACAAGCCTTATCCAACCAATGAATTAACAAATTATTATACAAAGATGAACTACCGATTCCTTTCTTTGCGTCGATGTGAGAAATTTGAAGGCAATGTCCATGACTTTCAGAAACAATTCACACTGTTCGTTATCTTTGCTTTGCTTCGCTTCTTGCCTGCAAACAATTGAAGTCGTTTACATCGTTGCTGGTGTAAACCGTGGCCTATGATAATGTTCGCTGATGATTAGACGAGCGAAAATATTCTTTATTTCAAAAGACATCTGGCGCCCGTGTCCGAGATCTTGGATTTACTTAAATGCTCGGCGAAGATTAGAGGCGCAGGTAGCGATGGGTGTAGACAACGATATAATTAGGCAGGTACTGAGATGAAAGATGAGGAGGAGGGGTGGTGAAGATAAAGTCGACATACAGAGCAAGAACGTTACGTGAATAGAAGCTGATGAAGGATCGCATACTTTCATAAGATTTGTTGAGGAATGCTCATTTATGCCAGTAAATGTTTTGAAGCTTCATTGTATACAGAGCGAATTTTTTAAATTACTATGATAGTGTTAAACAGGCAGATATTCGTATGCCATCATACTGAAGAATTCGTACATTTCATGTAAATATGGTAATCTAGGAAAGTTTCTTGATTTTGTTTCTCTTTCTGTCGTATGTTTTAAACTATTTTCTATATTATTATATTTAATTGTAGCCGACAGACTTCGCATGTTGCAGTTTCTACAGATGGTATGACAGAAAATGAACTAGTAAATGAATATATATATTCAATTATGCGGAAAAATCTCTTATCTGGAATCGGCACGATCCCGTTCTTGACAGTTAAAAGGGATTCCACTATACTGTATTCTTTAAAAGAGTTTTCTTTTCCGGTCAATTAATTTTTTTATCGGATTATTTCAATGGCTGAAGGATAATACAAAAGGTGGCAGTTAAATAATGGACGGATAATCGAGGTTTTCCCTGTATTCCATTAATTATTGAAATAATCTTCAAAGATACTAGCAGGAAATACCTTCGCAAACAAAATGAAAAAACATTACTTCAATTACTAAGAGCTTCTGTCTGATACATAGAGGATAGAATTGAAATCACAGCCTTCTAAATTTTCAGGAAGTGCATGCCAGTTTTAAATAAAGCAGGAATTAAAAAATAATTCACAGAAAGAAGGTAAGAAATATATCGGATAGTTCGAGGTCTTAATACTCAGTTATGAAATAGAGTTTTCTCATGCTATCGGTATGTGGAATTTTTATCCCATATAAGTTACGCATTTCAGTTTTTATAACGAATCACCCTAACGCTTTATCACAAAAGTTGCGCGTGTGCGTTGGGAGTGGACATCATAAGACAATGAGTCGGATTCCCGGAAGCAGCTCACGTCTCATTACGCAATCAAGATCGGATACAAATGCTAACTAATAAGGTGGGGCAAGCGCTAAACGCTGGAGCGCAAACGCTGGAGGCGCTAAAGAGAATGCATCCTTCCATTCCGACGACAAGCGAGGCGGCCTTTCTATAAAAGGACGCGGCGAGCAAGGTTGAGCCAGGGAATGGAGATTGTGAAGTCATTTCCGTTGTCCCGCGTGCCTTGAATTCTTGCCTCGCTCGTGGAGCGGGTCTTTTGAAAAGAAGACTGAATAACTTTCGGACTTGCGAGGGGTGAAAGTGGTCCATGGGTGGTTATACCGGTTGGGGGACGATGACGGCCTTGCCGATTTTTCTGGCTTAGGACGAAAGATCCTATTGTAGAAGTGCTTGTTTTTACACCCATTTATTCATTTTGATGCCTTTTCTTTCAGCGGTCTAAATTCATATTTCATGTTTTCAATGTGAAGAAAGAATAGAAATCGAGAAAAATATTTATTTTGATAAGGTCAAAAAATGAATGTTTTGCGACTTTCAAGATTTCTGGATAGAATTTATATGGTGATATCTCTGTATATATGGTGATATCTCTTTATATGGTGATATCTCTTTATATGGTGATATCTCTTTATATGGTGATATCTCTGAGACACCGATGTTTAATTCTCATCAGAAAACAACAATATTTATGCTAAAATGCTTTGCAGCGATTTTGTCCCTATCGCAAATCTATGACAATATTTTTTCAGAGGATATATTTAAAAGTGACAGAAATTACTTCAGTTTTGCAATTAAAGTTTTGCTTTATTATTACACTTTGCATTTCTTACTGGATATAGATTTGTAATTATATGTTTTGCTATTTTTAAGGTAAAAACTTAAATTTTTTCAAAATTTGAGATTTCTTTTTTAATCAGCCGCTATTCCGATCATTCCATTTCCAATATACACAATAAGTTTTCAAATTGACCAGGTTATGCCAAAGTTATATGCATTTTTTTTCTGAAACAAGTTTCTTTTCTTTTTTCTCCTTTTCTTTTGTAATGTACTAGAAGTCGATTAAAAATTAGTGATTAAGTTTTAATTTTCATACCAATACTATGTTACTGATTACTGCATTTTAATACAAAATTTAATAATTTAATTTAGTTTAGAAGCATCAGTTATATTTAATCCATTAATTGCAATTTTAACCTTGAATTAGTCTCATGATTAATGAGCGCGAAACAAGCCGTCTCTACCTGTATGCTAGTGATTTTACCCAAATAAACATTTTTAACTATCTGGTTTTCTTTTCAGTTTTATTTTTTATACAAATTAAGTTTTAGTAGTATTAGCAGCCTTAGGATATATTTCTGGCTGTAAAAGAAACTAATCAAAGTACACATACACGCAGAAATATTATATGCGTTTTCAGAAACAGAAAACAGGATAAACTTGAACAAAGCGGAGACCAGACTTACGAAAGTGGAAAGTATTAAAGCTACTGTTTAATCTAAAACATTATTTACCTCCTAGACTAAACACGACCCAGACCGATATAGGAATTCAGTTCAATTATTTTTTATTTCAGTTCAATTATCGATTTTCTCCAGGTTTATCATTATCCCGGCTCTAGCGGAAAAACTTACTAAAGATTTTCATTACTACTTTGCATAAATATTTATTGTTAATTATTATACTGTACATATAATCTTCAAAAATCAACATATCTAAATTTTTTTATTATGAAAAAGGAGTTAATATATATATACACACATATATGTAATTTTCCTATTTGATAATTGGTCTAGCTCTATCTTGTCACTGTTCTATTTTTTAATGCGTTCATAATTGCTGTAAATGAAAAATCTGGTAAAAAAAACAATAAATCAATAAATGAAATAAAGAAAACTAAAGAAACTGGGAAAAAATAAAAAAATGCTACAGCTGTTATTAGGAACTATTCATATCTTTTTCTCCTTTAATAAAATTAATTAAGGCTACTTTCAATAAATAAATGCCACTGTTTTTTTGGGGGGGGGGAGGGATCTTTTCAGGTCTAAGTTTTTGGCATATAAATCAAATTTTCATATTCTTTACTTAGTACTGTTATTTTTAGCGTTTATAAATTACTCAAAAATCTTTGCTTACAGTTTTTTTTTTTCCTGTTGTTGTGCTGATATTTCAGACGGATAGTCACTCTCTCGAGTTCAGTTTCGTTGTTAAAAGTTTTAGAAAGCAATGATCTCAAAATGGCAGCAGACATACAACGAGGAAGTGAATTTGCTGGCTCTGTTCCAGTAAACAGTGACTTTCAAAGGCCGTTTGTAAACTAGACATAATTTTATGATTAGTCACTTGACTTCATTTTAAAAGCATCTATCTATCCTTCGCAATGCTGACAGAAATAAGAACTAATGAGCCCCCCCCTCACCATATAAATATTAATAACAGCTACTCCGACTTCAAAATGTTCAACGCAACAATCTTACGGCATTTAAAAATTCAGAATTATTTCTATAAGAAAAATTTAATAAAGAATTAAGTGGTCTAGAAATGTTTATTATTGGTAATACTTTTAAAATTTATTTTTAGCTTCTAAAATGCAAAGCTACATTCATTATACACTATAAATTTTGCCATACTAAGCAAAAATACATTACACGTTATAAATTTTGCCAAACTGAATAACTTTATCGTTTAAGGTAAACTGAATAATAATAAACGAAATGCCAACGAAACAAATTCTGTTACAAAATTCTTCTACCAGATTACCCAAAAAGCAGAATAAAGAATTTTATCTCAACAAGAAGCTTTAATCATCATTTTGAAGTGCATTCCATATTATAAAACAAACATTTATTTTTTTGAATTTAAAATATAATTTAAAATGTAATCTTGGAAAAAATTTTAAGTTGTTTTCCTTATTTGCTTAAAGAACGTGTAGCTTGTTCGACACAGTGAAGCCACACCAAAAATTTTTATATTTAATTTTAAAAAATGATAATAAATTGCCCATACTGTGATAAATTTTCCCCGGAAGAAGAAGAAAATATGTTTAACTTCGGATACAGCGATTCCCGAGACCACCAGAATGCTTAACACGAAACAAATATTCTTAATGCCGGATTTTTTTTTACTTCAGATTCGCTTCGCATAAAATTTTTACACGTATCCCCGAACTTCTAAAACAACTCTGAAAAATAGAACTCGATTCTTTTGAGATTACCACACTTCTTACCAAAAGAACACAGAGAGATGATCAACAGCATTTAAAATATTTAAAATTCAAATATACATTCAGAATATATATCTATATGTATTAATCAACTCCACATTTAAACATATTAGAAAATAAGTTTAATAACGCTTTACATTAATTAAGTAAAAAAAAAACAGGTTACAGCCAAAAATTAATGAAATCAAAAACATGTTTACTGAACTGGTATTCAAATAAAGAATTATTTATTTTCTGTTTTTTATTTACTGACCCTGCTCTCTTCTTGGTAATTATTCGAACTGGAATGAGAATCAAGAATTGCTAGAATCTCATTGTTGACTCATTATACAAAGTAAGACTTTATCAGCGAAGACGAAACAAATCACTTAATACACAAAAGCCGATTCTTTCCACGCGAGCTATTAAAGACAGAGGAAAAAATACATTCGTGCAGATAGTTTTTTGCAAGAGTGGTCAAAAATGACTCAAAAACATTTCCTCCTGCCATTGCTCAACGCCGGAAACTCATACTCTAAAGGGGGTATTTACAAATTAAAAAGACACGAAACGGTGATTTTTGTAATTATATTCATAACTTTCGTTTTAAGTCGATGAAAATTCTGATAAAGAGGTATTTCTTATCGACATATTTTTCGGTAGTTAGATATGCACTTAACTGCATTGAATATTTCAGAAGAATTCCAGAATACGGATGGATACGTAGAATACGTAGACCGGATGCACACTTTTTGGATCGCCCCTTAGCCACAATCCGATGACAGGTTGCGATGGCAATCCAATCTGATTCAGCGGAAATTAAGAAGCGTGCGCGGTTTGAGTATTCTAATCCCGACCTCCACCGGTTGGGGATGCCTGATAGAATTTGCTTTAAGTGCATAACGATGTATGGCATATACCTTATCTTTATTTCGTTACTCTCAACTTCTGCGGCATTTAATGTTCCTGTTTAACTCCTAATCAACAGATAACTCAAGATAAAAAATTTTCAGCAAAGTATGAATTTATTACTAATTTCAGCAAAGTATACAAAGGAATTCATGTTGTAACGTAATGTTATGAAAAGTAACAGTATTATTTAGCTTCTAAAGTCCAAAAATTTTGAAACGTACACTGGAAGTTAAATTTGTGCAATATGCAAGATGTTTGAAGTAATATTTTTAGATTTTCTATCTAATCTTCCTATTGGATCAGAATTATTAACTAATCATTTTAAAACAGTTAAA
>KK119544.1:369792-380043 GCA_000611955.2 Stegodyphus mimosarum | reverse complement strand
TTCCCGCCGGCGATGGAAATGACGCACATGCAAATTGAGGATTTCTAAGAAAATTTTTTAATGTGTCTGATCAGAGGAAGAAATATTATAGTTTAGCTGCTCACCACCAATCATAATATTTATCATTAAATTAAAAAGCCCCTCGCCCCCCCAAAGAAAAACATAAACAAACAAACAAACAAACAAAATATTTAAGCCCAAAAGATGCTTTGTCTAAAAGAAAATCACAGAAGAAAAGGTGATTCCGAGAATTATACATTATCGTTTAACAAACTATCATCATGTTTTCTTCATTAAAATTATTACAAATTATGATTTTTCTTTACGATCATACAAATTATTTTCATTTACGTTTTCTTCATTTGGTGAGTTTATTCACAAAGTAACGCAAGATTCCTTTTAACATAGCACAGGACTGGAGAAGGAAATATAAATAATTTATGCGGTACTTTTCTTTTCATAATAAAGAACGAGGGGAGGGAAAAGGAAAAAAACGTACGGGGCTTCAACGTGTATCTTTTTTTTTTTTCTACGAAAGTAATATTTACACAAACCTGAGTGATTTTTCTCCGTTAAATGTGCTTAAAAAGTAACAAAAAAACTGACTTACGCATTTTTGTACGTGGTTCTCTTGGTCCATCAACTGTGATCTTGATGGCCTTATTGTACGTGGCCACTTGAGGGGGATTAGTGGCGACATGAATTGTCAAGTTAAAGCTCTTGCCTGCAAAGTAAAAATAAATAATTTATTAAATAAATAAGAAATGCACCCATCAATTATCAGGCTAAATTATTCAAAAATGCACCCATTAATTATCAGGCGAAGAAGTTCTTTAGTTTCTGTTCAAAAGAGGAGAAAACACGGCTATATACTTTGGAAGATCATTAAAGCTATATTATGGTATTTATAACTAACTATACATTTATATATCTACCTAAGGTATTTCTACCAATTTACCAAAATGAAAACTTTACTAGCGGATAATTTTAATGACATTTCTTGTCTTTTTCTGTCATCAGACTGACCAGTGGCCGAGTGGTTAAAGTTGCCTCTCGGATTCCATTCCCGGCAGGTGAAGAAATAATGTGTTATGTAAATATGGGTCATTTTCCCTTAAATATCCTCCACAAGTCTTCCATTCCTCAATCCTAACGTGCTTTAATATAATCAAATACTTTCAGTTACTACAATTATAATAAATAATATAATATTAGCAATAATCAAATACTACAATTCTTTTTTCGAACCAACTGTTTACTTGCTTAGAATAATTTGAATGCTATTAAGCTCGAAACAGATTCTAAAATGATAAAACTACCAAATTATAATCGATTTTGATTTTTTAGGTGGATTCATTATTTCGAGATTAAGAAATATCGGTACTTACGTAAAAACCCGTCGACCATTTTTACCTATTAAAGAAAAGACGCCAAACTAAGCGATTTTTCGCCAAAAATGGAAAAGTCTTCAAACACGCTGGGTTTGGTCTAACCTTGATTACGCGTGCCAGTTATTATTCTTGAGTAAAAATTCTTTTTTTTAACACGCATTTTCGGAAAAAAAGAAATGATTAAAATTTCGAACCTGCCTACTACAGAACATGCTGTTAAATATTTCCAAAGTTATGGAATCTTACCGGCCTCAAAATATTTATACAGTTCAGCCAGAGCATGCAAAATTTAAAAATAACTTTTCCACGGCGTGAAGGATTGCAATAGATTTCAAGACACAAAAGAAAAACAACGGATTTCAAGTCCTAACGTCAATGACTCTAATTGCTTGTATACATGCGCCCAAAGTGATGATGCGCTGAAAATAGATTTTTTTCGTTTCTTTAGTACGTGAAACTTGGATATTTTTCAAAAATAAGGGCTTACTGTTTTCACAATTTTGAATGCTTGCTTAGATATGCCCGAAAAATAAAAAAATCCTTTTTACATCTTAGAATCCCACCTTAGGTCTTTTTCAACGGCAATCAGTTTTTTTAATCTCTTGTTAAGAAATATCGCCAGTAAATGCCTGGAGTTTAGTACGCTAGTCTTTGATCTTCCGTGCAGCAGATAATCTCACACATCTTGGGTGGTCAGCTGTTAATTATTTCTGGAATTTTGTTCATTTTTTTATTACGTCCGTGGGTGGATTAAAAATACTAAATGGAATTGTCTTAATTGCTATGTTAAGCTTGACAACGGGGGAAAAAATGCATCATCCCTACGGTTATTGATTTTAAATTTTTGAATGATTAAAATACATTTTGGATGTATTAATAAATACTTGTTGATGTAGCAGGAAACTTCATTCTTAAGTTTTTGTAAATCATTACTAGCAAGAAAATTTACTTTTACGGAACAATTTCCTTAGCAATACTAAAATTTCGTCCTTCTACGATTTTTTTAACTCCTCTTCCAACTGCCAGACACTTACTGTGTAAGCATTTGTCGGCAATTATGTCAGATTCAATCAGCATTTTAACTATTCCACCACGGAGAACGTTTTTAAGAATGCACCACAGGGGACGACCGATAGACACAGAATAGTAAAGAATGGAGAAAGACAACAAATTAGGAGTTCAGCTTACACCTGTCGTTTCAGATTAGCAGTCAGCTTCTGCCAAATATCATAACTGGCCAGGACGGCTGACTTAAGAATAGCATAATTTTAAGTGCTCTTTGCAAGATTTTATGAAATTAACTACATCTGTAATAGGTAAGCAAATTGAAATCTGATAATTATAACAGCTTTAAGTAATTAATCAAATTAGTAAAAAATAAAATTTATAGTTAAGCGAAAACCCACTAGAATTTTAGTACTTTTCGGAACTGCATATAATTATTATTTCAGTATACGTTGTTAACTAATGTAAATGAATTTTATTAAAATTTTCTACAATTCAACAAACATGCAAGTACATACATGCAAGTACATACATGCAACTAAAGATACATGTTTGGAGCGTAGTGTTAACAGTAAGATAGAGATATCATTACTAATAAGTAATATACGTAACTCATAATTTTCACTAATTGAATTTTTTACTAGTTGAAATTTTCTACGCAATAAAATGGATTAAAAATTAATATTAACTTTACTCCCATGTACTGACTCCAAGTCAGTTTCCATACATTGACTAATCGAAATATTCGGAAGTCAAATTTTCAAGTGATGATGAAATTATTTATGCATTTCTTTCCCGAGTAGTCGAAATTAGATATCCCCAAACCCCAGGGGTCATGACACAGAAACATTAAATATGAATCAATTCGCTGTTCTGTGGTTCTTTGATTCATTTAGTCATATCCTCAAAAAATTCAGTTGCCCTCCACCCCCCCCCCCCCACATACACATACAGTCCACAAAATGGCTGGATTGCTTCTCAAGCATTGATTGGAAATGGTATATCCATCGGTTATTTAGCAGTTCTCACTTTTGTTCGGCGAACTCAGTCTTGTTGCTGTGGGTTTTCAAAAATTAACTTTATAGAAATTATAATTTATTTTATAAATGCAATTTATATTTTTGTTTCGAGTAAGCTGAGCTGAATTATTAAACATTCTACATTTTTTATTTTTATAGCGCAGAAACTATATTAAAACATTTAATATAGCTTCTGTAAGGAACGTTAAGTAATGCCCTTAAATAATTGCTTTTTGGTTGCATTAGTGTTCTGATATCTCTACTGTTGAACTTAAAACGAAATGGCTACTTTAGACGCAAAGAAAGCATTTTAGGAACTTTCGTTATCATTTCAAGTAGACCTAATGCTCTGTCAGCCCTATATGATTTTATGCTAATTGTACAGCATTTTTAGAATGCAAATACAAAATTTAAAATAAGGATTTCTGGGTTTTAATTGTATTTCAAAATATCTTGTGTATCAAAATAATTATCACTATTCATACACACAATAATTTCCAAACTGCTTTTTTTAAATATATTTAATACCTTTCTGAACACGTACAAGTATTTCTGAAGAGGAACTGTGAGAAAAATTTTACAAATCAAAATTCGACTACTCGGAAATTTCTCCTGCTTCCTTCAGTTTTGTATCATCGAAATTCGACTACATTTCCATATCTTTTATAAAGAACCGATGTCAGCAGTAATAGTTTTTTGATATAAGGTTTGTATCAGAGATATTAATTGTTAATTTTATTCATGAAATTTCCCAAAATAGGAAGAAAATTTGTTAATATAAATGTATTATAAATTCAAATACGATTAATGTAATAATTTTGTATATATTTAAAGTTCATAGAATTATTTAATGTTAAAATTTACGAGACACATTAATTATTTTATGGCATATTTACATATTAAATCTTATAAGATACGAATATTACCTAAATCTATCACTCTTACATCAGTAAGTGTGAATTTTCATATAAAACAAACACATTTTTAAAACAGTACGGTCAAGTAGATAATTTCAACCAAACACAGTGCTGAAATCGGTTTATCTCCAGTAACGTGCTGTGCGAGTTACTTAATTATTAAAAAATAATCGCTTAAATTTATTAAGCTTGGTGCTTCGATCGTTTTCAGCATGCTCTATATTTGAAGGATAAAAGCAAAAATTACACACTCAAGGCTATTGCTATAAATTAAGCTTGTGACATTTTCTAATGAGTATGGGCAATGTTTTGCTTTAAAATTTCGAAGTACAGTTCACATGTTGATGAATAAAATTATTACAAATAAAACATTAATTTTTAGTATTTTATGCCAATTAACCAATTATTATGATTTCAAACTTTACTATAATTTCTGCTTTCCGTAGTTCAGAATGAAAATTAGTTGTTGAATAATTAAGGGAATGTTTTAAATGTTTTCGAACTAGAGCTTCTACCAGTCTCGATTGCAGCTACGTACTATCCGCCAGCTCTGTCGAAGTTTAATCCGGTTTCAGCCATTTTGCTAGCCGACTTTAAAAGAGCGCCGTTAATTACCTGAACCAGCTTAAAGAGATCACCTTGTACAGTCTCCGACTACGTTACTTGAATTTAACTTCATATTGTTTTAAATAACCGCAAGTAGAGAAATTACCTTCTGTAGCACACGTAATGCCTTCTGTTAATTTTAAGAGTTTAATAAAATAGGTTATGTTAACCTTTATAAGATTGCCATTTTAATTAACACTAGAGTGATAATTCGCTTATCAGTCTAGTACGGTCTGAAGGACATTGATTAAAGCTTCTATACAATAGTAGAACCTTGCAAATGTTTTTAGTATTAATGTATTCCTTAATAAAAGTACTTAAGTATTCTTTATGCGTTCATGCTTTACTAAATAACTTCACAAAATTAATTTAATTCATTGAAATTTTGCAACTTTTTCGTCAATTTTTTGCAATTTTTAATATACATTATAATATATAGGAGATTATATTTCAAGGTTATTATTAATTCAAAACTAATGAATATTAATAACCACATAAAGATTTTGTCATGCAGATTCAAAAGTATGCTTATTGTAAGCAATATATTTGAATTTTAAAAAATTGTAAAAATGTTGATAAAATGCCTTAATAAATGTTATGATATTTAATAAGCTTACGCCTAATAATTTAGAACTCCACAACAAATGCAACAAAGTAATAGTGTTGCAAAATGAAGATTAATTTCACAAGATAAAGGAATATTTAAACTATAAGCCAAACCCAAAATACAAATAAACGACGACACACACGGACAAAATAAATAAATAAATAAAATAAATAAATAAAAAAATAGCAGTAAAAAAACTAGTGATAATGTAAATATTAAATTAAAATGGCTCAGCATTAATTTTATTGTGTGAAACAAACATACTCATTTTGACAATCTTTTCAACCTTCAAGACTTCTTGAATATCTTCACTAAATATCACTGACATAAATCTTGTGTCTTCAGAATTTGACGTCTGATTTAACTTTTATTGAGTATTTCTAATATTTTGAATAAAAAAACATTCTTTTAAGTAGTGATAAATAATAACTGAAATTTATAGTGCCTCTCGAATCCCACTAGTTAATTTAATCTAATATCAAAGCCATAAAATACACAGTCCAGTCACATTAATGTGACCACCACGTACTTTCCATGTCAGAGTTAAATAACCAATCACAGAAGGCAGGTGGCAGCACAGTGCAGTTGAGCGTATATAAAGGGTGTGTGAGGGCTTCGGAAAACATTTCAATCGTTGGCGTGATGCAGAAACGAAGCGATTTATCCGACTTCCAAAAGGGCATGATCATTGGCTTTCGGGCCAAGGGTGGAAGCATTTCCGAAACGGCTGAGTTTGTGAACTGTTCGCGTGCCGCCGTGGTAAAAGTGTACCGTGCATGGCAAAATGGGACTGTCCAAAATCAGCGACGTGGCAAATGTGGTGCACCACGGGCCATAGATGTCAGAGGCGAACGACGGTTGCGGAGATGCGTTCGGGCAGATAGACGGGCTACCGTTGAGCAACTGACCACCAAAATGAACCAAGGGGCTACCAAAAGTGTCTCCCAAAGTACTATTCAGCGAACATTGCTGCGTCTGGGCCTCCGAAGCAGACGCCTGGTTCGTGCACCTATGCTGACTGCTGTTCATCGACGGCGAAGGCTAGAATTTGCACGCCAGTACAGCAGCTGGACGTCCACTGAGTGGCGACAGGTTGCGTTTTCGGATGAATCGCGTTTTATGCTCCATCGGACAGATGGACGTTGGCGTATAAGGCGTGAAACCTCTGAAAGGAACCACCCTGCAACCATTGCCGGAACGGTCCAAGCTGGAGGCGGGAGCATTATGGTCTGGGGAATGTTTTCCTGGCATTCTCTAGGTTCACTGATCATTGTGGAAGGCACAATGGATCAATACAAGTACGCATCTGTCCTTGCGGACCATGTTCACCCCTACATGCGCATTGTTTTTCCTCAGGATGATGGCATCTTCCAGCAGGACAATGCGAGGTGCCATACAGCTGCCAGTGTACGTGCGTGGTTCGAAGAGCACCAGGATGAGTTTACCGTCCTCCCCTGGCCAGCAAACTCACCTGACTTAAACCCAATCGAGCATCTGTGGGACCATCTCGATCGAGTTGTTCGCGCCATGGATCCTCAACCGCGTAATCTAGCGCAGCTGGCCACGGCATTAGAGTCGGCATGGCTCAACATCCCAGAGAACACCTTCAGGGACCTATGTGACTCTCTTCCTGCACGTCTCGCAGCAGTCCGCTCTGCGAAAGGTGGTTATTCTGGCTTTTGACAGATGGTCACATTAATGTGACTGGACTGTGTATATAATTTAGCCTATCATTAATAAAATTGTAGCTTAGACAGGAAAAAAAAGAAAGAAGGAAATATGGGCTATAAATGAACTCGTTTATTTCATTCAAAATTCCATTCAAATTAAATTAAGTTTATAAATAATTAGATCCGAATGATTTCAAAAATGGTTAGCATTCATTTAAATTTCTTATTGATATCTTTTTAAATTTTGTTTAAATTTCTTATTCGCATTTTTATAAAAAATAATCATAGGGGTGTAAAAAGGTTAATACTTTTCTTTTTATCATGAACGAAATCTAAAACAATCTGGGCCAACAGCCGTAGAATGTTATCAGATCCCCTCCTCTTCTCTGTTTTTATGAAGAAAACGTAGTACTGTTAAGAAATTATAGGATGGTTTTGGGGTTCTCTAGCACTAGTCTTGTGGATTTAGCCAGCAATTAGACCCTGATGTTTTCAGGAAAAATTTCTATAAACAACAGTTCTAAACCCCCTCCCTCCAAATTTTCAGTTATTCTGTGTAACAACATAGACAATTTTGAAGTTATAGAAGAAGTACGAAATAATAACAACAAACACAATTGATTTAAAAGGGTGCAATTCAGATGGTTCAGAATCAATAGAAATCAAACATTTTTAGAAATTATGTCTAAAATAATAACTCATGTATGGTTTTTAAATGTGCACAGTATTTTAACCTTAGATTTACTCTTAACTTCCTCCTTTTATTATTAAAACTCCTTCCTTTAAATATTTAAAAAAAAAGGGGGGGGCGGCCTACGCAGCACGAATCTAAGTAGCATATCAATTTCCCTTGTCGTTGCTTGCATATATTTCACAATCTACATTATGAATTCTAAGAATTTACAGAATTTAAGAACTAAATGCAAACATTTATTTTCAGTTTTATTAATCGACATATTCCCAGCAATTTTTCTTGGCTTTGCTTCTCTTGTTTTCGCAACAAGATTTCTGTTAATGATTTTATGTAAAATACCTTTTGTTTTAGCCCAAAGGGGGTTAGCCCAGAAAGACTCTTAATTTCGTTTTGGCATTTTGCGTCGAAAACTTTAAAAGGCTAAATCACTTTGCCATCAAATATTATCGGCCTGTATTATATTTGAAGAAATTAAATAATGAGGAATCTCCAGAAACGTATGTTTCTCGCATTCTGATGAAACAACGCTACCTAGAACCATCAAATTTTGAATAACGTACGTCTCCACCCAAATATGGGCATCTAGAAGCCCAAATTTGGAATTTATTTTATTGTCTATTTAATATTTTGTAAAGTATTTATGAGTTTTTGATTAAGAAATTCAACGATTTCAAAACCAACAATGGCAACACTGTACGGATAAAAAAAAAGGGAGAGAGAGAAAAGAAATTATCTCCAGCGCGCGAGACTATGTATCGAAAATTCTAAAGATATGCTCTTTTTAAATTATTTTGCGATATTTCTGTTCAACTTAATTTTATGGTTTAAGTGCGAAGAACATGATATTTATTTAAAAAAAGGTAATACAAAAAACGTCCCTTTGGGCGTAATATAAAATCTGAAAACTTTCAGTTTTTTTAATTGTTTATTATTATTTTTTTAATATTAAGTATTATACCATTAACTGTGCTCCAGATACCAATATTACAAAACTTTTTATTTCTGTCTCTCCAAAAACAAGATGATACATCTTATGAGTTAGGGGCTACAGATTCAAAAAGCAGGTATTTCATTAAAAGAAAAGTTTCTGCTGTATAATATATATTGCATAAACATTATTATACGAGACATACCGCGGTAATTTCGACTTATTTTCGGTCATTACGAATTATTTTTAGTATCTTAAAAAGAGAATGAAAAAAAATCATTTTAAAGCACACTTTAAGGATAGAATAGTAAAATTATACGCATATTAAGTAGACATTTTTGGGGACAAGATAATGTTGCAGACTCACACTAATGTAAGAAATTTCCGTATTTTTATTTTGTTTAATATTTATGGCATAAATGTACCTCTAAATTGTTTTTTTCATAAGCATTGGTAGAAATCGATATCTAGAACAGTATTATTACTAAATATTAAATAAGTAACATATGTATACAATTAATCTTCAGTTTGTTAAAAAACCTAATATTTTACTAGGAAATAATTTTGATACCATAAAAAGTAACGGTTATACAATTAATTTCGCAATATACATCAAACGTATAAATTTTAAAGCTTATTTACATTTTTAAATTACATATAATTTTCAAGACACTTAAGATTTGTTTTCAAGATATTGCATATTAATTTTATAAAACATGTACATAGAAATATTTTACAATGAAAGTTTTGTCAGAAAGATTTATTTTCAAAAAGTGAGGAAGAAATGCGTTAAACATGAAATCTTTTCTAAAATTTTATGACTTATTTTTGAAGTGCTTTATTTTTTAAAACGTCTGATTATAATTTAATTTCTAATAGAGAAAACAAAATCAGAAACTTACCAATAATATATATTTATCGAAAACTTTAGTTTGATCAAATACTTTACATTAAAATTTAAACAAGAAATGTTGAAAATGGAATATAATTTAATATTTTCGAAAGACAACATCTTTAAAACTCTTTAGACCCAATTTTATTTTAATTGAACTAACCACTGATTATCAATACTTAAGACTAACGCAGATTTTCAGAAATCTTAAACTTGCATTACGATATAATATAAACAAATGAAATTTTTATATGCCCAAATTAGTAACACTTTAATTTTTTCAATAAATATTCATAAATACTGCAGTTAAGAAACAAATAAGTCCTTGAATAAATTGTTTTACTTTGGAAGTTTATATTTAAGAAAAATAATGAAATTATATTATTCACATTTTGCATTTTTGTAGACACAAAAATTTCTTACTACACGAAGAATAATGCGACTGCTATGTACTGCAAACAAAATTCGTTTTAGATGTTCCATCGCAAAATGAAAAGTGAATTTTTATATTTCTGGGAAAGA
>KK119544.1:348974-365959 GCA_000611955.2 Stegodyphus mimosarum | reverse complement strand
AAAAAAAAAAAAAAAAAAAAAAACTACTTCTAGTTTCAATTAAAATTTAAAAAAAAATAAATTTCTATCTCTGTTTTTAGATATTTCTTAATAATATACTTGTAATAAATTAATAATGAACTAGTTGAGTTATCCATGTACCTAGATAACATCATCACTTTGGATCACTTTGCAGAGTATTCATGTTTACTAGCCCGTTAAGGGTTTTATGTTTATTAGCCAATTATCTCATTACTTTTGTCTGTATTGTTATTTCTACTTTCGGCCGCTCTCACCAAGGGACAAATTAATTAATGCATATAAGAATTCTTGAGTTAAGAGAGAATTACTGATGGCATTCGCTGACCGTTTCGATACTACTTTCTCTCAGCTTCTGAAATTACTTGATTTCGGCTTTAGCTTTGGTAGCCATATTTGCTCACGTAAGTTGAAGGCCTGAACCAAAACTTGTAGGCGCGCTTTGTTTTGTAAATCTCGCATTTTAATGCTTAAATTTTACTTTAACTTTTTTTCTATGAATTTCGCAAGTAGCGGAGACTATTTTTGCTGTTACATGGGGTATATAAATCGCTAGGCTGAAAAAGTAATAAAAAGGTTTATTCCCCCCGCTCTTTCTGTGTTACTTCACTGTGGAAGATTAAAAAGGTGCGACATGTCGCTTGACTATCTACATAGAACTAGAGTTAAAAATTTAAGAGTCACTTACAGAATTTTTCAACAAAGAAAAAGAGGTCTATTTCCTTCAGCCAAGAATATAGACCACATACGAACATATACAGTAAGTCTCAAAAGATGATGAAAAGGTCTAATTAGAGGTTATCTAAGAAATAAAAACAATATTTACTATGCATCTATGATACTGAATCTTTACAAAACATTAACTACCCATTAGTTTTGCATACCACACCGCACAAGGAGGAGGATTCACATTATCTAAATTCATTAGGTTACGCCTCGAGCAGTTCTTCGATATTTTCTCTAGAATAATAATAATAATACTGTTGGAATAAATATTGTTGGGATATAATTACAATTTTTTGAGATAGAAAGCTTTTATGGTTTAAATCTAAAACACGATTTCGAATGAATTAATTTTATATTTCTTCGAATTACAATCTTTAAAAATCATCTGAACCCGACAATTCTAAAGTCCTTTCGAGGGCCTAATAGTATCACGAGGTTTCCATGTCCCATCCCTCCAAAAAATGGTGCGGATCCGTCTCCAGTCAAAATGGAAAGGAGCTCAAATAACTTTCGTGTGTTTTCCATAACTGATTAATCAAACCCAAAGATAATATCTGCAGTAACGAATTTTTGCAAAAGCTAGTAATCAGTAAATGATTTATTTACAGCTGAAAATTAATATACTCGTATAATGTTAAATAAAATTCAAGTAATATAATTTCCAAAACTTATGAAACTTCTGAAATTGTAATTATTAGTTCCTCCAGTGTTTTTATATTATTTTTTAACAAAGAGAAAAATAATGGAATTGTTTAAAGCATTACAGAAATGTTAGCAACAAACAACAAACAATCTTGAGAAAAAAATAGAATAAAAGCGAGCTTTTTGTAAGCGTTTAAGTCTTTTTTAACATTTTTATTTATTTTCTATCAAATTTTAAACTGAATACTTTTACAAACGTTTAATTTTTCAAACTAGGAGGTAATTAGAAGCCAGGAGAATAATAATTTTTGGAGGATTTCTCATTATCTACTTAAAATCTGCATCAGATTTATCTTCAGTAATGTATCTACTTGAAACTACTCCTAACTGCATAAAATAGTAAGCTATTATCGATTGTCATGAGGAAAACTTTAAAAATGATATAAAGTTCAAATGTTTCTTCATAAAGAGAAGTAATTTAATACCTTTATCAAGAAATTCTTAATTATTTCTGAACACCGCTTTTTATTATGTTTTATTAAACGAATATCAGTTAAAAACAACTATTTTCTACAATAGCTACAGAAATAAAAGTTCTCTGTTAATCCAATTAAAATTTTAAGAACAAAAAACAATAACTCAAATTATCTACCAATTTATATTTTTACACTTAATTTATTATTCCTTGGAAATTAAAATTCCTTAATGGAAACATTAACATTCGTCTCTAAAATATGTTAAATTAAAGAACAATTAGCTAAATTAATTGGCTATTAATGCTCCTCAGTTAATCAAGTACTTTCGGGACGTTGAAAATACGTGAAAGAAACTAAAGGGAATAATTTTCCTTCAATATGGCCTGCTAATGAATGTTAGGCAATTTAAAAAACTCACATTGCTTCGATATTTCAAATTTTAGAAATGTGATTCACCAAACTTTGGAGCAGAAAGAAATTCGCATTTTTAATCTACATTCATATGATTCAGAAATTTAGTTAGAAATAAATTTGAACAATAGGAAAACGAATTATTACAGATTGGACTGTATTGATTAAATAATACTAAAACACGATAGCTTATGGGAACAACTATAGAAATTACTTATACATACATATATATTTATACCTATTTCTTTCTACAGATATACACTCAGAATATACACACACAAAATATAGAGTACAAATTAAGTCATAATGAAAGGAAAAACAAGAAATAAACATTTTAAAAAAATAATGCTAAAAGCTGCTAACGTTTCGGGAAATAGAAAAAAATATCAAATAAAGTTCCAAATCTCAAAGTATGAGAACTTTCGGATATTTTTTGTTTTAAGATCACATGCACAGCCTTTATAGAGAAAGATATATGCGCTAATATTGGCTATTCGCCACTATTAAATTAAATGCGCCGATTTTATCACTCATAACAACTGTTTTTGTTTTTCAAGAGAGTATTGTCAATTCGAAGTTTTTACAGTACATCATTCTGTTTACTTAAACAATTAGTCTAAGTTATTAGGTTATCGCATATATCTTTCTAGAAGAAACTGTTTGGCGTGTGTTGTTCTAAAACAGAGAAGATCCTACCTTTTTATATTTATTACAAAAACCTCTTAAGTCTTTTCTATTTCTCTAATTTAATGCCAAAAGAATGTCACCTTTTTAATATGATTGTTTGGAAATTTTTATATACAGCAATACATTTGCCCATGTTTTGGAGAAGCAATTTGCACAGAAGTAATATAATTTCGTTTTGGCATTTTGCGTTGATTCACTAAAAGCGTCGTTTCACTTTTCAAACTGTTGCCAAATATTATCGCCTTGTATTATATTTAAAGAAATTAAATAATGAAGAATCTGCATAAATGTATGTACGTTTCTCGCATTGTGATAAGACAACGGTACCTAGAGCCATCAAATTTTGAATATTGAACGTTTCCACCCGAATATGGGCACCTGGAAGCCCAAATTTGAAATTTGTTTTATTATCTATTTCATATTTTGTAAAACTTTAACGAATTTTTGATTAAGCAAACTCAAGGATTTCAAAGAGAGCAATATCAACGTTGTACAGAAAAAAATAGAATAAAAGCGATCATAACATTTTTATCTCCAGCGCGTAAGACTGTGTATAGGAAATTCTAAAGATATGCTCAATTTAAAATTATTTTGCGATATCGTTCTTTAACTGAATTTTATGGTTTAAGTGCAAAAAACATGATATTTAATAAATAAAAGTAACACACAAAATGTTAAAAAAAACCCTTTAAATGTAATTTAAAATCTAAAACCGTTCAGATTCCCCCCCATTTTACTTTTAATGTTTTATTTTTACATTTTAATTCTTCATTGCTTTTTTACAATCGTGTGAGCTTTGAATGAGAGATTTTATTTTATTTATGTGACTATGGTAAAGCTTCGAGGGCTACTTGCCTTAGGAGAGGGATGCCTTTGTGGAGGTCTTTCTAAGGCAACAGGCTCGTATACACGTTACATATGGGGAAAACCATTTGAGTAAATGTTATTATCTTTTATTAGTACTATTATTATTTGCTTGATTTATCTTTCGCTGCATATTGTGAACCCATGAAAATACGGTTTAGATAAAACTGTTTCTCAGACTGTAAAGAAAGACCGAAACTAATTAATAGTCAAATTATGATTTTTTTCAAATTTTTTGTTGAATTTCATTTTTTGAATTATGTTATTTGAAAAGTGAAACGCATTTATTTCAAGATTAATTAGTTTATTTTTTTAAAAAATGCATTTCGAAAATAAACTGCATACATGTCACAAAAGCTAAACAAATAAATTAAAAAAAAACTAATAGAGTTCAAATTTTTTAACAGTCGCCAAAAAGGGCTCTTTTAAAGTTTAATAGGGATTATCGGCACAGAATAAAAATGGCCCAGGTGGAATAACGAGACATTTCTTTGGATGCTAAATAAATGACTATACATTTCAACAAACATGGGAACGTCATATTCAGGGGAGACCAAACTTCAAGACGTTTGAAGCCGCATGGCACACTTCATAAGAGTTCGAGAGCCGCCAAGTTCTGATTTATATCGTTTTAAAAATAATAAGTTTTGGACATAAATTTTCACAGATTTTGAACATAAAGAAATTTTTTAAATAAATTAATGAGAATTTCGCCTTTTATACGTGAATAACATGGTTTCATACCGATATTTATAAATAAATCTTACATCTCCTACTTTGTTTTCAGAAAAGTTATGTCCCAAGAGAATCTAAATATGTAAGTCTTGTACTATACAACTGAATGTTTTTCCTCAGACAGAAAAACCAAATATTGGGACATCCGTAAAAGTCCGCGTTTTTTCAAATCATAGCGTATTTGTAAATATTTTGTCCCTGCTGATAAGGAGCGATTTTGACTGAAGCGGATATTTAAGTATGGTCTTTTCTGCTCACCTTGCTTAATTCTTGCATGCAGTGTTGTAAAATTTTTTCCCCAATGCAATGCTAAGAATGAAGAACCCAGAAGTTCATTTTCATCCTATTATTGCTCTTTTATTTTTTTAAAAAAGGAAAAGATGCTAATCAGATTATTTGTAAATTTTGTGCTATATATGGACCAAGTGCTGTTTCTGATGACACAATTTGAGAAGCTTAAGCGTGAAAATTTCAGCTTCAAAAATGATATCCGTTTTACATGACCTTCGAGTGTAAACAAGAACCTATTAAAAGGAGCTACCATGGAAAATCCACGTTATACAATTCAAGAACTATCAGACAGTCTAAATATTCTAAAAAAGTATAGTACATGATCGTTTGAAGAAGATGTGGTACGTAAGCTGCCACAATGTTTAGGTACCTCATACTTTAACAGAGCAGATATGCTTGTTCGAGTTTTTACATGCAATTCTTTGATGAAGAAAATAAAGAAGTTCCTTTTTCGAAACATCTCACTACCGGAGATGGGAAAAGTGGCTAAAAGTTACAAGAAAAAGATCATGGGGCAAGCTACGAGAACCTTTCTTTAGTACCATCGACAATGGATTGCATTAAAAAAGTAACCCTTTTTGTGTATGTTGGGTTTAAAAGTACTGCTCCCAGATGGCAGTTTTATGAAAAGAAATGGAAGCAAAGCGCTCCTAACTGACCAATCTTCGATGTGCTCTCCTGTAGTATGACAATTCTCAACCCCACATGTCGATGAATGTCGGACAAAAACTTACTCGATACAGCTGAGACGTTTTATGTCACCTGTTAAATTCACTAGACCTTGCTTTGTTGGATTTTCTTCTCTAGGAGATCAGTTTATAGTTCTCTGATCGATCTGGAGTTCACTTCTTTGAAGAGTGTCAAACAGCATCTCTATAACTTCTTAAAAAACATATTTTCCAGCTGCCAGAGAGATGACAAAAAGTCATACAACAAAATAGTGCTCATGTGTTTCAATGAAATTTGCTACTTATTTTTGCACTGCTTCATTTATACTTATCATCAAAAAACGGCAGAACTTTCCGGATCACCCAATATTTTCTTCTAATTTGCTTTACCTCTTTTTTTTTTGTGTGTGTGTGTGTGTGTGTGTCTTTACATAACAATTATTGTTGTTCGGTTTTAGTTGAAGTAAAGTGAAATCGGAAGCATATGCATTGGTCCAAAATTATGTGAAAAATTTTTATGAGTGAATTAGAAATTGCTGTTTGAGAACAAATCGAGTTTTTTTTTTATTTTTTGTAACAACAATTAGCAATTTTTTTAAGATAAAATCTTACTAAGTAATTTAATCCATTAGATGAGAAATGGATGTAATGTTACATTTTGTTTTATCTGAACGTGAAACATTCAAAGCCTCAGATCTCTAGAATTTTCATAAATTCTAGAGATCTGAGGATTTGAATGCTTCATTTGAATATGAGATTTTGAATTCCACACATCAAATCAGAGTTTTTTTCATCATTTGAAACTTTTGAATTCTAACCTAAAAAGTCGTTAAACATTTTAACCCAAAACTTTGACTAGTTTTACTGATGGCCAATGTAGAATTCACTAAAAAAAAGACTGCAATTTCAGTGGTATCTAAATCATCAGTATCACTCATGACGGCCCTGAGTACTACATTATTTCAGTGTGGCAGCCAGCGAAATCTTCCAGAAATTGTAAGTAAACACACTTTAAGTGTAACACTAAGTACATTGCGCATCATTTAATTTCTAGATTCTATATCTCGAACCATTCCCATAACTGTGGACAGCAGTTCATGCCAGGTTATATACAAGCTTCGTGAAGCACATATTCCAGCTGTCTACCAATCGTATTTTTCAGCCGTGGCTGTTGAATTTTGGGCTGTTTCCCAAATACGAGGTAAATTAAAATTATACAGATTGAAAACATACATGTGACTACCATAATGAGTTAATTTTATAAATACAGATATAACATGAACGTATAACTCTTCATATTTCTATGGATATGCAGAGATGTTCAATGTGAAGGCCTGATAGTTTAGTTCCCGAGTTCAAACAGGTATACAGATCCACCCTATTCTAACTATTAACTATTGGACCCACAAAGGCAGTCAAATGACTTACCGTCTCATCTTAAATTTCTAAGAAAAATAACTCAGGAAAAAAAAATTTAGTTTATTGTCCGCCTAACTGTTAGAAAATAACCTGTGTAACCGTTAGAAAAAAAGTTTGAAATGTAGGTTTAAAATGGTGTCTGCATGCATATGAGGGTGTTCTGTAGGCATATGCTCGTACTGAAAGTTTAGTTTTTAAGTCTGATTTTTCAATTTCAAAAGAAATCGAAAGATCAGACTTAAAAACTTACGGGGTTAAACTTCAACAAAATTTCAGATTATTCCAAGATAATTTGTAGTGTTCAGGCAGTGGAGTACTACTCTCCGATAGACTACTAAGCTTTCGTGAAGGACGTTTCAGACGCACATGATAAACAAAAACAAAATAAGGAAAACAAAAAATATCAACAGATTAAAAAAGCATAATTCTGTCATCAAAATAAAATTTGGTAGCAAGAGACATTCCACCCCAACACACAAAAATTGGTGAAAAGCTTTATGAATTTACTTTTTAACTATCTAATTTAAACAATTTCTTTAACAAGTAAAATCTGAAATTTTCAGTTTGCACCTTTTCTTTAATTTTAATTTATTTATTTTTATTAAAGAGTTTTGCAAATCTCTTTACGTTTTTAACTCTAAAAGGCGTTAAAAAGTTCGAAACATTTTATAAAAATAAATAAATAAATAAAATTAGCGTTATCTAAAAACTCATTAATTTAGAAATTAATTTAAAATCAGTTTTTTTAAAAAACATATATATTACATGAACACAAAATTTTTTACAAAGAAAAATATAAAATCTTTTCAAAAAATACAAATATAAGAACTTATATACATGATTTACTTTTGAGCTGAAAACTTTCATTCGTATAACTTATTAATTATAATATTTACAATTAAGTATCAGCTGCAATTCAAATACAGTGCTTCAATAACCTGATGAAACAGAAGTGATGACATGCGTTCAGGGCGAGTCTCAAAATTGCATTTTCAAAAAATCTTATATATTATAATCAAAAACCTTATAAATTAATATAAGTATGGAAATAACTAAGTGCACATGCATATAATAGAGAAGATTAATCTAAAGAACGATTATAAATGTTTACTTTCATGCTTTATTAAAAGAAAATAAAAAGCTTATGTAAATACAAATACACAGGTGCATATAAAAAAAATAAAGCTTTAAATTTGCTGCAGTCGCGAGCAGGATAAATGCCTTGGTTGCGTAACGTAACAGTGCCCGAAACTGAAGTTCGCTATCGAATTTTCTAATGTCAGAACCATTATGACCATTCATAAGGGATGTAAATATTAAACATGTTATTAGAACTACGAATTGCTACGATCCTGTCTGTTGCAAAATGTATGATCATATCACAAAATTTAGAAGCAAAATTTAGCACAAAATTTTCAATATAATAATAATAAGTTAAATATTATTTTAAGATATAGTATACATAAACATACATACAAACATACCTAGATATATGCACTTATGTACTACATATATATAGGTAAACATGTACGGATTGATACATGCCTACACATTTGCAAGTTCCAAATAACAAATCAAAACTGTAGAAAATAAGAGAAAAACGCTTGAAATTCTATGCACATTTTCTGACTTAATTTGTTGTAACGCAATCTCTGGAATTTAACAAATGTGAATGAAATAAGGAATAAAATCATTACATACCTCTGCCACTCCGTCCAACAAATCTCAAGTCGTTGAACTTGGCTACTTGGTTCTTGAAGACAGCGGTGGCATTGCGCAGTTCACCGCAAAAATTTTCGTCGTTTCCAGCACGTACTGTCACCATTGTGCCGTCCGGTACTTCGCCGATGCACACCACTTTGAAAGCGACGGGCAATGTTTTGTTTGAACGCCAATGAGAGGGCAGCGCCGTGCACAAGAAGCACGGGCTGCCCGTCTTTACTAGTTCGCCGCCGCTTTGCTCTAGACCTAAAGCGGCCAGAGATTTCTCAGCGGGCGGCAGACCCAAGTCGCCGCTGCTCATGAGTCCGTATCCGCAAGTACTGACTGGCTCGGCGGGCAGATGCATTGTGGTCGCCGCCAACCCCTGTCACCGCAAAACACGCTTGTTAACCAACCGACAGCACGGCACAAACTTCAAAAAATCGCAGCCGACGGAAAATCGTTTAGGTCTCCTTGTTTATTGCGGTTTGCACACGACAGGGATAAGCATGGCTGTCTACGAGTGGCGCCCGGAACCGGCCCACACGTGGATTACAACGCTAGCACGTGACTCATAACCACGCCTCTTCCGGTGGCTTTAAAATCTCTTCTCGATGCCGGGTTAGTATTATTTTTCCTCGGGAACAATAAATTTCACTTCCGAGATTAAACTATCTTTTTTAAATTCTTGTGAATGGCAATTAACTAACCAACACTTTAATCAGTTGGTCAAATTCCTGAGCCGTCAAATAAAATAATCCTTGTTAGTGCTCTCGTTTGAAGAATTCGAGTAAACACAGTTCTTGATCTCTAAAGAGTAAGTAAAGAATGGTGTTGCACTTTCTGTTGTTAGTTCCAACAAACGACAGCAACGTAAGGAATTTTCGGTGCTTTCGAAATCCTGTTAAATGAATCCAAAAATAAAACAGGTGCTTATCTTCTCATTAATTTTCATTGAAAAGACAACAAAATCCTTGAAAGTATATTCAATCGGCCATAGAAAATGACCGGAAACTAATTAACACAAAACTTCGGAAACCGCAGACGATCCGAGCGAGTGAGGCGCATCCGCTGAAATGAGTTTTGATTTGAAAGCATTAAGCATATAACTTAGAATGAAAGGTGCCCGAAGGTAAGGCAAATATATTGCGCAAGTCTTCAAAATACCGAGAAATATTGCACGCCTGCTATCATCTTCAAGCCGGTTCTCTGAAGCAGACTCCATTAGTCTTCTTCCGCGAACTATTTTACAGCTGCGGATGCATCCCGTTCGCGCTTACATTCTGGAAGCAACGGAACTGACTGATGACTGTGGAGTTGAAAGAAGATGTTACACTCATTTCGTGAAACCATAATCTACTCGCCTAGCCGCACGTAAAGCAAAAAACTGACCTCTTTGGTTCGGAACTACTTTTCACATTGTTAACTTTCCGGTCTGTTTCTGTTTGTTTCTTGAAACGGCGGGGATGACGTCATGGTTTGGCCCGTTTCCAAGGCAACAACGAGAAACTCCTCTATCTGATTCCTACGCGTTGAGCTTTCCAAGTAGCCACGTGGATGTGTAAAATGACGCAATGCCCGTTTCATTCATAAAGTCGATTTTTTTTCTTCGTGTACTACGCATTCTTGCATTGGGTGTTTCGGAATTCATTAAGGCAGTAAAAGGTATTCTGTCGGTGTGACGTTTTACTTGCAAGATAAGAGTGGAATTGTTGATCATTTATTATCCCTTTTCTCGAATTAGGGGGGAAAAATTAACGATTAGAAATGTAAAATAAATTTTCTTTCTAGTTTCGCTTGTTTTTTAAAAGGCATAACAAACTTAAACGTGACATTTCCTCGTTCGCAAGTCGGCGGGTGTAAACTATAAGATGAAACAACGAGTCGTATTTCATTTTTGTAATCGCCAGCTTTATGCAGAGTAAGAATCGCGCTACATCCATTTTCTGAAATCTATTCGAGATAATAAAATACGTATCATTTTGAGAAATCCACAGTTCTTTATCTTTATTTACACTGATTTTCCATATTGGACCATATTCACGCATTTGTACATTAACTTTTCATTTGCATTTTGGTAATCTAACTATAAAGATATGTTTTTAGCTGTTTTTCAACTGTGTTTATTGGCGTAATAGTCGCATTTTTTTGCCAATATTTCATTGTGAAAATCTAGGTGCGACTATTATGCGGGGAAATATATTGCACAATATTGTACACTCTAATAATAAAACATTACTGGTGTAAAAATACATTATAATAAAATTAGAAACATACCAAATATTTCCAGATTATGTGTTATTTATTCAATAGTCTTTTCATCAGTTGCACACGAAAAAGAGGCATTTTTCTTTTTATGGTAATATTTTTATAGAAACAAAATTCACAAATAATTTTTCTGAAAATTTTGGCAGAAAATTCTAATAACATAATACTTAATTCATAATAAATCACTTTCACTGAAGGTATCAGTATCACTGCTGCAATGTGAATCGGTGTCTGAAGAATCTCCGTCATTCCATAAAATGTCATCTTCGCTCCCGTCCAAAGTGTTGGAAATACCGCATATCCATCATTTCGTAATGCACGAACAAGAAAAAAGTTCATTTTCCATCACTGGAGAAAGATTCTCATGTTTTGGTCTTCTGTATGCTCGCTTATTTGCATTTGTTTCTTGAAGAGATTGTTTGGATTTTCTCCAGACTCTTATTAATTTCTCACTTACATTCCATTCTCTTTCAGCAACCTCTGTTTTCATTCTCTTCAGTATATCCAATAACATTCAATTTAAATCCCGGCGTATAACTCTTATTCTTTCTAAACTTTTCTAATACAAAAAAAAAAAAAAAAAAAAAAACCACCATCACGAAATTCACCGTAAAACAAAATATCGGGAAATATTCTTTTCTGTAACTTTCGATACGTGTATCCCAGTAAATTTAGAGCACGTGCATACTTTCTTTAACGAAGAACGAGTTGAAAGCTTTAAAACGAGGGGCCACTACTTCTGACCCAGCGCAAGACTAATGGCTATTAAATTAAGCGCTCGGCCATTTTAAGAAAAGCGAATTTTTTTCCTCTTCTGAAAAGAAGGAAAATCAGTGTTAAGGACTTCGTATATGTTAATCGGGGCTGGCTGCCTAAGTAAGTCATATTTATGAAGAAATCCACGAATTTATGAACATAGTACATTTCTATTCGCAATGCAAATATTGCAAGGCATAAATTATAAACTAATTTATCTTACATGCAATATATATACAGCAAAACGTCCGCCTGGGAACATTTCTGAATTACAGATAGATTTCATTGTGATTTCCAAACCTAGCAGCATGTTCATTTTTTACGCTAATGCACTTTTTTCTTTTTAAGGGCACTGGATTGGGAGAACAAAAGGGCTTTCTACAAAGAAATTTTACCTCTTTGTTGAGAACATGTGTAATGTTCTGATATATTGTTTTGCTGACCTTGACCTTGTCACATTTATTTATTTATTTGTGTGCTGTTGTTCTAGATTGAAACGGCACTAAACCATTTCCATAGATGTACTTTTTTATTCAGTTCTAAGAAGAAAACATCTTAGTAGAAAATGATTTAATCTGAATTGCAAGTCCATTCCTCAAGTACTGAGAAAATTCAAGTTTTACTGTCGGAGCGTTCGTCGAATAAATATTTGCTTCTTTTTTATTCGAACCGTGCAGAGAAATTTAGCCTTCTCGCTGTTTCTAAACAAGCAGATGTTATTCTTTCGGCTCCTTCGGGAATTCTTGCTATCGCTCAGCAGGGAAACGCAAGGTCAAAACCCAGTGTCAGCTTTTGAGTATCCGCCAAGAAGCTAATTCCGCGACGGTAAGTTCTCAGACGAAAATGGGTTATTTGTGGCTCCCGTCCCAGTCGGACTCGAATCGTTTAGCAAGACCAAACAATTCGTGACATGATTTTATATTGCCATTTTGCTACAGTTATCAAGAGAATTGGTGTTTTATATAAGATTCAGAATATAATTCATTCTAAACTGCGCATTATATATCAGGATATGAATACAGATTGCTCCCTCCCCCCCTCAAAAAAAAAAAAGAATTAGAAAATTCTCTTATCAGTATAGTTTTGAAATACTAACAATATATTAATTTAAAGTTTTAATACTAGTAATCTTTGGAAAGTGCGTCTTGAAAACAATTCTCTTTTGCTTTTTCTTTTCGATGTGATTGCATCGTCTTAAAATTAAAATGAGTTTTAAACCACTTGCCAACTATAAAAGAATGCGTACGAGGAAAATGTACAAGTATTAGCCAAGAAACTCGATCACTAGCAATTATTTAATTTTTATTTAATTCCTGCATTTATTTTATTCCTATTTCTTTCATTTATTATATTCATACTACCACCTGTGAGGCTTGTTTTCAAAAAATAATTCTAAAAAGTCGCCTATTTAACACTTCTTTCGCTCATTCTTATTTTAACGAAAGTTAAGAGTTTGTTTTTCAACATAGAGAGAGAAAAGGAAAATAAATAGCATTTATGAAACGGCAGAAGACTTTAGCAGTAAGTCTAATTTGCAAATAATTATTTATAGCCGTGGTGAAAAGTTAATATATAAATAAAATCAATATCAGAGCAATATTTACAGAAGGAGAGAAATAATAGTGTGACATATAATGATGTCACGTTCTCGAAACCTTGTTTTCGAGATAAATCATGTGATGCTGAAGAAAGCATGAGAACTTCCTTCTGCTTAAAGTGATGATGTAATAAGTATGTTAAAAAAATCTATATAATTGCTAAGATAATACTTTTATTATTCTTGTTTTAAAAGAGGGCGAATACATAAATACTTTGATTCGGAAAAACTAAATGTGCATTCTAAAAACGCACATCGCACCGCGTAACAGCAGAATATAAACAAACGTCAGTAATGTGACATCATTCATATGAGCGGAGTTAATGGTGATCTCCATGTAGACCAAGGATGTCAAACTCGCGGCCCGCCGGCCGCATGCGGCCT
Organism: Stegodyphus mimosarum; assembly: GCA_000611955.2. Taxonomy (NCBI): domain Eukaryota; kingdom Metazoa; phylum Arthropoda; class Arachnida; order Araneae; family Eresidae; genus Stegodyphus; species Stegodyphus mimosarum. Next base: position 352,316 of record KK119544.1, on the reverse strand, counting down.
ACAACAAATATTTTTGCGGCCCGGCCAATATATCGGCAAATAATAATATATAATAATAAAATAACATATCGACGAAGAAAAAAATGAAATGTTTACTGCTAAGTAATTAACGATAAATTATTCAGTGTTGTTAGATTACTCACCGCGAGCTGACACACACACTACTTAAATTACAAATGCGTGTGAGTAGCTTGCGTTCAGCTACCTTCGGCTTTTGGGGGACACGTGCACTCAGAACTTGTACGCATCCCCCGATAGCCCAATGTGGCCGAACTCATGGTCTCAGTTTTCCAATCATAGTTTTGTACGATATATTGGTGCATGCACTTTGCTTTATTATTAATTATTACTTAATTCATATTGTTACGGATTTCATAGTTATTTATTTAGTTAGTTTTTTTTATTTAGAATTGTAATTAGATTTGCTTCATGTTGCCTTAGCAACGCAGACGATTTTTGAAAAGACAGCTGCGTTGGAAGGTTAAAAATAGAACAGCGCGTGCATTTAATACCTAATAAATAAATATCTCGTAATTGCTGTTGCCATCCACAAAAATCCAGATATTTATAGATGTTTCCAGTATATTCGAGAAATTAATTATAAAGCTTATAAAAGCCGAGAACAAACAACTCATCTCAGTAGTAGCTGTAGTTCTAGCGAACTGTTTGTTTACTTAATGCTGTGATTGATTTGTAGCGATTTCGCTGTGAGATAGAATTAGTTTCTCTGTTTTGAATTGATTTTTGCTAAACGTTTGACATTTTGTGATATTGTTAGAATATTTTTGAAGAAATATTTCAGCATTTTGATTTATCTCTTGTGGAAAGAATAAATTTTTGTTAACTTTTTAACGTTAACCGTGTTTATTCCAGCCCTTTGTATTCAGTATGTCTATATCAAAACCAAGTGGTAGTAAAATTAAACGAAAAATCGCTGACGAACATAGAATATTCCAAGTAAAATGGAAATTAGAATATTTTTGCTGTGAAATAAAAGATAAAATAATCTGCTTGATATGTAATAATACTATTAATGTACCAAAGTTATATAATATTAAACGTCATTACGAACAACACAAATGGAAATATAACAATTACGAAGGATTAATGAGAGAAGAAAAGATGAAAGAGCTCAAGTTAGGAGTGAAAAAGCAACAGTCCATGTTTAGTAAAGTATTGTAAGAAAGTGAAGCGGCGGTACATGCAAGCTACGTCTTGTCCGAGTTGATAGCTAAACATTCGAAGCCTTTTACTGACGGTGATTTCATCAAAGAAATGCCTAATGAAAGCTGGAGAAATTGGCTGTCCTGGAAATGTGAAGGCTTTTCAATCAATTTCGTTGTCTCGAAATACAGTTGCGGAAAGAGTTACTGATTTAGCCACGAATTTAAGTGATCAGATCAAAGCAAAATCATCTAGTTTCGAAAGTTTCTCCATTGCCTGTGACGAGAGCACGGACATTAGTGGCAAAGCTCAATTAGCAGTGTTTCTTCGTTCTTGTGACAAGAATTTTAACATTTTTGAGGAATTACTGGAACTAATACCGATGCCTGGTACTACCACAGGAGAAGATATATTTACTTGTGTTTTTGGACTTCTGCAGAAATACAATCTACCTTTGGCAAAATTAAATTCTGTAGCTACAGATGGCGCTCCATCAATGACCGGGAAAAACAAGGGCTTCGTAGCATTACTAAGAAAAAAACTTAGTGAAATTCACGGTTCAAACATTCATCATATGCATTGTATTATACATCAAGAAGTTCTATGCACGAAAGTAATAAATATGGAGAATGTTTTGTCATATATAAAAAAAGTTATAAATTTTATAAGATCTCGAGGTTTAAATCAGCGTCAATTCACTGCTTTCTTAAGTGAGTTAGATAGTGAATATTCGGGTTTGTCCTACTATACCGAGGTACGTTGGTTATCTTGCTCCAAGATTCTCAAACAATTCTGGGATTTGAAAGAAGAAATATGTCAGTTTTTAAAAACGAAAAATCAAGACGTAAGTTTGTTTTACGATCCAATATGGATACAAGATTTATCTTTCTTGGTTGATATAACCAAACACTTAACCGATTTAAATTTATCGTTACAAGGAAAAGATCATATCATTACGAACATGTTTGACATAATTAAAGCATTCAAATGTCAACTAGTTCTTTGGGAAAAACAACTTAAAAATGAAGATTTGACGCACTTCCCGACGTGCAGCATGAACAAATCAAGTTTAGATGATACTTGTTCGTATCAAAAATACGCAGAAAAAATTGCAAATTTAACAACTGAATTTGAAACGAGGTTTAATGATTTTAGTTCCCTCGAAGACAAATTTTTTTTGTTTTCTTCGATTTTCTCAATAAGTATTGACTCAGTACCCAGCCATATGCAAATGGAGGTGATCGAGATTCAATGCAACTCAAATTTGAAAGCAAAATTCATTGAAGTGGGCGTGCCTGAATTTTACAAATATTTACCAGCCAGGTTTGAAAATACTCGAAAATTCGCATATGAAATTATTTCCATGTTTGGTAGCACTTATCGGTGCGAGCAGTTATTTTCAGTCATGAAAGGTAATAAGTCTCCTATTAGAAACCGTATTAATGATGCTCACCTTGGGTCAGCGTTGAAAGTTATCACTGCAAACAAAATTTCTCCCGAAATAGGAAAGATAATAGCAGAGAAGAGATGTCAAGTATCAGGACGTAAACATTAAATTTTTCTTGTTCTTTTCTATATAAATATATATATATATGTTTATTATTGTATTATTCGAAATAAATCTACATTTCTATGAATATTGTTTTTTTTTGCGGCCCGCCTAAAGTTAAACCTTGTTTGTTTGGCCCAAGTGTACCTATGAGTTTGACATCCCTGATGTAGACTGTCATTGGCCAAATTTAAGCCGTTGTCTTAGCCAGTGTACATATTGCCTATATGCTTCCCGATACACATATTTTTTTTTTCATTCTTTCTAGGAGAGTATACGCGATGCAATAATAAAGAAAACCGCAATTCTGTTTTTTAAATTACTGCTTTATTATTCACTTAATACAATAATTAATTTTATATTATTGCAATGATCAGCGCCACCCTTTTTGATTTAAAATGGAATTTGGTTGATTTTCATACTTTCTTGAATCCTAGAGATAAAGCAAATGGGAATAAAGCAACTGGAACGATTTATTTATGCTTACACATAACCACATTGCTTAAAAAATGTTAAATCTTTGTTAATTTACTTAAAATGTTTCTTGTTATTCAAAAACTACTTTACTAATGTTAAAAATATATACAATTTTGATTCTTAGAAGTATTAGAAGCTCTTGAAATTTTTTC
>KK119544.1:330684-342293 GCA_000611955.2 Stegodyphus mimosarum | reverse complement strand
TTTTTTTTTTTTTTTTTTTTTGTCCGTATCACGGACAAAAAAGAGCTACTGAGATCTTAGTAGCTGAGGAAGCTAGTTTGGTAGTTAAACCATCGAAAATAGCAGTGGAAAATTTGCAAATATAACGCTGTTTTTTGACTTCTAAAATAATCATTGTTCTGCTTGTTATTTTAACCTAAATTTTCCTAGATATTTATGGTGAACCATAAGTCATCGAAAATCCTTATCTTTTACCGTATTTCTTTTATCGTTAGCTGCTTCTACGATTTCATCATCTGCTCATCCGCAAACATGTTAGCCTTAATAAAGTTTTTAACCTTAAAGGTTCCACTTGTAAATCACTAAATTAAAAATAAGTAAAAAAAAAAAAAAAAAATAAGAAAATCCGAAATCTTTCGGATTTCATATTACGCCCAAAGCGATTTTTTAACGTTTTATGTATTACCTTAATTTATTAAATATCATGTTCTTCGCACTTAAACCACATAAAATTGAATTCAACAGCAGTATCACAAAATATTTGAAAACAGCATATCTTTAGAATTTCCGATAGGCAATGTCGCTCGCTGGAGATAAAAATGTTTCTTTTCTGTACAGTGTTGTCATTGCTCGCCTTGAAATCGTTGAGTTTGTTAATCGAAAATTCGTTAAAGTTTTACAAAGTATGAAATAGATAATAAAATAAATTCGGAATTCAAATTTCGGGCTTCCGGGTGCCCATATTCGGGTGGAAGACTACGTTATTCAAAATTGGATGGCTCTCGCCACTGTTGTTTTTTCGCAGTGCTAGAAACATACATACATTCATGCAGATTCTTCATTATTTAATTTCTTTAAATACAATACAGGGCGATAATATTTGGTGGAAACAATTTAAAAAATAAATCACCTTTTATAGTAAAGTTCACAAAATGCTGTTTTGAGACTAATAGCCAATCTGAGCTAACGCCTCTTTGGGCTAAAAATTAAAAAATAATTTGATATTATTTTCTTTAGTAATACACAGCAATTTCTTGTTCTGTTCTTTCAAAATAGAAATTAAAAAACTTAACTTGAATAATAAAATTTTAAAAATCTTCAAATAAGAATATTACGTGTTTTTTAAAACTTTTAAATTATCCATTCAATTTTATTTTAAGCAGATTGGTTAATTACCTATTCAGAGTTAGATGCATATTATTTTCCCTTTTAAATATTGTTGCGTATGTACGGTTTCGTAGTAGATTGAACGCTCAAGTCCTATAAAAGATTAATAAAATGTATTCTTATCGCAAGAATTATAACAGAACGCTGGGATATTCCTCAGAGATATTCATACAATATCACACATATCGCGCAATATAATCAGTAGTTATCCTTTAAACTACTAAAAACGTTAAAATACAATTCAATGCAAAGAGAAAGCTAATCCGATCTCACCGCGAATTCGCTACATCAACAACAACAGCTCATTAAACAACAAGATCTGAACTGAGATGTTTCTCTCCGGCTTTTTAAAGCTTTTTAATCGGTCGCGAGAAAGTTCTGGTAATTTCTCTTTTCTTGAGACTTTTGGAAAACAAAAGAGTAGAATTACTGTTACAGCTAACACAGAAGTCAATTACATTTATTCAATTTAAATATAAATTCCGAGATATCTATCTATTCAATGTTAAAAACGCGTGCTCCTGTATTTTTACTCCTCCGACGTAGCTTTCCCTTAAAATATGTCTTGTGCTGCATTGCACGGGGATATGAAGCAATTTTAATTATAATTCTACTAAAAATAGCTAACTAAATACGAAACCCGTAGCAATATTAATTAAAAACAATATACACTGACTACCAATAAGTATTTGGACACCTATGCAAATGACGATATCTGCGGTTCTAAGGTACGTCACGGACTCCGCCGTATAGGACTCCGCCGTATATCGTATAGGAAACAGCATCGGCTTTAGTCGCATGCAAGATGCCTCGCAGTTCGGAGCTCTCTGATTTCGAGAAAGGTATAATTATCGGGTATCATAAATATGGCCGATCCATAAGGGACATGTCTAGCGATCTGATGTACCCAAAATCGACAGTGGCCTATGTGATTAAAGAAGTGGAAGGTGAGCGGTGATTGTCGGATTATGCCCCGAGTCGGCAGACCAACGAAACTGGGAGACAGAGACTGACGAGTGCTGTCCAGAGAAATTCGGAAGAACCGCACCCAACCGATGGCCCTCATCCGCGAGGAGTTTCAACAGGCATCCGGGAGTATTGTTTCAATGAATACCATCCGTAAGGAAGCACATCTGCTTGGTTTTCATGGTCGTGCTGCTGCTCATAAGCCTTTGATCACAAAGTCCAACCGCGCTGCTCGGTTAATGTGGTGCAAAGCACATCGAAATTGGATCGTAGATCAGTGGAAACGGGTTCTTTGGAATGACGAATCAAGGTTCACCCTTTACCGTTCGGATGGCAGGGTCTGGGTCTGGCGTCTACCTGGAGAACGTCTCCTGCCAGAATGCATTGTGCCAACAGTCAAGTTCGGCGGAGGTGGAATTATGGTCTGGGGGTGTTTCTCCTGGTATGGGCTGGGACCCTTGGTCCCCATTCATGGTAAGCCCAACTCCGATGCCTACTGCACTATTTTGGATGACAATGTGCTTCCTACGTTGTGGCAGTTTTACGGGTTGGACCCCTGTTACTTTCAGGTCGACAATGCCAGTTAACGTTAACCAAGGCTTGGTATGTTGCAAATGGAGTTCATCGAATGGACTGGCCTGCCCAGAGTCCAGACCTGAACCCTATCGAGAACCTCTGGGACGAGTTGCATCGCCGAATTCAGGGGTGCACTACCCGTGCAAAATCGGTGAAGGAACTTCTATGTCTTCTTCAAGTCGAGTGGAAGAAAATACCACTAGCTGTCATACAAAGATTTGTGGAAAGTATGCCCCGGAGGGTCCCCGCTGTAATTACCTCTCATGGAGGCTCTACAACTATTGATTTTGAATAAAGTTAGTTTTTCTTTTCTATCACAGGTGTCCAAATACTTATTGGTAGTCAGTGTATGCTTCATGATGTTAATATTTTACCTTAAGAGGCAGTGAAATCAATTTCCGTAGTTATTTCTTTATTATTGTGCATATCAAAAGAGAAATAGTGCAACAGATAAAGTCATAGTCGAGTTTAAATTACATTTGCTCTGTAAGCTCTCTATGTTGTTTGACGTTTTCAGAAATTCAGGCAGCTGATTTTTTACACCGGCAAAATAGAAACCATTACCTCCTTAGGGAAATATTTGCATAATTTTCGTAAGCAAGATATTTAGGGAAATAATTTTATAGCTACGTATCGAATATTTAAGTCTTCTCTTTATTAAATAAGTGCAAATATGCTTTATTAAATAAAGACTAATTAATTTTAAAGTTTTTAAATAATTAAACGTGATTTATGAGTTATTTTATAATTCATTATTCATCACTATTAGAAATTGCTTATAAAGTAATTAAATGTAAAGTTAGTAACTAAGTTGTTTTTAATGTTTTATTCAAGTAAATTATTTATTTTAAGTAATGATTATTTTTTAAATGATATGTATTTATGTAATAACTATTATTTAAGTAAATTATTTATTATTTAATTAAAGCAAGTGATTAAATAAAATTATTTATTATTATTATTGTAGAGAATAATTAAACGTGTTTTCTTAAGCGAGTTCTAAGTAATTAAAAAAGCAGAAATGCTTTATTAAATAAATACTAGGTGGTGTTTGTTGATTTACTATGAAATAATATAGCAAAATTTTTTTACCTGCCAATTGGATTGCTATTCTTAAAAGCTTCTTTTAAAAATAGGCTCTACACCATGAATTTCTGCAGGACCAATTCTTAAACTAATAGGCCTATCATAAGTGTTTAGTTTAAAATCATTATAGATACTAAACCAAAATCTAAATAATAGCTCAGATTGCACTCTTTTTTCACATCTTAAAGTTTTCATAGTTTTAACTCATTTAAAGTTTGACTGTCAGTGTGAAATTTTCAAATCTTTATTTATTTATTATTTATTTTAAATTAGGTTTTCGTTAAATTTGTTGCGATTAATAAATAAGACATATTCTTATCAGAGGGTTTAGTGACTTTTATTCTTAAATATTCTTTTATTTTATTTATTATTAGTACCGGAAGGATGATTTTATTTTCATGCGAAAAGCAGGTTTTCTGCAAAAATTTCTTCCAAATTATTGGTAGAAAAATGAAACTAATAATTACCTTGATGACATAGCACAGAAGATTTTTATTAAGCTTAAAATAAATTAATGAGCATATCAAACTTTCTTAAAAGCTGCTATTTTTTTTAACTTATTCACAGACGTTATTTTAAAAGAGAAATAACCGAGGAAATCGGAAGATAAAATTATCAGTATTTCTGAGTAAGAATAAAAAGCGAATACTAGAAAATTATGCCATCAAATCACAAGCAAATAAAGAAAAGTTTATTTGAAATTTTTAAGCAAAATACTTAAGAAATGGAATGTATCAATATTATGTTGCATATCAATTAAACTTGAGAAAAAAAAAGTTTCTAATAGTTCTCCTCCCCCCCCCTGCATTTTACGTTTTTATCTGCTATAGAGCATAAAACAGAACTAAATTAATTTGCAAGAATAATTTGCATTTCTTGAAAACGATACATAGTTAGAAAGATCATGGTAAATAGAACGAAGAAATAAATTAGGAATATATTTTAGCTTTTCTTTTCCTTATTTTGATTTAGCGAGAAAGTCAGGGAATTTTCTTACACTTTTCTATGAAAAGTTTCCTTTTCATAACACCCTGGCCTCTTTAAGAAAGCTTAAGGCTCTTTTAAGTTGCAACGATTATCAGCAAGGTGGAATTCCCACCGTAACTGGAACTATTTGTTCGAATCTAAAATTATTGCGCCATCGAATTTAACCCACTTAGCAGTAAACCGACCTGATTTTGATGAAGAAAATATTTTCCCCTGAATATTTTTTTAAATAATTAATACATATGTCCAACTATTATAATTTTCATTTTCTTAGAATATGTTTTTATTGCAAATGCGGACGAGAACGCTGACAAAAGATTTTATGCGGAAACCCAAACAAGAAATGGAATAGAAGTTCATGGCTATAACTGGTTTCCAGAACGGTTTGTGACGAAATGTGTCGTCATTTCCGTCAAGTTCACCATTGGTCAAATATTTAGGAGGCGGTGTTTCGTAGCTATAGGCATGACGTCATATGTTTCTGACACCAAACGGAAGTAACGGTGACGTAATTCTCTAGTATTGTGACTCATTATGAGTGTGTTGTTTTTTCTCCGAAGCTTCTGGCTAGTGAAATGTCAAATTCGGGGACTCAGAATCATCTCAATAATTATGACTACTGAATTAAACGTGTTTTCCGGTCTTCCTTGTATAGACGATATTTAGAAATGCTTTTGAAGGCCGTCTCTGTCATTATCGATAAAAATGCTTCGAAAGACAGGAAGAAATATCATAATGAGACATATAACTTTTTGTTTTTCTAATCAAATTGAAATTGATTTTATAATTTAAATAATTTCATCATCGTACTTAACTAACAAATTTACTTTAAATGTAAGTTTCATTTTTAGGTTATGAATTACGAATTTTAAAGATGCATTTATTCAAAACGCTATTAAATTTTTTGTTTCATCTTCCATTTTAGCTTGTTTTACGTATTCGAAAGAATTTAATATGCAGTCAAAGATTTTGTCATCAAATCGGCAAAATAAATGTTTTCTTTTTCTCCATTTTCTCACCAAAACTTTCCTTCTTTTTTTATTTAGTATTCGATATTGAGAGATACGTAATGTGAAAAATGCAGTTCCATTTAATCACAGTGATTTCTTCACTGATGCAGCTTTAATAAATAGTTGCAACTGATAGAAATAAAATGTGGATAGCGTATTGTAATAACAATAAGTCACGAATCCTTTCTTCCATATTACAACTCGAGAAGCGTAATATTTTCATTCAACATGAAATGTCGATATACAGAACGAATTCCATAATATTTGATATATACTATATTTTTTAGTGTGCTCAGTTTCTCATTGTTATTGCTCACTTATAATTTTCGACCTTTTGTTTTTAAGACATGAAATTTCTTATTTAAAAATTTAACTGTCTGAAAGTTCTAAAAATTAAAAAAAAAGGCAAAAAGGGAAGAACGCCTTAAAGTGAAGAACGTGGAAGTATTTTGAATCTTACCTTCTCATCAATTCTTAATAATACTGATTTATAACTATTATTATTATGTTTTGAAAAAGTGGAAGTTTTTAGTGATGTCTTCAACAGAAAATTTTTTCATTCTATTACATTTTGTAATCTTTATGATTTACTTCTGTTTGTAACAAATTCACGTATTTTATTCTAAATATAAGAGTTGTTCAAAAATTTAATGCACTGTCTTAAACAGCAAATTAGTCACAATCATTTATTTTAAAAGAAAGATATTAACTGAAATATTTTCCTACAGATACTAGTATTAATAACAACATGAGCAGAATAATTCGATATAGAATTTTTGGTGATCTGGAAAATGCTTAAAAATATTGCCAAGCCAATTTTGGACATATTATTCATAACTGCATTCCTGTTGGGGTGTTTATGTGTATATAAGCCAAGTAACTGCATTATAAATTAAGAAAAAACTTCACATTTTTTAAAAATTTACTCACCTTTGAGAACTGATTGTTATAAAATTTAATTAAATTGCGCAGTTTGTTGGTGTTTTCGACGTTTAATTAGGTTTTTCTATTTCAGTAGTGAAGTTGCCACAATATTTTTCTAAATTCTGAGATCGGTACAATGAAGCTTGTTGCATTACTACGAAAAACGTTTTTAAATGTGGAAAAGATCTACTATTATTATAAAAGTGTAGCATGGAATAATATTGCTGTCGATTCATTTTTGAATGAAGTTTCATTTTTAGGTTATGAATTACGAATTTTAAACATGCATTTATTCAAAATACTATTAAATTTTTTGTTTTATCTTCCATTTTAGCTTATTTTGCGCATTCGAAAGAATTTAATATGTAGTCAAAAATTTTGTCATCAAATCGGCAAAATAAATGTTTTCTTTTTCTACATTTTCTCACCGAAATCTTTTTTTCTTTTTTTATTTATTATTCGATATTGAGAGATATGTAATTTCAAGCCTTCCATGATTGTATTTTTGTATGAAAACAGACTGCTGTCACAAATTGTAAGCTGAACAACAATATTATCTTAAGTATATGACACTGTATACAAGTATATGAAAGTAGCATAAATGCCTGAAATAAAGATGCAGGGTGCAATATTTTTTACATTTTAAAAGCTACATTACGTTCTTATTGCAGCTTGATGAAAAGGAAGATATAATGATACATATTTAAAAATTTTTAATATGTAAATATTTTTCTTTGATTTAAAAATTGTTTAAATTTTAATTTAAAGGTTTTTCCGTGTCAAACTTCTAAATTTTAAGAGGGAAAATTTAAATTGATACATCTTAAGTAATTTATTATACTTGTCAGTTGCTCAGTGCCTTATTTTAACCTTTTGGTGCTTATGAACGAGCTCAGCTCACATTTCAGTTACACATTGAAAAAATTCGCATATATTTTGATTGAGTTTGATATTTTTAATTAAAGGTCTGATTTTTTTTGTTATTTAAATAAATAATTAGAGCCGGGAAATCCAGTTATTGGTAGTATTTTATAAAGATGCAAAAATAGCTTCGACACAGCATAGAATAAACAACCTTTCAACGTGTTATTTTTTAATTAAATTTTTACTAAAGTTTGTTTTAAAATTTTATTTAAAGGAACAATTTTAGTTTATTTTATTTTTATTACTACGTTTTTTAATCTCATACATTGTCATAGTTTAGTAAAGCAGAATAATAATTGAATATATATAATTAACAATATTGAAATTCTAGAACTTACCCAGCAGAAAATATTAAACAGGCAATAATTTATTTTAAAATTATTTGGTTATTTAAAGATAGGTAAATACTTTAATTTCCACCTTAACAAACTTTGCTATATGGTAAACAATTTTTATCTGCATATATCCTTTGCATTCTTTTTTTGAGTAAAATACAAACTTTATTTAAAACCAAACTGAAATGAAATGGAAGATAGAAAATGATATGTTCTATAAAAATTAGCATTAATTTAAATCATTAATAGGAATAAGCAAACTAACTATAACAACAAATGAATTCACTGCAATCATTTCTTCATCTTGCATCATATATATCTTCAAAAGAAAAATCTTTAGCACTTTCAGTTGATGTGTGTTTGTGTAACAAGATCTACTTTCGTGTCATTCATATTTCAAGTGCCCAAAGAAAAGAACTTTTATTCAGCAACGTTGTTTCACTCTTTATTTTTTGTTCCGTTCCAAAACATAATTCTGATAACTTCCCCGATAACAGTTGAACATAATGGCCATTACGTATCGCGCCATCTATCGTCTCGTTTCGAAACTGAAAGACAAGCGATAATTGTTGACTGCTTAAAACTAGAACTAATTATATTATTTCGTTCAGGGCAAAAAGAGGAGATAAAAACGTCAATTTTTTAATTTTCCCTCTAGGTTGAAATGACTATATTAAAGTGTTTTGGATAGTTAAATATGTTTAGAAATTCGATTTATTTATTTAATTTTAGCAAAGTCTTTGGTGTCTATCTCAAACTTCTGAACCGGGATACAATTAGGCTATTATGCATTTATTAGCCCGCAGTGTTGACATACTTTACTGCTAAGATGCAAGAGGAGCACGCCGACGTGGAAAATAAAACAGGCAAATCGACTACCTCGTACAAAATCTACGCCGAATACATGGTTGTCCATTTGACTGTTTTATACTTTACTGTTCTTCGAAATGTAAGGTTTTGAACTTATTCTGACGCGGCGAACCTATATTTAAATAAGTTGCCAATGTTAACAGAAAATATTTAATTTACCTTTTAATGTATAATGCTGTTACTTAAAGTAATCGATTTAACCCTTAAATGCATGATTTTTTATTTTGTTTCTAAAAAAATATATTTAATCCTAAGAAAAGTTTATTACACGGGAAAAATAATGAAAAAAATCAGACATCAATATTTTGTATATTATGTTTATTTTTTCTTATGTTGCATATCTGCTACAATGTGCACAAAATGACAATTCTTCTTACATTCTACCAATTTAAAAAAATTTACATAGGAGAGATTTTTATTAACGAATATGTGTTTATTTTTTTTAAAAAGGTGTATTCTATATGAATAACGTTTGTCATACTATACAGCCTTACTTATGAAAATTTTTGTAGTAGTTTTTGTCTTTGTTGAAGCATAGAAATACAAGACATTTTGTGCATGATACATAGGTGAAACCTTTGCAACTAGGCATTTTGCATCTGTTTCTTTTGGCATTCCAATTTGGCCAATGATCGACTGAGTCTTGTCTTAAATCTTTTGGTTGTACCACAACCCTGGGACATTTTTTCATTATTGTTTCCAGTTCGTTGCTTGGTCTTCCTCTCTATAGCGCAACAATTTTTTCCCTTTTGGAATTGCTGTTGCAGGCATGTGATTTTGTCTTCTCTTTCGTGAGTTATATGAAGTTGAACACGATGGTAACGCATAGTCTTCATTATCTGGAGAGGTGTACACTTCACACTGATCTGGATTGAAAGTAGGATCTTCATCACTGAAATCGCTAGAACCGTCTTCACTTCCAGAAGGGAGTAAAAGATACTTCTGCATTTTTTGGGAGTCAGCATCTTTCTTCAAGAAACCCCGATGGTCAAATAATTCATCCATTACCTAAAATAATATAAAAATAAATAACTGTACGAATTGGAATATAACAATATAAATTACTATTAAATGCCTAGCTTCCAAATAAATAACCAAAAAGATTCACTTAGAATTATGGATATATTTTTAAATTTTATAAAATTTATTTTTAAAAATAATTAATTCATGCATTATTCTATTACTAAGTGCCTAAATATGCTGATTTTCTAAATTAATAGTTTCAAATGTTGCAATAAAATCATATCATCACATATCCTAAAATTTTGTAATAATGCAGTATTCACATGGTGTTGCAGATCTGCAACACAAGCAAAAACTGATGCCATTACTAAAATAATGAAAAATGAGTAGTTATTTTAACAAGCATGAATCTACATACCTTATTTTATGTAGGTGAATTTTTATTTTGTAGTAACGTGACTCCAGATACGAATTAGACTAAGCAAAACATCAGCGAATTCTGAAAATCTGACATGCTGTGAAACTTCCCGCCACATTTAGTAAAAAACAGCACTACTGCCATCTGTTGGAGAAAAAGTGCTATGATCCTTCTGAAAACATATAGTAGCAGGTAAGAAACACAGATTAGTTAATGGAAATTCCACCAGATGCCACCAAAGCACAGTTATTTTTCATGTTGCAGATATGCTACACTATGCGTTTAAGGGTTAAATGTGCATGCATTTAATTGACAGTACATTTAATCTTATGACATGATCCCATTTAAATTAATGGAACTTATTTTACACTTTATTTATTATTAATATTTTACACTTTTTGGTGCTGAAGGAGCTAGTTAATAATTAATTACAAATCATTAAAGCAGTTTACTAACATCAGAATAATATTTTTCATGTGTTTTTCAAAAACGATTTTCCTATCAGATGATAAAAGTGTGGAAGAAACTCATAGACTATTTAATTTTTAAAGAGCTAACAGTTTAATTACTATGCTTTTGAGGGACTTAACCCATAAATTATAATTTAATTGAGAAATATTCCTTTAAAACAAGTTCTGAAACCACATAAATATTTTGTACCGTATAAATAAGAATTGGAAATATTTCTACGTTAAATAAAAGTATTTTCCGATTAAAAATCAATACATCCTAAGCAGAGTAGTTTAAAAATTGTTCCACCAATAATAATGTAGTGTACTATTAGTATTACATATACCATAGTTTGAGTGCGAAACGAGTGCATAGTAATCATATAACAAAACAGCCTAGAGCAGCCTATATTTTGCCTAGAGCTGAAAATTAAATATTTAATCTTTCAGTTAAAAATGAAATGTATCTATTATAAGATAAATTAACGGAGATAGTATAGATAATTTTTAGATAAAAATATCCATGCTATCTTATAAAGAACACTGAGAAAAATTAACTTAGCTAATTAATTTTAGAATCAATACGTACACAGTCCTTAATTTTTTTGTGGGGGGAGGAGGATAGGAGATGTGAAAATTTTCAAAGCCCTCCTCGCTGGGATTTGAACACTGTACTTTCCGACGATAACTGGATGGGATGTACTACCCAATCACATCACCAAGGTGGTCATATCACACCACCAAGAGAAAATACCTTATAAATTAACCCTCATGGAGATAATACAATTTTTTTTTAATATAAAGCAGAGTTAATGCTTTGAATCACACAATTGCAAACTTTTATTTTCCTTTTTCGCAAATCCGGTGTTTAAAAAGAGATCCTATACGAGAATTATAGCTATCTTCTCGCAACTGCTTATTCAGTCAGTATTCACGGTTTCATTAATTAGAGGTT
>KK119544.1:302184-329126 GCA_000611955.2 Stegodyphus mimosarum | reverse complement strand
ATAACGCCACACAGTTCTCGCATCTGCCAACATGCTCTGCAAGGTATACAGATGCTTTCCTGGCCACCGTACTCTCCTGGCCTGTCACCAATCGAACATGTGTGGGATGTGATTGGATGCCGTTTGCAGACTCTGCCCCTGCCTCGTTCAGAAGACGAACTGTGGCAAATGGTTGAAAGGGAATAGACAGCCATTCCTCAGGACACCATCCGCACTCTTATTGACTCTACGCTTATACGTGTTTCTTTGTGCATCGCTGTCCGCGGTGGTCCTACAGCCTACTGAGCCTACGCCGTTCTCGCTCTGTATTCTGACTAACATTTTGAAATAAAGATCACTTACTGCTGCTTGCTGTCTCCGTTTGTTTTCCAAATTTCATCACTTTCTAACCACGCCTTCTTGGTGTTGCATTTTCAATGTCGAGCAGTGTATGTTGGGAATAGGAAGCTTAGCCAAAGCAGGGGACCGCAAAGAGAAAAAAAACACTCTAAGTTTACTTTACAAGGACTATACATTCAGCCTTAATACCTTTTTGCGCATGCGGGAAATAGTTGTCGAAGGTACAAAGTCACGTTTGTCAAGAGTTCAAACTTCTGTGACACCTCCCGCCATATCGACGTATATCAAATCAGTGATCCGTTTAAGTAGATTAATTAATGGTTTATTTATTTTGCGTAACAAAATCTACGAAAATCCGAGTTTAAATTATACCGAAAAGTCTTGTCAAAGGACGACTCTGATTTTGTACCCTATTCTTCAGTTTCTTGTACACATAGCGAATTGCCGGAGAGAATTTGTCCCTCCGCGATATAGGGGCGCAATAGTTAGACTGTTTTACAACAACAGTGGAACGGTGTTTGAACACCCGGGCAGTACTGCATGTAGAACAGTTTAGAAACTTCGAAATATTTTTCGAGATAACTTAATTACAAGATGATATCTTTTTTTTAAATTTAAATTTTTAATTTACTTTGGGTCTGGGATAGCTGAGAGCATAGATGTACTTAATAACTAGTTTTTGTGTTAATTTAACTTATAGGTCCAGAAAGTGGTCGAGCTGATGGATGTAATGGAATTGAAATATAAGCATTAGCATGAATTGAAAGATAAGCATTAGCATATGTACACATATAAGAGTGGTTTACATTATATCTACGGAAGCTTTCCCTCTTACATGTACGTTCTTTGGTATGGAACTACTAGTGAGTTATTAGTGACGGGAAAATACTTATTATTTCTACCACCTTTTAAACTATATTTGTATAGTACAGAGATATCTCTGCATTTCCTCCTTTCGCAGGTTTTTATTGCGGATTAATTTAAAATTCCTATACTCTTTACTTCCATAGGTACGAGAATTCTCTTAAAATTTAATACATTTTATAAATTGTACTTTTTCTTAGTAATACAATATATAATGTATTACAGAACATTTTACTAGATGTTGGTAACATCTTACAAAGTATAATTTAGAATTACTTTTTTTTTCTTTAAATTTAGGTTTCTGAAAATTTCAATAAAATAACTGGGAACACTTGCCAGGTACTTGTTAAAAATTTCAAATTTTTTCCGAGATATTCATTCCATAAGCATTCACTGAGGTATTTGCATAAGGATAATTGGATAACAGCCCACATGACTGAAGGAAAAGCCCAGTCATGATTGCCCACAGGAATAATAATCTATACGAGAATACATGTATGCATGAGAAAATTTTTTTTTTTTTACTTTCTTTCCGCTTATGCAAAACAAATTTTCAGAATTTCATCGCATTTCGTATTGTAACGTCGCCGAAATCGAAGACTTAAGACAGAATGTCATTTCAGATTTGTTTTTAAAACTTAACAGGTAAATTATCGGTTATAACAAAGTTTAAATTAGTATACCAAAAACAACGTTACAGTAGTATTTCACGGAAGGGGAGACAAAGGTTTTCTAGATGCATAACACGTCTTATTTCAATGTCATTTTTCATGTAAAAGTTCCGTTTCTCTTCTCTTGCAAAATAAGAAGGGGTGTGGAACGCCCTACCGCGCGACAACGTAGCATAATGGTTTCGAGCGCTATTGTCTACGATCCCAGGTCACCTCTAGTTCGTATTCAGGGCACTATGACGGCCCAACGATACTTGGATAATGTACTGCGGCCGGTGGCAACCTCCTACCTTCAGGGGCTGCCTAATGCAATTTTTCAGCAGGATAACGCCCGACCACACAGTGCTCGCCTCTGCCAACATGCTCTGCAAGGAACACAGATGCTTCCCTGGCCACCGTACTCTCCTGACCTGTCGCCAATCGAACGTGTGTGGGATGTGATTGGACGCCGTTTGTAGACTCTGCCCCTGCCTCGTTCAGAAGACGAACTATGGCAAATGGTTGAAAGGGAATGGAGAGCCATCCCTCAGGATACCATCCGCATTCTTATTGACTCTATGCCTAGACGTGTTTCTTCGTGCATCCCTGTCCGCGGTTGTTCTACATCCTACTGAGCCGACGCCGTTCTCGCTCTGTATTTTGATTATCATTTTGAAATAAACATCACTTATTGCTGCTTGCTGTCTCTGTGTTTTTTCTAAATTTCATCATTTTCTGACCACTCCTTCTTGGTGTTGCATTTTCAACGTTGAGCAGTGTATTTAATAAATAAAGGTAACATGCAAGGTGCTAAAAAAACGCCCCTTTGGACGTAATTTAAAATCGGAATCAAGGAGGAGGGCGTGGGACCATGCCCGTATAACCACAAAGGTAAAGTTAGGGCGTCCCCGTCCCTCCGTAACGGTAACGGTATCCTACTGAGCAGACGCCGTTCTAGCTCTGTATTCTGACTATCAGTTTATATATATATATATAACCGTAATTTATAGGGTTATTAGCTGCCGAGACGGAAAAGTGGTTAGTGACTTTGACTGCCGTAACGAAGGACCAGGGTTTGAATATCAGAGAATTCATGGATGTAATTTGTCCGTGTTTTGATAGGAGGAACCCATCAAGAACCGTGGCCACCTACTAAGTGTCTCCATAATAAACAGACCACCGCTTCCGGGCTTAGTAGTGACAAATGCTTTTAGATAGCTAAAGCCCGCTATTAGGGAGGGAAAAAGACGAAAACTGTGTTATTGTGAATTTTTGACAGAATGTATTTTCCCTTTATTTCACTTCAGTACTTTAAAACAACTCTATGTCTTATGTTTTTCGAAATATTATATACTAGTCGTCAGTATGTTTATGATGATAAAAATATTCTTGAGACAGTGAAGCAACTTAGTAGAAAATAATAAAGTACAGAAGTACAGTAAAGTATGTGAAAACTTCCCATTCTCTGCTAAACTTAGAGGTCAGGAAGTACTGACAAATGCTTATTCTCTGTTTTAATTTCTTTCGCTTATAATACGTGAAGGAAATGCACGAGGACTTCTTGAATTCAGAAGAGGGTATTCTGGCGAAAATAGGCACTGATTGAAAACATTTTATTGGAAGTTTAAATTAAGTAATCGGAACATCTAGCGACAGATAATATTGGAATAAACAGCATAGAGGTTGTAATGATTGTTTAATTTGAAAATTTTATTTTTATGTGTTATTTCCATTAAATTTCTTACAAAAAGTATTTACTGCATATTACGGCGTACAGCGCGAACTTTTGATGCAAAAAATAAAATTCAAATTGTTGTATGTCGTATATAAAAATGATAGATTTAAAAATAACGAAAAGATGAGCGAACAAAAATTAGATTTCTACATGTACCTAAATGCTGTTTATTTAAAAGAAATGACATAACTTATGACCCAAAAATTTTTCGCTATGGAATAACATGAAAAAATGCGTCATATTCGTGTTCCGTTACATTATCTTCAGGCACATCATCGAATTCTCCTGCATTTTCGTCATCACCGTTACTCTGATTCATAAATAAATAATCATCCCCCATTCCATCTAAATTATTAAAAATACTGTAAGGTATTTTCTTCCTCCTTTTAGCTTTTATGGTGTAGCTTTTATGGTGTAGCTGGAAACACACTCAAAACGTGTTCGAGAGGTACAGGGTTCGAGTCCCGGCGAGGGCATTGCACGTTTTTCACTCTTCCTGCTTCAAAATAACCTAATGACTCTTGAATTACGTCGGATTTAATTTCATTTCCTGTTTTTATTATCCACTCACATACTATTTCTAGACTGGACTGACGCATTTTCCTCCTTTTGTAAATAGATTTTCACCTCCTAAGATCCACATCTTTCACTATCATTTTAATTTTCTTTGAACGCTTTGTTGATACACACATGTAAAGGCTGAACTAATGACGTTAATCCGCCTTGAATAACTGTCATGTCTGCATTACACACTTACGGTAATTTCTTCGTATTATCCGTTAAATGGGATCTGAACATTTCCCAACTAAAAGACTTCTGAATTCTTTAAGGCAGCAGGACGCTTTTGCCAAACATTTCTTATGTATAATTTCACATCGTTTCCGTCCATCTATCGTTTTTTTTGTGATAAGAATGAAAACACCATTTTGAAATTATATTTTGACACCGTCTTTCTTTTAAAAATAACCATGGGTTTTAATTTTGGTGCCGATCGCTAAGCTGGAAAACACTACGGTGAGGTGAGATTTTTCGTGACCTGTTGTTTTATGTACTCATTTTTATGATTTTCACATCAAAGACACCCATATCGCTTGCCGATTGAGTATACCATCGAAGCATGGAAAAAAGGTTGCTCCAAAGCCTGGGATACAAATTCTTTAGACTTCAGAAAATAAAATCATTGCATATGTATCTTTCATATTTCTGCGTAAAGGAAAGGGTGCTCGTTATACGGCGAATATACCTGAAAATTAAAAAATATAGTTTGAAACCACAGAGGTGCGCCTTATACGTCCGAATATACGACAATTGTTTTATTGACTTTTCTTTTTCTTTCTTCCTTTCGCTCTTTTTTTTATAAATGTACTTTTATAAGGGAAATATTCCGACCAAGACTCTCCTTCTGCTGTTCAAAACAAAATAATGCTGTTGCAGTCAAAGTTAAATAGAGCTTTGCCTCTAATGTAATCTTTATCAAGAATTTCTCAATTCGAGAAAAAAGTTTTTGAATAATCAGTTACAGAAAATAGTTTTTTGATAATTTATTTTAAGATAAATATACTCATCATAAAATTCTTTAGTGGAAAGTAATATCTTTAATTATGATCCCGGGAAATTATTCGATTGTTATAATTTACAACGGACTATGTTCGCTAATAGCTACCATGTTATTCTGTAATTTATGCAGGTATGGAAGTAGTTATATAACAATGATAGTTATATAATAATCTACGATGTATTCTTCAAAAAGTAGACAAATAACAAACGACTTTGATTAATTTCAGTAATAAATTAAACGAACTTGAAAACCTTTCCATTACATAGTCCTTCAGATTAAGCACAAAGCTGTTGATCACTGAGTACTTTTAACAGGAAATACTACTTCTATTCTTTTTTTTTCATCATTTCTGTATTATTTAAGAAGAAACCACTCGAATGACTGTGCGAGAACTTTAGCAATATCTCTGCCACATATTAACTACTTTATTTTTATTTTCCCCAAATTCTTCTTTTGCCTCCGTCGTCTTCCGTTTAATTTTAATTAATTCTTCCCGCCACCCACAACCGTAACCGCCCGGTTTTCGAACTTTATCCCTAAAAATAAAACGCTTTAAGAGGAGTTCAAAACACGCAGAAGCCAAATTAACTCAACTCCTTGACAGCAATTTATTTTTCGACCCGCCTACGAGCCTTGGCAAGATGTAATGGTAGAGAAGGGGAAAAAAAATTGAAACGAGAGAAATAAAAATAAAATCAAATTCCAACTCTCTGGGTCCGAGAGTTTAATTAAAGCATTTAACACTCCACTGTTGCCAGATTAGGCGAAGCGAGCGCATGCAATTATTTAAACGGCTCCAAGTCAGGGATAAGACCGGAGATGATAAGACCTCTGAATGATGAGAGCAGCAGTCACAGATAAGCTGGAAAATAAATCCTTTATTTCCTTTGACTTTGCGGACTATCTGTTGATTGCGTAATGCAGAGGAAGCATTAATAATGCAAAGGGGTGAGAAACTTGATGAGTTCTTTCTAAACTGATAGAATGTAAACTTCGCTGTATCTGCAGCAGCGGTTTTTAAACCGATGCGCTGCGGCATACTAGCGCAAAACAAACGGAGTACCGTTGTAGTTTAAAAGGCAGAAGAGAAATAGAAATTGAAGAATTAAATAAATTATAAAGGAAAATTTTAGAAGCTTATACTCTTTTAACGTTATAAATGCCTATAAGTCGAGAATCACAGTTTCTGTTTCTACAGTTTTCGAATTTTTAAACCCGTTTGCGTAACATTGTGGCAAAAATATTATAGTACATCATCAGTCTAGATTTTGTTACTAATATTTTTATATAAACAAAGACATTTACTTTCCGTTATGTTAATTATGTTCATATAAAATGAAAAATACTCGATAAAATACTTTGTTTTGGTGGACTAAGCTATTTTATTCAAAAACAAAATTTTAAATTAATTTCACTAAGTGCATTTTTTGAAGTTAATAAATTATGCATCGGAAGTTAGGAAATTTGGCAAGCGCGGGACTATAGTAGTGCAATATTTTTAAATATGTCAGATTCAAATCGTATACTGCTGCCAAACTATTCTTTTCCCTTATTTAATATACTGAGAAACGAAAATATTTCACACGGTATTTTTGCAAATATACTTAGTGAATAAAATTTATTATTTAAAATTTGCTCGCCAGCGGACAAAAGGCAAAGCCTCTCATCCCTGTTAGTTTGACCCGTGCCCAAATCCCGGTGAACGGACTGGTTGAGTGGAAGTTTCAGTGGTTTTCCTCGTGTAACACGTTATACGAGCCAATTTCCCTCAAAATATTCTCCACGAAAGTATCTGTTCCCATAGGCAGATATCCTTGTATTGCTTTCCTTAATGAACTAACCTAACCCATTATTAATTGTTTCACATGAACATTCTGAAAACTTGTTAAACCAGTTTGAGAAGTGAAGAGGAAATTCACCAGAATGATGTAACTTAATTCTTTCAAAAACTTACATACTTACTACTTTCATACATACTTTCATACTTAATTCTTTCAAAAAAAAATTAATCGAAAGAAATAACGTGCATTGAAAAGCAATCCCTCCCGCTACCCGCTCTCATTCCCTGGGGCTGCAAATACTGACTTTATATTCTGCAGTGACAGTCGCGGCTCTGGGAACATAAAATACATAGACCTTGTTCCTTCTGCTCAAAAGAGCAGCCTGAGCTGTCCCGGAGGGTAATGGCTCAAGCCACCAGAGTAAATAGCGCGATGGCCAGACTATGGTTCATAAAGTAGCCACCTCATCCTGCGTGGTCTCTTGCTCCAAGAGTGGAGACCCTGGGAAGCGGGTGTTGCGTTGGGTGACAAGAGAGAGATCATATTTTAAAATTTCGCTACCCGTGCAGGGTGTTCCGATGGGTATTTCGACAAGTGAGACGTGCATATTACCTTCCCTGGAGTACTTTCTGACTGGTTATAACCCTCCCCTCCTAATGTGGAGGTCAGGGATCATTAGGTGTAGTAGTATCCTAATCAATGTGGCGAAATACATAATTAAACTTGACATTATTCCTCTTGAATCCGATATTTTGTAACCTAATTTCTAGATTACATAATCATGTAATAAGGGAGAAAGTACAAGAGTATCTAAAAGAAGGAAGCTTTATTAGTCCAAAGGGATTTAGTCCCGAAGGACTATTACTTTCGTTTTGCGATTTTGCGTCGGAAACACAAAAACGGCGTATCACTTTTCAAATTGTTGCCACTAAATGTTATCGCTCTGCATTAAATTTAAAAAAATGAAAAATCTGCATAAATGTATGCATGTTTCTCGCATTGTGATAAAACCTAGAGCCATCGAATTTTGAATGACGTAATCCTACTGCGAATATGGGCATCTGGAAGCCCTAATTTTGAATTTGAAATTTGCTTTATTATCGATTTTATGTTTTGTAACATTTCGACGAATTTCTGATTAGCAAACTAAATGATTTCAAAGCGAGCAATGGCAACACTGTACGGAAAAAGAAAAACATTTTTATCTCCAGCACATGAGACTTACGGAAATTCTAAAGATAATGTTCATTATATATGTTCTAAAGATAATATTCATAATATATGTTCATTTTAAAATGATTTTGCGATATTGATTTTGAACTGAATTTTATGTTTGAGTACGTAGTACATGATATTTAATAAAAAAAAAGGTAGCACACGAAACGTTAAAAAAACGCGCCTTTGGACGTAATTTAAAATCTGAAATCTTTTAGATTTTTTTTTGAAATGATAACTTTAGTATGTCTAATTATAATAATTTTAGTATAAATAATAATAATTTTAGTATAATTAACTAATAGTGTAACAGAACTATTTAACCGTAACCGAATTATATTGAACGCCACCTAGCGGCGAAGACGAACAGTCTAAGTCAGTCGACCTCCAGCCGCGAACACGTTAGGTTGTCATATAGTAGCTGTCTGTAATTCCAATGTTTAATGTTCCGTTATATGTTTAATATTTATGTATATTTCCTTGTACCCGTTCCTGTGTGCTCTATTAATAAATACTTTTAAAGCTAGCCGGCGTTCGTGTTTATTGAGGAACGGCTACAATAGTATTTTTAGTATACATAGTATTAATTGCTTATATAAGATTTTTTAACCCTTTGGACGTTTTTAATCATATTTGATATTCACATGGCTCTCTTCTTTTTTTAAAATCCAGTTCGTAAAATAATTTTAAAATACCAGCTTTATCGCAATCTAAATAACTCATGAGGATAGGAAACCAATTTTACATAGATTGATTCAAAATGTATACACAATTTACATAGAATGATACATAAAGTGATTCAAAAGTTACGCACATAAAATTTTCAAAAATTGCTGAAATTCCAGAATGGAAATTAATGGCAAATGGTATGGCGGATGGCGCCACAACACTCTGATAAGTAACACTTCATTTGAATTTGCATTTGTATTCTATGCTTTTAGTTTTAAAATCGTTTGTTTGCTCCAAGATAGAGATGAGTTTTCAGAACAAATATTTACCATTGAACGTTACTTCCCAACGCACAAATTTAGTTGCGATAACATTTTTCTCGCACTCCTTGTCATGCTTACAGTATTTTATTTTTGACTTCGTCTATGTTGCCCAAACTCTTCTTCTTATGCCACTTCATTTCTTATGGCGAACACACTAATCTCTCTATATCAGGTTATCAAGCGTAAAACTATCGTCCTGTTAGGTTCACGAACATTTGGGAAGGTCGCTTTAAACGCTTAAAGAACTTTTCTGTAAGAATGGGTTTCGAAGTAACTGTCAATCATAAAATTACGTCTTTTGGAGGAAAGTTCATTTTCATCTTGCACCAAACGAATAATTTTTAAAGCTAACAGAGTAAATTGAAACTGAAATTTGGAATGATACGGTACTTGGAACAGAACCGGGATGTCATCCATTGAAATGATTTGTCATTGATTTCCTTTTTGGAAATTCCACAATATTTTAAACCTGGTGTGTCAGAATTTTGAATCAACTTTTGTAGAATATCTCTCTGATTCCTCAGAGGAATACCTTCTAATTGCATATTCGAATAAATTTTACGATTTAATTTCTGATTGCATTTTCGGCTTAATTTAACTACTTAAATTTTAACTGCATATTAGACTTAATTTTACAACTTTAATTTCTGATTTTATACACGACTTAATTTCTAATTGAATATTCGACTTAATTTTTTAATTCAAATTTAGCAAATCTTCTCACAGAAAAAACGTTCCTCCAAAAGTATGAGAGGCTGAAAATTAACTGAAATAGTTCTTTCTAAACGAGAAGTTCTTTCCACGCCAGATGATTCCCATTTGAGGAAATTTCTGCAAGAATTTGTTTTTGCAACTGTGCAATAAGATTAGTATAATAGGAAACTTAAAGATTGGAGTATAAAGTGATGGATTTAATTGAAAATATCGAAGAATGTTCAGTTATTAAACTTAGTTTGAATCAGATGTATACTTAAAAAATTATTTTAAGTATTTACATTGTGTGTCAGCGGAACCTACGGTTGCCTTTACGAGATCTTAATATTTTGATTATCCATCTGGATATCACAAGTCAGAGCTATTCTTTTATTATTTTGCTTCTATTGGAAGTCTAATCTGCGTTTTTTCTCAGTTTCATTTTTAAGTACTTATTAGGGTTTACTTTCAATGAAACCAGAATAAATGTTTACTAGGGTTTTATTTGCTTGTGTATCAGTATGACAATGTACCATTAATCAAATATGATTTTTTTTTCCAGGCATTACAACTTCAAATAATGTATGTGCATAAAAATTAAGCATTAGCAAAATAATTTATAAATAAATAAAATAATAAAAATAAGTGCGAAAGGAAATTTTGATGAATTTGTTTTTCTTCATAATTTTACTTTTAACTTATTTATGCTTTTTCTGTTGAAATCACATACTCCAGATTAAAATATCTAAATGAAATATTTATTTTCTTGACTTTGTTGTAAATTTTTTCCGTTCTGGGTATGAATTTACCAGTGACAAAGTGGATAATTCTCTCGAAGTCTGGTAGTTTGATTGAATTCAGTCGTAACGTGCTGGCTGCATGTTCTTTTCTTGTGATATTTCTCATCTGTTAAGTGAATATAAGCCACTTATCCTTAGAAAGTCCTCTTGTAAAGCAACCTTTCTCTCAAGCAGATCACTTTAGCATGTTTCATTATAATCAAATAATCCTAATTGTTGTATCTTATGATTATGCTTATTTTACTGATTAGCGCATGATGTTATATTCTACGTCATAGATCAGATTTGGTATGGTTAAGTATATTTTTTATTTAGGAAATTTTCAGTACCATTTTTAATGAACAGTTAATTTTCCTAAGCAATTATTTCTATTAATTAACTAGCATTTTATTTATTTATTTATTTTCCTCTAAGGAAGACCTGACTTTCATGATATAACGTGATTAGTATTTCATGGTACGTAATTTGATAAATTTCGCAGTTCAGTTATTTTCTTGGTCATGTTTATAATATCCTGCAGATTTCACTTTAAACTGTGTCATACTGCTCATTATACCTCTTCTAACGTGTCTTCTTGTACTTTGATAATTTACTGTTTGTATTTAACTCTTCTTTCTAACTTTGCATTTAAGTGTCCGTTATTTAATTTGTTATATTTTCTTCTCCATAAGAAACATTCTTTGTGTAATATATTAATTATCAACTCATTTTCTAACTTTCAATACGTTTATAGCTGTAATTATTATGTTTTAATGCTATTATCTTTATTTCATATTTTAATTAAATGACGTAATTTACAAATGGTAAAATATTTACTACAGTTTAAAAGATAAGAATGAAGAGATGTATGATCTGGGCTACAGTTTTAATAAATTACTTTTACAGAAATAAAACAGAGTTTTTCTCATCCATAATGCTCTTCCTGAATTGCTTGAAGACTTCTCGAAGCATAAAAAATACAAAAGTTATATTTAACTAAGCATGAAAATAATTACTTTAAGTAGAAAAATTTATTTGTTCTGAGCCATTATTTTTCAAATTTATTGTGAGAGAAACAAAAAAGATTTTGATTTTCTTTTTCTTGACATTTATATATTTAAATACAAATGATCTCTAATTTCCGCCTAGTTTATAATTTAAAAAATATTTTACCTCGTTTTTTATTCTCAATTACTACTTTAATATTCTATTAATCGTTTAAAATCATGTATATGTTTATTTCTCAAAATAGAACTTCAAAGAAAATTATTTGCTGAATTTTGTTCTTCAAAAGGCCGACAGAGGGCGCTACATATCCACAAGGCTAAACGATCACTTGTTTACACGAATGCCATATTTTTGTCTTACAACTATGCGACAAGAACATCATGTCGTTAAAGGACTTCGATTTAAAGCATTTTGGGAATGAACCGTGAAGGTAAGTAACAATGAATTAATGCAGTAAACATGTTTTTGATGCGCAAAGTTATAAAATATTGAGTTTTTCGTATTGCTTGAGATGGTAATGCGGCGAAACTACAGCTGGTAATACCCACTTCAGATTTAACCTTCCTTAGAAGATATTTAAGATCTCATGTCTAAAAAAATGAAAATTTTCTTTTTTATAAATAAACTATATATCGCTTCTATATCGCTTAAAATGTTGAGCTAATTAACATTCATACCATACTGATTTAAAGAATAAGATAATTTTGAAATAAAAGAAGAAAGTAACAGCATAATTTATAATAGTATCCAATGTTTGAATTTGCTTTGTTTACAGTAGGTTTAATTTGAGGTAAATGCATGTCTGCGGACATTCGTGCATTAGAAGACGTTTAGTTAAAAGTACGAACTGAAAGCTTTTTAAAATGTATTAGTGGCGGTAATTAGCATTCATTTCTATATTTAGATATTTAAGTCCAGGCTGTCCACTACAAACATAGAACACGAATTTATTTACCTTAATTTTTCATGACTACAATATGCATAGTGTGTAATATTTTTGTATGATTAAGTTGAGTGGATTTTCATGAGCATGTTTTTGATATTTGCGATATAGTGCTGGCAATGGTATTAGCTTGAATCTAAATCTTAATAGTTCTAAAGCAGTCAGATGAGCAGAAATGCTTTACATAAGCTGTTATTTGAAAGGCTAAACATCTATGGATGTATAGAAAGTATAGCTGCAAGAGATATAGCAGTTGTTTATGCTGAGAATAAGTTAAACATGTGCTGCTTTAATAACAGCATAATTTAAGCATTAGTTCTGTTCTCTATCATAAGCTTTCTGTAAACTCACCTCTGGTTTTTTTCATCCCCAGCAATGATTTTTTTCATTAAGTTTCTTTTTATGCTTATACGAGTATTCGAAAAAACTATTCAATAATTACAATAGTCATGCATGTCTTTGATAATTGCAATCTTGAGAACTCCTTTCCGTAGCACTACAGAAAACAGCAAATTATTTGAATAGTTTCTAATACCCATATAAGAGTAAGAGGAAGTTTTAAGATAAAAAATCATTATTAAGAAGGAAAAAAATCAGTAGTGAGCTCCGAAAATTTTCCCAAAGGGCTCTCATTTTATTTTATAAAAACAAAATATAAGAGTCTAATTAAATGCTTTAATTTTTACAAAAACAGGAAATACATAAACAAAAGAATATTTAAAAAAATCAAATTTATAAGAAATTAAAAAAAAGTATATAAAACCTGAAAGCTTTCAGATTTTATGTTACGCCAGAAAAGGCGTTTTTTTAATGTTTTGTGTGTTGCCTTTATTTATTAAATATCACGATCTTCGCACCTAAACCACATAAAGCACAAAATCAATATCACAAAATATTTAAAAACAGCATATCTTTAGAATTTCCGATAGACAGTCTCCCGGGCTGGACATAAAAGTGATTTTCTGTACAGTGTTGCCATTTCTCGCTTTGAAATCGTTGAGTTTGTTAATCAAAAATTCGTTAAAGATTTATAGAATGTGAAATAGATAGTGAAACAAATTCAAAATTCAAAATTCGGGCTTCGAGTGCCATGTTCGGGTGGAGGATTACGTTACTCAAAATTTGATGGCTCTAGGTACCATTGTTTTTCACAATGCGAAAAACATACGTAAATTAATGCAGATTCTTCATTATTTATTTTCTTTAAATATAATACAAAGCCGTATTTGGCGGCAACAGTTTAAAAAGTGATTCTCCGTTTATAGTGAAACGCCACAAAATGCCGTTTTGAGACTTATAACTCTTCCGGACTACCACCCCTTTATGCTAAAAACATAAAATATAAAAAAAACTTTTTAAAATAACGAATAAATTTATTTATATGACGCAATTTATGTCAGAAGCTGCCGCACCTTATATTCTTACTCTTTTACGTCAGTTGATCTTCTGGGTAAACCGAGATGTGTATTGGGTAAAATGAGAGTTTTTCAAAAAAAAATTTTAATGAAGCTTAAAATTAAACTATCTCAAATATTTCACGTTTAAAGACATTCTCATTAAATGTGAAATATATTCTGCAGTCACAATTGACCGAGCTGAAAGTTCATTCAGACTAACGTGAAAGAAGTTCGGGGATTAACATTCAGAGGTAGGTCAATTTAGGTAAGAATATGACATGCAAAATATGTATGCATTTTTGTCGGATCCTGATCATAAGTCCTTTTTCAGTTAATAGAAGTGTTTTTATTTCATTAAATGGAAAAGTTATAATAAACAATATGGGGTACTTTGGTAATATCGCAACTACCTTGGTAGCAGCCGACAAATTTTCAGAAGTCGCCAAACTGTTTTAACCATGTGCATAACAATTCTTCAGGTAATCATAGCGATAACTGTAAATTCCACTAAGCAACGTCGCCCTTTTCATACATGTTGTTTTGGTTTAATTAGAAACCCTAAAGGTAAATTTTTGGTCTTCAGATGAATTTTGAAATATGTGCATGTGGGATTTGTCTGTAAACGAAGAAAATTCTACGAAATTCTTGCAGGAATATATTTGGCCACAAGGTCGGGAATGTTCAGATTGGCATTTGATTATATTATATTTTAGTTCTGTTTTGGAAAACAACTTTTTTGGAAATTCAACGTGAAAAAGTGTAACGAACGCGTCAGCATTCGAAGCGGTAACTGGTTCGACAACTGTGTTTGCCATTTACTACAGCAGTCAGGTTTACATACTGCTGTAGCAAAGAATTAACCAGTAGTTTCCTGTTGCTTTGAATCTATTCCTTAAGCGATCGCTATGAAATTTCCATCGGAAATAAAGAAACAAAAACCTATTCATAAGTAGTTTTATAAATTGTTTTCCGGAATAAATATCGAACTAAAATTAAAATATATAGTACCAAATAATATGTATAATATGAAACAAATACCATTCCCCGATTTGAAATTACCATTCTTTTTCTCCTTAAAAAATCGCCAAATTGTCCCAAGGTGGTTGCGAAAACACCAAAGTACCCAATATGGTGTAGAGGCATTAGGTTTTTTCGAAGCAGGAGTCATGAAAAATGAGCAATGTCTTCGTCGGGACTCGAACTACGGACCTCTGGAATACGCGTCCAGCGTGCTGACCACTACACCATAAAGGCATGCGAGGATATTGGGAGAAATACCTTATATACTCCCCCTTTTAAAGGGCGACTGGGGTTCAGGGCACCCAGTCGTCAAATCCCTGTGGTGGAGAATCATCATCCACCACCTTTTTAGTTCGGGCGCCAGTTTGGAGAGATTAGGTTATTTGGAAGCAGGAGAAGAGACAAATGAGCAATGCTATCGCCGGGACTCGAACCGCGGACCTTTGAAATACGCGCCCAGCGTGCTGACCATTACACCAGAAGGCATGCTAGGATATTGGGAGAAATACCTTATACTGGATTAGTTATTGAAGCGATGCTTTTGTAAAATTTTCGGAAACTCGGTTATAAACTTTGATAGTGACAGTTTTGAATTTCAAATGTCTTCTTTTATGGAAGCTTTGCAAGTAATTGTAAGTAATATTAATTCATGTCTTGACTGCAGAGCAGTCAAGACATGACTACAGAGCAGGTAACTTATAAGTGTAAATGTAAGTAAAAAAATAAATAAAAATGAGAATAAATATAATAAATAGAGTCTAAAAATTAAAAAAATACTAAGTCTGTGTGAACAACACCACATGATTTCCTTGTACGGCGTGTTAAATTATACACATATTTTGTTGCACGCATAATAGTTAGGACCTTCACAGGGAAGAAACTGTAAACATGCATTTAAACTCCACTTCTACCTTTTTCTTAATTTATATATATATATATATATATATAATTTTCTTTAAAAAGTTAAAACTTGAACGAGAGCGTTTTATGGCTTTGTAAAAACTGCGCATCTAGCTGCAATTTTATAATTCTATTATTAACAAGTAAGAATGCAAAAGCTATAGTACACCCTAAACCCTCTGAATCCTATTCAAAGAAGCACGTTAGTGCCAAAATTACACATTAAATACAATTAAAACTTTAAAATCATAAGCAAAAATTCACAAGAAAATATAACTCAAATAACGCCTTGAAAATTACCATTTTTGTTAATTGTATACCTTGTTTTTATTCCAACTTCAGCTTTTCCCATTTTGCCAAAAAATTACAATTTTCAAGGCATTATTTGAGTTATATTTTCTTGTGAATTTTTGCTTATGATTTTAAAGTTTTAATTGTATTTAATGTGTAATTTTGGCACTAACGTGCTTCTTTGAATAGGATTCAGAGGGTTTAGGGTGTACTATAGCTTTTGCATTCTTATTTGTTAATAATATTTATAACAGTTCCGTACACAAACTTTCAACATTCTACGTGTAATCGTTGAGTTATGGAAGATACCTATATACTATGTACTTACAGACCTCATGGAAAAAAAGTCCGTTTTGAATTTCCTTTAAATCCATTTTACAATCCGCTTTGGGAAAAAAGAAAGAGTCCTTTATTCTATGCCTACGCACAGACATTACGCAAAAAAATCGTCCAAATGGATTCAGGAAAGATCAAAATGGATATTTCCGTTGAAATATGATTCCCGAAAGTTTTCGCGATTGCAATACTTCCTTTACAAGAAAGTAAAAAGAGAGAGAGAGAGAAAGGATTAGGGTTAAATTTGGATCATTATTAATAGAAAAACGTAATGGTGATATCAATACCAAAAAGAAATAGCTGTCTGTAAAAAAATAATTAATAATAAAGGAAATAAGAACGATATCAGAGTGTGAATGCTAAAAGAAGTAACACTGTGATAAAATTACAAAGGTAAGAATATGCTTTGGAAACATTAGTGAAGGAAGCTCTTTTAAAATGTTGTAAATTTGGGTTAAGGAAATGCACGTTTCAAAGTGATATTAGGGGAAATAAATCATATAACGGAGATATCTGATGGTGTGAAACATCGATAATGATGAGGTGAAAAAATGACTTGAATGTGTTAAATACTGTTTAAACCTAATCTTATATTTGCAGTCCTGTTAGAAAATAGAAAGATCGCTTACTATCCCCTATTAATTTATGGAGATTTATATAAGTTACTTATAGTTAATTTTATTTTGAAGCAAATTTCTCTATTACTTTCAACCCACGCTTTCTTGCCAGAGTATAAATAAGGTATCGCGCGTGTATTCTACTGAGATATGAAAAAGTTAGCATCTAAAGAAAGGTTTTGAAACGTGATTTTAGAAAGAGAGTTCTTCCTGCCTGAAGGCCACGTTATTATCTTTGATTTACTAGCGATTAGATTTCTGTGGTGTTGAGCGCTTCTAGCCATTAGGCTTATTTACGCCAAATTCTATGAGTCAGAGCCTGTCTGCGCTTTATGTAACCTATGAAAAGCCGTTAGGCTGACTTAATTCTATTCTATTTTAAATTAATTTTTCCCTTTTGAGTTAAGCTCGGCTTTTATGAGCACGAGTTGGTACCATCTGTGAATACATTGAGTTAATGAAGGATCCTTTACATAATTTCTATGGACCTTTGTCGTACTTCAGGCTTAAGGAACATTTCGAACACTTTAATATCTCTTGTAAGGAACCCTCTCAAACTCATATATATGAGAATTTGTACTGTTAGAGTCTATTTTATGAAAACACTTTAAAAATACTATTTGCCGATACGATCAGAGAATTAAGAAATTAAAAATAAAGTAAAGACATTTTACAAGTGGCACACACTGACACACAAGTGGAAACTTACCAAAAGAGGAACACTAAAAGCATATGAGAAATATAACAACTGACGAGCAGAGATATCTCATGAGATTTAAAACCTTCTGGCAAATTTCAAAATTATTTCTGTTAAATGTCTCTTTCCTTATATTCACATTAATATTTCATTTATAATATTTGTTTGAAATCTGCGCCATCTTCTAATTTTTTAATTGAGTTATGTGTCCTTATCGCATTCTTCTGCATTTGCTGCCGTGGTGTGAATGGCTGTCATACTCAGGCCTCTTGCTGAAAAAAAGTGATGTAATGAGTGTTTGCTATACCGAAAATGGATTTGATATATTCTCATTAGATGGGAACGTTTTGCATCAATATTCGTAACTGAATGGTCACTATAACAAATTATCATTTTAGTGAGCAGAGATAGTAAATAAATGAATAAATATACGAAATGTTACCGAAAATATAGCAAAACAACATCCTCGTGTTTACTGTAGATTTTAGTCGACTGAATCCATTTCGAGGGCAAACAGGGTCAGGTCCCCTTCATCAGGAGCAAAGAAAGTGATTTGATCTGGAGCGAAGAAACCAGATTTCTTTTTTTCCTAATGAAGAGCGACCTGTACCTGTTTGCCCTCGAAATCGAGAGTCTTGACTAAAACCTACGCCAAACACAATGCAAGCTGTACTAATTTTTTGTTTTACTTTGGCCTATTTCTCTTCTTTCTTGAAATTTTAACTTGTTAATGTGTTTTCTGTGCGTCTATATATGAAATATAGATACTCAAAAAACACATATCTACATTTATTATCAAAATATCTGCATTTTGTTACCGAAATTTCAATTTTTGCATGCAGTTTTTCGCTATAACAATTTCAAAAGAGCTTGTTCCTTATATTTTTTATTCTATTCTTACATTTTTTATTGAAATGATTAGGCGGAAATTAAATTCTTTCAATAAAATGTTTGTAATAAACTCCACAAGAAAAATCAAGAAGAAGAAAAATCAATCACAAACTTTCAGGTGAATCTGAAGGGAAAATTAAAGTTGAGAACAAACAATACTTCAAGAACAGTTGATTGTAATTTTGAATTAAACAGACGAATTCGTTTTTATTAGGCTTAGGTCTATTATTTATATAATATTTTAACTCAAGAGTATGTTCAGTTTCATTTTTTATGTAGTAGTATATTATATGAACTTAACTGTAATGATAGCTTTCTCTCTTTACTTAAGTATAGGCAGGAAAAACAGTTTTACAGAAAATGCAACATTACAAAAGCTACTTTCAAATTTTTCTTATTCATATATTAAGACATAATAAAATCAGTTATATATTAATATTTCTGTCATAAACAGTACATTATATATGCGATAGGAAAGAGTTTGTCTTATAATACTAATACTAAGCTCTCTACCTGGAACGGGGGGACATCACAATGTAAAAACAAAATTAGGCAAAATCAGAGCCAGTTTTTAGTTTCTCTTGTACGTAATTTTAAATGATGTCTTCCCCTTTTTTTACGTAGGAAAACGTTCATTAAGCTTTCTTTAATTTTATTATTTAACATATTTTTTTAAAAACATATTTTCATATTATTAACCTCTTTAATATCAACTGATAATTTAAAAATTGAGTTTGTATTATTATAAATTTATATCTTATTAATATCATTAAAAATATGTTGGAAATTAGTATTTTATTTTTGAATAAAATAGTTTCATAAGGTTTTCATGTTTCTCAATAGCAAAAGTGGCTACTTTTGTAAAGATTTAACCTTCCACTGTATCTTGAACCCAGTACTTCTTGTTCGTATCGTTATGTACTCTACGTTTGATGTAAAAAATTTCACACCATTCAGATAATTTTTGTTTGAATTGTGACTGGTGTTTGAGGGGTTTCTTTCTTGAACATAAATAACGAGTGAATGTGATGTGAACAGGTGCTCTAATCACATTCTGGTTGACATACATGCACATATAACTTTTGCACGTATAGAAAACTGGTAAAACTGATTTATTTTTTCAAGCAGAAGTGTGACTTTTGCGTTAGCTAACAAGTTTGTTACATGCATAAAGTTGAGAAAAATATTTTTCTTTTACTCAAGCTAGAAAATTTTTGAAGCGCGAAATAAATATCCTTTTTATAATAAGGATTTAGGAAAGTATTTAATTTTAAAGGTCAAATAGAATTTTTTTTAGAAGTCTCTTTACGCATGTCATAACATACAATTTTTTATAGCTATAATATTGAATTAATATCGAAGCTTTTTATTATGCCCGAATGAATTTCTGAAATAAGATTTCGAACTCTGAAAATTGTATCGCAACTTTCTAAAGCTTTGCAATATATTAGAAGTGAATAATGAAATTTGTCGGGGTTTGGGGAAGCATGCTTTATATTGTAAACATATAAACATGTGCTTTGCATTATGATACATGTTTATTCATTAGTCACAACATGAACCATATATAGGGTGATTAAAAAACCTGGCAAAAGTATAAAAACAAGTAGAGGGGACTGAAATAAAAAGATTTTGTAATTTAATACGAGTTGTCCAGTTGTACAGAAATGGTATTTTGGGGGATACCACGTTGGTTAAAGGTACGTTGAGGAAAATGGTACGTGCAAAACCCTGTTGAGCTGTAGGTAAAAGCGATGTGCTGACGTAGATCGTCATTCTCCATGCGAATTTCGAAAGGTAAGTATTGTTACGCGAAGCTCACTGCTGTGTATTTTATCTCTCAGGCTTCGGCCAAACTATATCATTAAAATTACGGAATAGCTATTCGAAGGAAGCTCAAAGAAAAATTTCTGTGTACCTCTTTTATCGATGACCCCATTGCCATCCTCAACCCCATAGATAAAATGCGTATTGGTGAGCACCGCATTCGTGTAGCGATGCATACAGCTGGAAGCACGGCCAATGTCAATTAACAGAAGAAGAATTTCTGTACCTTCTGCTCAGCAGCGTCCTGTACCACCGCTACCCGCATTTTACCTACATATACTGCATTATAAAATCTGCTTATTTTGGGTTCCCTCTGGCAGCCTTTACATTTTTATCACATACTTTCGTATATATAGATTTTCAACGATAACTGTATATATACAGTTATCGTTGAAAATCTCATTATAAATTTTTCATGTAAACACAGAAGGTATAAATTCATCAGAAAAGAACCCCAATTTTTGTATTTCTGATATTTTCATATGATTATTCTACCGATTGAAGAAAGTAAATGTTAGTATTAGACTTTAATGAATGTATTCTCTTTGCTAATCGATATGTAATTAATTTAATAAATGAAATTACAGATCTTCAGACAGCAATGAATTAGACTGAAACGTTTATTATTTTATTGTAATATTTGTAATCATTTTTCGTTCTTTTCTTAGATTTTGCATCGCATTCTTTGCGCTGCTTAGTACTTTGTGTAACTGGCGCATTTCTAACTCATGTCCTAAATATTTGTATTAAATTATATAACACCAGCCTTCTTCTTTTATTTTCTTAACCAGCCAGCGTGTATATCTTTTAACGACTTCTAGTATTCTGCAGTTATGAAATCCAACTGAATTCAAAAACTTGAAATAAATAAAACAGTAAAATCAATAGCTTGGAATGGGTTAAACAGCAGTATATTGAAGTACAATTAAGAAATGCTAAATTAAAATTAAGTAAAAATAAGTAAATCAAAATTAAGTAAAAAAATTAATTAATTAAAATTAAGTAAAACAATAAGTAAATTAATGCTAATTCAAATTGAACAAAAAGGTAACATTAATTTGCTATAAAATTTGAGGAAAAAAACGCCTTTGTGGATTTCGAGTGCGAGCACACACAGATCTCTCTATCTCTCTTTTTCAGGAGCAAAAGAAGTTATCTTCTAAAGGCGGCTCTTGATTTGGCTCACCTGATTATCTGGCACTCCTTTCACTGATATTTCTAATGCACGATGATAATCTAAATAATTTTTTCCTTTCTTACAATGTGTCTTCATAATGTAATTGGAAGTGCATTCGACTAGCATGTCCTGGATATCCTGAGTTTGAATTCCGGCAATGGCTTTCCCTTGTTTCTGGCTCTAACAATTCTGGTGACTTAATAACGCAATTGCTTTTCGTTTTGCAATATTTATAAAACTTGGAAGTTATTTCTCCTTTTTATTTTTATGATTTTCACTTAATTGTTTGTGTAAAATTTCGAGGTCGCATATCATCTGTATATTTTATTTTATTTATTTGAAATATATTTCACATTTTATAAAGTATTGATAAGGTAATGAAACGGAAATACGTAACCAAGATTCTTTCGCGTCAGTCTCGCGAAGATTTTAAATACTTTTGCGAAATTAGTCGTAAAAATGTAACATCTGTGAAATAGCGAATATTTAAATTCTATGGGATGATTGATCACTGAGAAAAGAGCAAAATATGGGAACCAAAAGACTGATTTTATTTCAAACGACAGCATTCATTGGTAGTTATGATTATTTTGAAATAAAAACTGATAAAATATAATAAAACTCTAAATGAAATCGCTTACTAAATCTGACTCATGAAGTATGTTTTTAGAATCACCGTACGACGTTTTCATTACTCAATACTCAATACGTTTTTATTACACACACAAAAAAAAATGAAAAGTTTCAATTTTATATTACTTCCAAAAGGGCTTTTTTAACGTCTTGTGTTTTACGTTTATTTATTAAATATCATGTTCTTCTCACTTCACATAAAATTCAATTCAACAGCAATATCACAAAATATTTAAAAACAGCATATCTTTAGAACTTCCAATAAACATTCTGGCGTGCTGGAGATAAAAATGTTTTTTTTCCCGTACAGTGTTGCTATTGCTCCCATAGAAATCGTTGAATTTGGTAATCAAAAATTCGTTAAAGTTTTACAAAATAGCTACTAAATAATAAAATAAATTCGAAATTCAAAATTCGGCGTCCAGGTGTCCATGTTCGGTGAAGGATTACGTTATTTAAAATTTCGTCGGCGTAGGTACCGTCGGTTTTTCAAAATGCGTCGAATATACATACATTCACGCAGATTCTTTATTATTTAATTTCTTTAAATATAATACAGGGCGATAATATTTGGTGGCAATAATTTAAAAAGTGATTCGCCGTTTATAGTGAAACGGCACAAAATGCTGTTTTGAGACAAATAACCCTTCTGGGCTAACGTGCCTTTGGGCTCATAATGAGAAAAAATAAGTTTAACGATATTGTAGAATCGAGCATCTGGTATCACTTAAATTCCGAAAGTGCCAAATTATCTCATTTTTGTTGTATATTTATTAACTGTGGGAACAGTTTGCCGTGGAATGAAAATACTGATTTTTTTAACTAATGAAAGAAACTGTTTGTTGCTTTTGAATCCAATGTTTCCATACATAGTATCAATGGTAACAATCTGTTTCACCATTTAAATCGGTATGTTAAATTTAGGCATTTTCTTTTTAAGCAAATAGAAAAACTTTTTATCGTTTCCATCTAAACCAAAATCTTTTGAATAAGTAGAATTATTTGCGAAATAAGGCTTGTAAATTTTCGTATTTTTCTGAAATATTTGCATACGAAGTCATTGCTATAGGAGTGACTAAATTAAATTGGAAAAATGTGATGTGTGCACCATATGACTTCCTTGTACGGTATATTAAATTATACGCATTTTGCATTTCATTTAAACTTATTGGATTGAATTAAATCTACTTCATCGATAGCGCATAAACCACAATAGAATAAATGCACTCTTTAAAATTCACTATATTTGTTTACCACAGCAACACTCTGGCGCTAACTTCACTTAGCGGCATTACATCTCATTCATTTTATAACTCATCAAGAATGCAAAACATTATTATATCATCTGGAGAATTAGTTAATCGTTGTCACATGTTCTATTCAAATAAATCTAAAAAGATGTGTAAAAGGACAAGCACACACAAAAAAGTTTTCCGCAGACGATTCGTTATATCTCATTCAATTAGTTCAGTTCTCACTTCGCGACAGGGCAAAAATACATAAAAACTCAAAATATCCATATTAAAAATTGCAAAGTAAATCTTAAACACTTATTTCCTCGAATAAATTCCGGAGCGGATTAAGCGTGATTTAATTTGCAA
The DNA here is from genome assembly GCA_000611955.2 of Stegodyphus mimosarum. Lineage (NCBI taxonomy): Eukaryota > Metazoa > Arthropoda > Arachnida > Araneae > Eresidae > Stegodyphus > Stegodyphus mimosarum. The sequence continues at coordinate 305,182 of KK119544.1, read as the reverse complement.
TAATAAAAGGAAGGCGTTATCTTTGTCGTTGCGAAGCTTATTTTCTCTAGATTGGCAGCAAATCCAATATTCTCCTAGGTTTCAAATGTAAACAAATATATTCGCCATGAGAAAAATCATTAGGCTTAGCCGCACTTTAACAACTTTTAAATTGTTGATAATTTTACAAATCTTGCATTCAGATTTACTAAACGCATAAAAACCTTAACCGGAAGATTAGAGAACATAATTCACTAATTTTTAAAGCAAAAAATGCACAATTTACCAACATATAAGAATAAAAAAAATCAGCTTACTGAGTCGAGTAACAGAGTGGATATATATAGACATAAATTTATATGCTTTTGGTGCGGCCGATTGCAACCGAAATAGGAGATGCACGTCTGCATGTTATAGCAGTCCTATATACAAAATTTCAAAGTTCTGAGGGTACTTGTTATACGAGATACATACATACGTACATACGTACGCACAGACGCCACGAAAAAGTCTCTTCAGAATCCATTTTAAATCAGTTTTATAACTGTTTTTGGAAAAAGAGTCTTTCATTCTGTTTTTACGTACGAATGTCACTCAAAACCATCGTTAAATTGCATTCGATAGCGGCCAAAATAGATATTTTCGTTGAAATATGATACCCGAAAGTTTTCACGTTTACAATACTTCCTTTTTACTTAGTACAAGGAAGTAAAAAAGATTGTCAAAATTTTTATTTCTAAAATTTTTTCGATTCACTAACTTCATATTTACGTAGAATGGAATAAAAACTAAAGAATTTACATAAATTTAGGTATTTTATAACTGCATTCGAAATAAAGACAATTTCTGAAAATTTTCATTAGTTTTTATTGCTTTTTATTTCCGAAATATTCATTGGTTGTGGATGTACATTCTTTTAAGTAGCTATAGCAACTGTTAGACAACAATTTACTCTATACTGTACTAGATTTGGGCAGCTATAGGTTTTCTAAAACGTGAAGGAAATTAGAGTATATCAGTTACTAAACGTTCTAGGATTATGCAATTTCGAAACCAGAAAATCTGCCTATAAAAACTATGCTTTTTATATGAAATCTGAACTTCTATTATAGGCTGTCAAAAATTAGGAACGATTCTTGTAATTGAAGTTATAGAAATGATAGCGCATTTGTAAATATATAGATTTTCATTTTCCAAAACTCTCATAATTTGCTCCTGTTTAAAGGTGCTTTAAATTCTCTGACTGATATATTGTTGTGCTTCTAAAAGTCAAAAGTAATACTAGAATAGAAAGAAATATGCAATAAAGATTGGTAATTAAGAATTGTAAATAAAAAAATACTTACTATTTTAGCTCTAAAGAAATATGTTTGCTTTGAACTTCTCTACTAATTGCGCTGTCGTAAAAACTGGTTTGAACGGTGTTCAAACAACTATGATATTAAGGGGTCAGATGCTTTTAATAAGACCAAAACATCGACTTTTTTAAGCTTTTACAGTAGGCAGCGTTTTGTGGGATTATGGTTAATGTTATCATTTAGATTTGGTAACGAATTGCACGAGTCCAGCCCGTTTGTACAGACATGGAAAATACATCGCTTGTTGTGATCAACAGTTCGCTTAGTATGATCAAAATCCTATAGAATAATTTTTTAAAATTGATATAAAGTCGCCAAATAAAGTCAGTATATTATGAAATTTTAAAAGTGACAGAGGAAATAAGGGATAAAGTTTTCATACAGCTTCGCGGGAATTTGAATCATTTAAAATTAGACAAAATGCAGGCTTAGTTTAACATAGATTTTAAATAAGTATATCGATTTTGAAAGAGATCAGACATATAACCCTCTTCAAGAGAAAAAAAAATTATAGAATTTTTTTTTTCTTGGAAACAAAATTCTCTAAAAATATATACCCCAAATTAAAGTTGCTTTTTTTGTCTAATTTTAAATTTTGCATTAGCATGCTGTTTTCTAATGAGAGTTATCTTCCGAGTATTAAGATTAAGGGTTCAGCATCAGTCAAATGATTTCCAGAAACGTTATGAACACTCCATAAATTAACTTTTGCATTAAAGAAATTATGAACGGCTCATAACACTTTTGCATTTTATTAATTAAAATGCTGTGAATATGCATAGTTATATGTTTTTAAATATATATTTACATTAAATTAGTTAAATTGCATTGTTATTATTGAAGGGAATTATTTTTTTCATCATTTAATGCTATTAAAATAATCAGAGTCACATTAAGCAATGCCTACTGTAGCATTTTAAAATAAATCCCATATAAAACTTCTTTTTAGAGCCAAACGTATGGTAAAAGATATTTTTTTGTTATTTAAAGAAATTTAAGAAAAGAAAAAGAAGATAATTAAAAGAAGCAAATAGTTTGTTTACATTTGCATTTCAGCTAATTCGATGTATTAAATTCCTCGAACTGTAGAGAATATGCTTCTGTGTACGGTTTTACATAAATATGATGCACATTTATGCGTGATAGAAAATTTAATTTATTTGATTGTCTATCTATATAGTTACTGATTTTAAGAAAGTAATATTCTGACAAGAATTCAAGGTAATTTCATGTTTCAACTAAGATCTTTTAAAAGCTAAATTTTTCCTGCTTGAATGTATGATTTCTATAAACTGGCTGATTAGAATTTCATGAAATTTTAATTAATTTTGTAAACTATCTGTATAAAATGGCCAATAACTATGCTTCTGACTCGAGAGGGTTTGGAACTATAATTAAATCTGAAATAATGCAAATGTTTCAACTCGCTACTTTTCATTGTCTTAATTAAAATTATGGTGATAATGCATACAGTGTTGTTTAAGTATATGCTTATGAATTGAAATATATGTTATGTTTATGCTATGCATGTTGAAATATATGCTATGTAGGCTTATGAAGTTAAACTAAGAAATATGTATTTATAGTTTAAGATTAACATTGAGAAAATAATGTGCGTTTACAGGATTTCAAGGAAATTAGATCTTTAAGTTAAGATTTCT
>KK119544.1:240216-288517 GCA_000611955.2 Stegodyphus mimosarum | reverse complement strand
GTGTTTTTTTCCTTTAGTTATTTAACTCGTATTGTCTCATTCCATATAAAGTTGTTTTCGACGGTAGCATGCATAGGTCATCCTTATTAGCCGATTGGTAAACTCGATTAGGTATTGCTATGCGTTTTGTTGCTGAGAGAAGAAAAATAACTAGCATTTTGTAAATGAATTCCTTTAAAGAGTTTCTGTAGGTTTGCATTTTGATAGTCAATTACAAATAGTTTCTTTGAGTAAAATACTGAATTGTTTGTCATTTTAACGAAAAGATCCCTCTGTCTAGTCCCTCTGTCCCATAATAATAAAAGCAATTTATAAATTTAATTTCTCCCCAAATAATAGTAACAAAAATAATTATAGAACATGAAATTTATTATAAAAAAGTTACATTAAATTAAACATGTTAATCCTAATTTTGAGTTTTCAGATAGTTTCTAGATTTTTCACTAATTTCGTTACTGTGTATTAAATTTATAGGTAGGATCCCTTGGCTATGAAGCTTTGCTTTCCTTATGCGCATTCTAGAGGCATTAGGTACTTTTTTAAAGCAGAAGTCATGGAAAAATAAGCAACCTCTTTGCCGGGACTCGAACCACGGACCTCTCGAATCCGCTTCGAGCGTGCTGACCACTACACCACGAATGCATGCGAAGAAGGCGGGATAAATACCTTATAGCGTGAGCTTAAAATTATTGCAGCCATCGTTCTTCATTGCTTCCAGCACAGCTTCTTGAAGTGACAGAAAAATATTAACCAGTATCAAAGCTTAAATTGCGCCGAAGCCCAGTGGAGCCGGCTTCGGAACTACTCAGTTATTGAGATAAATCATAATTTTAGCTGGAGCGCACCGGAGCCCTAAATAAAACGGCTCCGGCACTTCTTTTACGTAAATTAACCACAATTTCAGAAAACAAATCTTATTTTAATAATAAATGTGTCTTAAAATTCGATTCTAACTTCTGCAGGCCTGTCTTTCTCTCGGAAAGAGGTTGAGACTTTTAAGAAAAGTAAAGCCCTCACCCACATGCCAAAAGCTTATTTTCCAAAAAATGCAATGAATGTATGAGGGCGGGTTAATTTTTCATTCTTGAAAGCGTAAGTGACTTCCTACTGTAGAGCTCCTGTACACTTTTTGAACGATATAACCAAACGCGGAGGACGACTACTGTCACGACTACTGTTGTATAAAGCAGTCCCTTACGTTTATTCTCACGTTGTTATTGTATCTTATTCAGGGAAAGTTTCTACTTGATGGCTAGAATTATATCGACAGGGCATCGCGATCAGGAAGTCTTGAACTCTTGCCTCTTTATTTTCAAAGCTACACTTCTACGTTTAAACTTCTTTCTGTATCCTGATACTGTTACTTTGTGACGCTTTAATAATTTTATCATTTTTCATTGGCGTTTCATTCACCATTTTCAGTGGTTTTTAAATCTATCATCCATATATAGTACAATATATGCATAACAAGGGCTTAAGTTCGAACGAAGATCGGCTGAGGTACTTCTTAGCTTCTGAGTGGAATTTTAATTCCAGATGGAGCTTAAAATAAGACGAGGTCCCATAGTTTATTTTTTATTTAACGATTTGTAATTAATTTAATAATTTATTAAATTTCTATTATCTCTTTACATTTCTTTCAGTTTTAATTTAATTACTTAATTATTTTAATTTTTAGTTCTTTACTTATTTATTATTTCCTTTGTTCCTGACAGTCTTCCACAGGGCTCTGGTACTTCTAGTTTTAGAAATTAAGCCCTGTCCAGTATTTCGAAAGAATTATTATCAAAGGCTATGTTAACTGCTTTTGTGGTGCCTCTTCTGCTTATAGGAATACGTCTAATTTTTTTCTATAATCTCTGCACTTAAATCCAAAGTTTTGTTTTTTCAAAGTATTAGAGTTAACATAAAGCACGTTTCTGTATTCTTGATGTGGCCATTCTGCTGCGCTTAATTTTTTTAAAGCATCAAGAACTGGGCAATCGCAGCTCCGTGTTTGCTTGAAAATCTCATCTTATACAATCGGTTGATATTCAATTGATATAAAACAATTTATTTTGATAAGCGAATGAAATTACAACAGTAGTTATAATTCGGAATATTTAGGTTAACCTAAATTTTGGAAGAAAGATGTGTCAAAACAAATGACAGATCATGAAATATTGATTTTGATTGAAGGATTCTTAAGTTTGCTCGAAAGTTCTGCATTCTCCAATAATTCCCGTTGAAATATTTACTTGCTACTACTATTATGAGACAGAGAGAGTAATAAATAAGTCGCTTAGAAAAGTCGCTTAGAAAGAAAATGTTTCCAAAGAAGCAAACGAACTCGTCGCCTCCAAAGAACCGGATATCTCTTCGAAAACATTCATAGAGAATGGCCAAACTATTTGACCGTCAATTAGTCATTTCATTGGAGAATGTTTTCCGAGGTATCCGCAGGAGGTATAAATGGGCCAGCAAGAAAGGGGCATCGCCCGGTGGCGAAGTGGCTAGCGCGTCGCGCAGCTGCACTACAGGTCCGGGGTTCGATCCCCGGGCTAGGCGAGGTCTACTCAGCCTTTCATCCCTTAAGTGGGTCGATAAAATGAGTTACAAGTTCGCTTGGAGCCCAAATTCCGGGGCCGTGGTGGCACCCTTGAGCTTGGTTTAGGAAGAAAGAAGTAAGAAACAGGCATTGCCAAGCTTAATGCAGGATTTGACCTAACACTTTTCATTTCAGATCATTAATTGGCTTCCGCTAACCTTGTATACTGGTCAGAATGGCCATACACAGAAATGTAAATGAAAGGTTTGATACAGAAATGAAAAAAAAAGTCAAGTGTTAAGAAATTTGTAATTATTTATTTAATAACTTTACTGATAATAACAGATCGTCTTTCACAGACTGACCAGTTGGCGAATGAATGCCTAAAACTACGAAAAACTAGATAACAGCTCCATTTAGGCTCTCAGTGGTTGAAGAGGGCTGCTGAATCGGAGTTCCCTAGGTTTCACATGAACAGTTTTCCGTAAACGTTCTCCACAGAGGCATCCCTTTCCTTAACAAAAATCCCTTGAAAATTTAGCCACACTTAATTCACAAACCAGACAATCTGCTTTCGAAATGAAAAACTATCGACTCTTTAATGTTAGAGGAAAAGAATATTAAATTTTCAACTTCTTTTCAGTACATTTGTTAGCCTGCGGGAGCGATTCGTTGCTTAGAAATCCTATAAATTCATCGAAAAATGGATATATACCCCATTTAATACCAAATAAGGCACTTATTTTTAATCCTCCATTTAATTTCATATAAGGGACTTATTTTTGATTGACTGATTTCAGTTGGAATTATCTCATTAAGCTTCTAAGACTGTGTGTATTACAGCTGCTGTAACGAATCTGCATGACTCTGTATATTGCGGCTTTCTCTCCAAGCGCGTTTTAAAAAATCTTTCCTTGGTTATAAAAGCACGAAAGGAAACACTACTTTACGAAAACGTAAGCTTTAAATAATGATTTAACAGCTGAAAAAAATTTATCATTCAAAGTTAAAAAAATTTAAACTCTTTAAAAGTTAAACATAATATATATTGTTGCCTAATCATGAAACCCAATCTTTAGTATTAAATAAACTTCCCACCTAATTCGAAAGAATTTAAACTTTAAAACTTCCAGCGTTTAGTTCATCATTTCGTTTTTAAATATAAAGTACTATAGCAGAAAAATATTAAAATTTGTAAGATAGATACTGCTTGGTCTAGTACTGCTACATTAGTCCTATAATCCTAACAGACATATGATGAGGTATCACTGAGATAGAATAACAAAGTCTTAGGAAGTTTATAAAAAACCTTTTTTTTATTTAAATAGAATTTTGAACATAAAGGCACTTGTGCTACAAGTAACCACAGCTCGTATCAATGCAAATAAATAAGAACAGTCAATTCAAATTAAGCGCTGAGCAACAGTCTAAGACTATACGGTATTTAGCTGTATAGTCTGTAGGCTAGATCAATGAAGTACCGACGAGTCATTTTTAAAAATGTGGGGGAGGGGGCGAGAGAACGCAGGCCTTTAACTAAAGCCGTCAAAATTTAACCACGTATGATGATCGTGGTGCGAGAAATATTCTGTCTCTCAGGATCCAAAAATCTCAGCTTAAATAAGCATGTCTAATTAACTTACATTCTGGTGAGGAATACGGAAAGAAATTAAAAGAACAGACTTAAATCATAATAACTGGTTATTTTAAAATAAAAACCTTACAAATATTAAAAAATATATTGCCCTTTGAATGGAAATGTAAAGCAAAACTTTAATTTATAACAAAGTTTTAAGTTACCTTTTTTTTATTAGATTGTTTCCTCTTTCTAACCTAAAGTACGTAATATGCTTATAACAAATCTTTCTATACTGCGCCATGTCAAAATTAATCTCTATCGTGTAATCCTTATATAGCACTCATTATGCATGTACTTACAGCGCGCAAAGAATCTTTCGGCCAATAATAATATTAAATTTTTCTAACCAAAATCTTAAACAACCAATAGAAATAAAGCAGAACTTTACTGCCATGCATATTATATTAATTTATGTATTTTATTTCAGCTTTTCTATCCTGCTAGCATATAGTCTGCCGTTTTTCTTTCTTTTTTCAGTTTTGTGTTGTAAGGTTTTTTGATTGGTCTATTTGAATACAGCAAAGCATTCGACGGCAGGCATGTCGTCCTGGAGGACTTCATTAGGAAACAGGCTCATATCTACGTGGCACATGGGTTAAGCCACGAAAACGCTCATACAGCTAACCTGTTCTCCTGAAATCGAACCAGAACGAGCTAAATTTTCAGCGACTTTACCGCTTGGCTACTAAGACATGAAAAGTACTAATGTACTGTTTGAAGAATAAGAGATCGTTTTGCGTCAGCAGTATATATATTTTATTCAAGAATTTTTGTATTTTTGTTAATAGTAAAGAAGTGTTTAGCCGGCTGTGATTATAGATAGCTACATGCTTATGCACTAATATATATAATACACTCATGTCCATAAATTAAGGATAATGCAAAATCAGGCAAAGGAAGAGTTAGAAGCAAAACAAATTTGACTTATTTGTAAAGCTTATTTATTAAGTAAAAGGTAAAGAGCAAAGCAAAAGATGCTATATGTTTGATATTATTAAAAAAATTAGCGATTTTTTTCTCCCTGGAGCAAATTACAAAAAAAAAAAACCTATTTACAAAAAACCAATATTACATGATTGTTAATGCATTGTATGTCTCCCAGGCCATGCAATACAGTCCGTACAACGCCTAGGCATGCTGAGTATCAAATTATCGATCTGATCTTGGGGGATATTACACCACTCAAAAAGCAGTGCTCTCCGAAGTTCCGGTAGACATGTAGGAGGAGGTTGACGGGCTGCAACTCGTCGGCCAAGCATGTCCCACACGTGTTCTACTGGATTCAAGTCCGGTGAGAATGCTGGCCAGTCCATACGGGTGATATCCTCCGATTGAAGGCATTCGCTTACGATGTTTGCACGGTGAGGACGGGCGTTGTCATCCATAAACACAAATTGTGCGCCCATGGCGCCCCGAAACAAACGTACATGTTGTTCCAGAATGACGTCCCGATAGATTTGGCTTGTCATGGTTCCAATTTGAACATGCAGGTCAGTTCTGGAACCCAGAATAATTCCACCCCAAACGAGCACTCCTGCACCACCGTAACGGTGTCGTTCAATGATGTTTTCTTGGTGGTAACGGGTACCTGGAGCTCTCCATATGAAAGTCCGGCGAGAATCAGACTGCAAGCTAAACCTGGACTCGTCGGAAAACATCACACAAGCCCACTGTTGCGGTGTCCACAATGCATGCTCTCTACTCCAGGCTAACCGCAGGCGACAGTGAGTTGCAGTAAGTGGAACGCATCTGACAGGTCTACGAGCATATAGACCAATCTGCCCTAAGCGTCTGTACACGGTCTGCCTTGAAATTGTCGTACCAGTGGCTGAAGAGAGCTGACGAGACAGGTCTGAGGCTGTGCTCCGCCTGTTTCTTTTGGTAGTAACTGCCAAATACCGGTCCTCATTCGGTGTTGTAACTCTGGGGCGACCTGTGCTGTAACGTCTACTCACATTACCATCATCTTGGAATCGTTGCCAAAGCCTGGAGATGACACTCTAGGCAATTCCAAGTTCGTCTGATGCTTCCAGTTGGGTACGCCCACATTCCAGACGGACGATAATTCTACCACGTAAAAAATCATCTAAATGCGTTCTTTGTGTCATAACTATTCGGTTATTGCACTGAAATGCTTATAAAGCGCCTGTGAAGAATTTTACTTCTTTGCCTGTATTCCTTATATTTCACTCTCTTACACTCTCGTCATTGTGACGTACCATCGATGTCATCTGGTTACTTTCTGAAATTTGCATATGATTCTTGAAGATGTGTGTAGTGATTTTATAGGTGATATATTTATTTTAGAGTTCGATTTCCGCGGGACTCCGAATTACCCTTAATTTATGGACATGAGTGTAAATAGGCATAAAGTATAAATGGACTTTAAAAGTAACAATCTAGGCTGCTGATGAGATTATAAATTATAATTTAATTATTAACTTTTAATTTCGAGTTCCTTAAGAAATGCAGAGCAAAACGTATTGAAAAATTTAGCTTATTAAAAGTTATTTCGTTAGAAAATTGAAATTAAAGTATGGAAAAGTTTTTTGTAGAAGTTTTAAATTGTAACAGACTTTATAATAAAAACTTTATTAAAGAGTAAGCATTAAAAATATAAACTCTTTTAAAGTTAAGTATTAAAAAACACGTATCTAAAGGACATTAATTATCATTGATCCCATGGAAGAAAGCTGACTTGTTAAAGGGTAGGTCACCATCTTGTGCTAGCTTCTATCTTACTAATAGCTCTCCGCTTTGTTTCCCCGTCTAAAATGATGTCGCCCCCATTAGTCTGTGTATGTGAGAAAGTATTGTAATTGGTTATGATCAAAAAGTATATTGTCTACGAGAAATGGATCTAATGTGCCTAGAAATAAGAATGGTAATTAGCTGAACTTAGTTTGGTATCAACTTCTCCCTCTCGCACTACAACTCAGCCACCACGACTGTGCTTCGAAATTATGACATATATATATATATATATACAAACAAATATAGAATGGTCATTAAATAACTTCCTCTAAATATGAGCCTTTACTCACTGAACGATTCAACGAATTAAAAGAAACTTGAAGTATAGGGATTGCAAGATATGCACTTGAGCAACACCGTAGAGGCAGATAAGGCCGGAGCACTGCTGTGAAATTAATGCTGCATGTCATGAATTTGATTTAAAATAGCTGTAATGTTTCTTCCCATAATGACACATTTAAATCAAACGTGCTACTCGTGTTTAGCTTCTTTATAAAGTTTTCCTTAACTTTTGATCTGTTTCAATATTTTCACATGTTTCTTCTCAACAAAATTCAAATTTTCTCTGAAGAAATCCACAGTGTAAGTAATAAAAATATTTTATATACACTGGTGTGCAAAAATTAAGAACGAGACGGTTTTTTCAATATAACTTTGTACAAAAGCTTTCCAAATCAACACATTTAATACCGTAAGATCCCCAATACGTAAGGACATGACTAATGTAAGCAACACTTACTAAAAGAGAAATCGGAGGGATAAAAAGAAGCTTTATTGAAAAAGTAGCATGGAGCGCAATGCGACTGAAGGCCGAAACATCCCCGTGATGGGTGTCCAGCAAGAAACATCCGGTTTTTAATAGGGGATATGATCTCCCCTGACTGCTAGGCAGGTTTCACATCATTTGTGCATGCTGGATATGTGGTTGTTAATGAGCTGTTGAGACACTGCTGCTCGTTCCTCTTGTAGCACCAATCGCAGTTTCGGAATCGTTACTGGCGATAAGTTACGTGCTGCCACGGGTCTCCCTAGTAAGTTCCGTACATGCTTGACGGGATTTAGATCCAGAGACCTTGCCGACCAATCCATGTGTTCAATATCTTCACTCTCCAACAGCTCTTCGACAGTAACTGTGCGATGAGGTGGAGCGTTGTCGTCCATGAAGAGGAACTGAGGACCCATAGCCCTTGTGAAAAGACGCATGTAAGGAAGAAGAACCTCGTTACAATAGCAGTCCCAGGTGACGAACCTCCTTGGGAGATATGAAGGTCGGTCCGGCTACCAAGCATTATGTCTGCTCGAACGAGAACTCCGCGACCTCCAAAACAGTCCCTTTTGATGATGTTGAAGGGGTTATTGCGTGTTCCCCGCTCTGTCCAGATGTGTATGTGTCTAGAATCGCAACTCAGACTAAATCTGCTCTCATCTGTAAAGAGTACTCGTCCCCATTCATTGTCTCTCCAATTCCGGTGTTCCCGGCACCACAGAGAACGCCTTCTCCGATGGGCAGGCGTTAGAGGTACACACCGTACAGGGCGTCGTGCAAACAGACCACCACCGTGCAGTCTTCTGGCCACGGTAAAACGCGATATCGGTCGTCCAGTCGCCTGTGTCGTGTGTCTAGCGATTTCTCCCGCTGTCTGCCGCCTGTTTCTTCTGGCCTGTAAGGCAATATACCGGTCATCTGCGGGTGTGGTTCCTCGTGGACGACCACTACTAAACCCCCGGATAGCTGTTCCTGTAGTTTGAAATTGTCTCCAAAGTCGTGAAACGATGCTGTGAGCAATTCCGAACTCTGCAGCCACACTTGTCACACTGCGGCCTTCCTCCAACTTCCCAATGATTCGACCTCGGGTAAAAGCATCCAGATGTCGTCTAACAGATTGATTATTCGCCATTTCTCGCTGAGGCAGCAACTCGGTGTGATTTTAACTGCTATACGGCGTGCAATCTCTTTGCCAGAAATACTGATCTTACACCGACAGCATGCTTTATACTACTCAGACACTCCCCCATTACGTCTACCTGCATATCTGCGCATGTGCTACCGTACATCACCTTACTTAATCTCCTGATTGGTCTTTCTGTCCGCTCTGCCTCTTCGTTCAGCTGATATGCTAATTTTTCGACTTCGTCCTTAATTTTTGCACACCAGTGTATTTTAAATACATAATACAAATTAGATGGAAGATTTTCGTACACAAAGCATATTACCGACGATAACGTTAACAACTTGACACCATTTTTCTTGGCTAAAGTGTAAAAGATAAGTTATGGTTTTATGATTGATGCAATTTTTATAATACTTCAAAATTAATAAGAAAAAAAAATGTTTGAAGAATTCACAAAGCCTGCTTATGAATAATACAGAACACTACAAAAGGTTATTTATAATTTGCGTAGTTAAAATTCTTTTCTGTGTTTCGTACAGTGAAAATAATTATATACAGTTTTAATAACAGTATTTGTATGTTAGAAATTTAATCGATATTGCGTTGGAATAATATTTAAATATGCTAGAAATGATATTAAAAGTATAGTAATATGATTTAATATTTTTAAAGCTACTTTATGTTTTTGAATTATGTTAATTTTGAAAAATATCATTATTGATTTATTAAACAGTGTATAGACCTCCTAATATTTAATGGTACTCAGTATTATTAACTTAATAATTAATGCAATAAACTGCATTAATAGTTGCAAGCTTGGTACATTAAATTGTCATATTCGTGTGTCATATGATCCTGTCCCTTGTTTACTATATCCTTCTAATTCAAAAACCAGTCATCGTGGTCCTCGATCCAAAATATTTTAAAAAACTTATTGAATCCTCCAAAACCTTTACGTAATTAGCATCATAATTACAGTACGGATAGTAATAATTAATAATATTAACCGAGGAAGGGGAATTGTAGATAAATTTCATTATTTTATTTTCTTTCATAGAGATTTTGAATCTTGTGGAAAATTAATTTTATGTAAAGAACTTCATGTGTCGTGTCTTATTTTCATTAACATTCCATCATTAACCTCCAGTTGGTTTCATTTTCAACTACAAAGTTTCTATTGGATTATCATGAAATAAATCCTAACGATTTGCAAGAAATGGTGTAGACTCTAGCGTGACATTATTCGAAGTTCCTTTCTTTTAAATGTACGACCACGCTTCCTACGGTCTTCTCAAACACCACGATTTATTCTAGGGGCTCCAAATAATCGGCTTAAAAACCTACAAAAGTGTGTCTATCGAAAAACAAACTTGCCCAAAGCGAGAGTCCTTAACCGCCCAGAGACAACACGGGTTGGCAGTTAGTTGTCGCTGACCTAAATCAAACTCGACCATTTGCTGGGATGACACGAAGGGCATTTGCGGGAACAGACGGCAAGCCGAAAGGTCAACAAGACTGCCGACCTCTGGTCGTGGGAGATAGGCTTCCGTAAGCTCCCTCTCTGTGCTTAATCCGACGTCGTCACCGCCACCTCAAAATCTCCTCAGCATCCACCCCTTCCTCTTTCTCCCTCTCGCTCAACAACACCCCTGGAATCAGGCGAATTCTGCAAATGTCACTTGAGTAGTATTGGCTTGATGTAGTCGAATGTGGTAGAAATCGTATTTCGAAAGATGAGTTATGAACATTAATTTCTGGTCGGAGTCGCAGGCAGTGTTGGGGGCGATATTTTCATGTTAACTCAAACTATACAGTAAGTTCTGTGCAATGCTTCGTTGCTTGTTAGTAGCAATAAAGTAAGGTGCTTAGTGACAAGACATAATAAATAGTCGAAGTTAAGATAGTCAGATGCATGATATAAGTATGCAATTTCAGCCCATGAATAGAAAATGGCTAATAAATTTGTTCTATAAATACAGATACTTGTAAATCTTCCGAATTTGAGAATGGAATTTAGTCATATTAAGTACTCTACTCCAAATACTAGGCTATTTTCTTACATTTTCATTGATGCAATGAATTAAAGACACATATGTGGATACATAAAATGTTTAGTTAAGAAAAAATTAAATTATCTGTATTAGAAAGAAGAGTAAGCATTCTTTTCTTACTATGAATGCATGCACGTGAACCATCAACAGATGATCCAGCATTTGCATAATCTAGGCAATTTTAAATTGACTTTAAAATTAAGGATTCAAGTAATACTTTTCCAGGAAAGCTGTTTGCCCACTGATTATAAGTATTTGCAAAGCGTGATGAACACTCCGCTTTCGTTCATGAATTCTTCTTATGAGTTTTTAAAAGCAAGAAATTTTTCCGAGGAAAAAAATGATTCCTTTTACAATTTCACTAATTTTCATCTTCTTACTTCAAACCAATATAATTTTTCTAGTTCCACATATGTTTCATTAATTACAGTATTAACTGGATAGTATGTTTATAAAGGATCATAAAAGCACCAAATTTTCTTTCGCATCATTCCCTATTATAAATAGAGATAGATTATTCAAATGTTGGCAAATATGCAGATCATCGAAAGCGTCTATTATTGTTTCCTTAATACTATCGTTTCTTTATTACATACACTGATAATACCGTAAAAATTTAAAAATGTTAGAAATCAGGCCTTTACCAAGGGAAAGATTTGAAAGGTAATTCTGAAAATATTATAAAGTTGTGAGATGGTTATTACATTTTCTGTCAACAAATTAATTTCGTAAGTTCCCTTTCGAAATGTATGTAATGATTTTGGGGCTTTCTTTAGTTGTGTACAGAACCTAAGTACTTCAATATTAAATTCTGGCTCTGTGTAGAGAGTCAAATAACATTATAGAGACCCTCACTTTTTATTTAATAACTAAATGCTGAGGAACCTAGTGAGCAGCTAAGCGAATAATCGCTTAAATTCAGCAACAGAGACTACACTTATCGCTCAAAATAAAGATTCATAGATGGCCCCTTTCTCAGGGCGTACCACAAAGCCTCCACTTGGGCTTAAACTCAAAAGTGTAAGAAATAAAAATTTAACTAATGACCAGTTAAAGAGATTTAGCTGAAGCTAACACAATTCTAAGCAGGTTGGCCCCTAATATTAAATTAGCTAGCGAAGCTATCAAGGGCACATAATACGGCCGACCGTAGTAATAGCTTAGAAAGACGTAGCCAAAAGGCAAACGCGCGCTATTCAGGACTCCTAATTCTCTCTACCGAGGTCAGTGGGACTTCGACTTAAATACTATGTACTACTCATTTGCATTTAACGAGATTCTAAAACTCATTCTGGTAAGGAATTGTAAGCTCAAATTAGGAGAGATAGGAAAGGAGCTTTAACTTAAAAATAACTCTTATAAACTTAGGATAAACCTTACAACATATCCATCCCATTTTAGATTTTCCAGTGAAATAACTTCGAATTCAGAAAAAGATTTAAAATAAACCTTCATATTAGTCATAGTAAACTTTAAGTAATTAAGGCTATCAGCCTGAGGGGAGAAATGCCTTCGTGGATGACTTTCTAGGAGAAAGTGGATCATATCCACCTCACGCATGGGGAAAAACACGAAAACACTCATACAGCTATTCAGTTTGCCTGGAATCAAAACCCAAGTCCAACTACTAGTCTTTACAACTTTATGGGCCCTGAAAAGTTTGAAGCTGATTCAAGTAAATTTAAACGTTGGGCGAAAAGAGTTCGGATACGGTAAGCGGTTGCTGCTCAAAGCTTTGCCTACGCATACGGATATGAAGCTGCTTATGTGACCTCAGAAGGAGCCTTAATAAGCCAGATAAGAAAATTAAGCCTCTAGGAGCATGACTTGGACGAGCTAGCAGGTGAAACTTCAAAGATTGTCAAAAAGTGACGAATAAGTGGGAAAAACCATTGCTACCTGTACTGCATGTGAGCCAATCAAATTGAAAGCGACGAGAGGCAAAAGTAACGCCCCGCAGGAAAACAAGTAAACGTTGGCAGTCAAACCTAGGTTACGAAGTTGTGGTCTAAGCATTTGAATAACAAATGGCGTGATCAAATTATTGTTTGGAATGATTTGGTAACTGAGAACTTCTGAAATGTTCACAGCATCACAGCTAATTCCAGTTTTGAAGAAACGCTTAGTAATTTTATAAGGCTTTGCGTTCGAAAACTTTGTCCTTATATCCGGTAACTAATTTGCATTTTGATGGGAGCCGAAAAAAGTAGAAGCAATAGTGAAGATAAAAATAATGAGTTAATAAACATGGAATCATACATATAATCTTCTGTATACTCGCAGAACTAAAAAATCTGGATTAATTTATAAAATCTATAGTGCGATTTCAAAAGGCAACTGAATATCTGCTATTACAGAACGAAGAATCTGTATGTAATTCGTCGCATAGTGCACAGATGGTATGAAATTTGGAACATGTGTGTTCTAAAGGAATAAAATGTCGACCTCAAGGCGATTTTTTAAAAAAAATCAAATAATCCAAAGAATGAAAGAAAAGGAAAATAACTGAAGAAATCTAGTGATTCATATATCTAAGAAATATTTATTTGAAACAAACCGCATCATTCCAAATATCTGCAAGGAATTTATAATTACAATACACTTCGTTTCTTTTAATCCACAAAAATTTTCTATGGATACTGAAGCGAGCACAGAAATTCTAAGCATCCTTTCTTTACTGTCTTTTTTACAAAGGCAGTTTAAATGCCATTTTACATATTGAACAGCTGGCGGGCATCTAATTTTCATATATATTTGAGATAAAAGTGACTGGAATTTTGTGGTAAAGAATTGCCTTCCAAAAAAATAAAGGAACATCTAAAAAGTTTGAAATAATAAAATCTTTTATAAAATTATTGTTTTTTTATTAAATTTTGCTATTGTTTTCGTATGAATTATAAGAAATTATAGAATTGCCCAAGCGTGCTGACGTGGTATAACTGGTTAGCGCATTCAGCTAACTATTCGAAAATCCATAGTTCCAATACTGCCGAAGGAACGGTTAATTTTTGTGTATTTCCTATTTAAAAAAATTCCAAGAATGTGATGTTCTCTACAGTGGTGCACGAACTAAAATGCGCCGGATAATAACTCGCTATGATTTGGATTTGTTCGACTGAATCTCGCGCCTATCCTTAGTCTTCCTTTAAGTGAGGGGGAAATGTAAGGAATTTTTCTCATTTCCTTGTAAATTCTTGTGGTGTAAGTGGTTAGCAGTTTACGACTGGAAAAACTGTGGTTGAAATCTTGGACAGAGCTTGTAGAGACATTATGTTCTTTTTAAACAGGAGACATGAAAAATGAGAAATTCCCTCGCTGGGACTCGAACTTCGGACCTCTCGAATACTCGAGGAGTGTGCTGGCCGTTACACGACGAAGGCATGCTAAGTAGGCAAGAGAAATACCTTGTATACTCGCCCTTTTAAAGTCCGACTGGGGATTAGGAGACTCGAACGCCAAATCCTGGTGGTGGAGAATCATCACCCACCACCTTTTTTTTCAGTTCGGGCGCCACTGTAAAGACATTAGGTATTTTTTTTAAAGCAGGAGACATGAAAAATGAGCAATGCCCTTGTCAGGACTCAAGCCACGGACTTCTCGAATACGCGCCGCGCGTGCTGGCCGTTAAACCACGAAGGCATGCTAAAAAGGCGGGAGAAATACCTTACAAGCTCATCTGATTTTTGGAGTACCTTCTTCGAAAAATGCATTAATCTGTACAGGTACGAAACCTGTCATCGGTAATAACATATATTAATAAGAATACACATTTTTATTCTTGAGTGAATACAACTTAGTTTCCCTTAAATCGTCCTTCACGAAGTATCTATATCTTGACTGATAAACTTTGTGTGATTTGCCTTAATTAAAATCAATAAACTGCCTGTATATTTTAGTTACATAATGAATGATAGCTGTAAAAATTTAAATGTGAAGCTAATCGTTAAAAGGTGTTTTTTCCCTCTTTTCGGCATACCTTCGTGATGTAATTGGAAGTATACGCTACACGTATTCGGGAGGTACATGTTTTGAGTCCTGGCGAGGTCATTGCACATTTTTCACAGCCCTGCTTTTTTGAAACTTAATGATTCTACAGTTTGCCAGAACTAGAAAAGTGGTGGACAATAGTTCGTCACAGCCAGGTTTTCGTGATTGGATCTCCTAATGCCCAGTCGCCCTTTAAAAAGGGAATTATACAAGTATATACTTGTATATTATGGTATTTTGTTTCTCCTTCTAGCATGCCTTCGTGGTGTAATTCTAGGCGCTTGTTCGAGTCCCGGCGAGGGCATTGCATGTTTTTTACCTTTTTGTCTAAAAAAAAAAAGGCAATGACTCAACAATAGCGCCCGAACTAAAAAGGTGGTGGACGATAATTCGTCAACACCAGGATTTGGCGATTGTGTTTCCTAATCCCCAGTTACCCT
This sequence comes from Stegodyphus mimosarum, assembly GCA_000611955.2. Lineage (NCBI taxonomy): Eukaryota > Metazoa > Arthropoda > Arachnida > Araneae > Eresidae > Stegodyphus > Stegodyphus mimosarum. Next base: position 273,227 of record KK119544.1, on the reverse strand, counting down.
TTAAAAGGAGAAGTATATAAATATTTTCTCCTTTCTTCCAGCATGCCTTCGTGGTGTAACAGTAGCACAGTCGGCGCGTATTTGAGAGGTGCAGGTTCGAGTCCCGGCGAGGGCATTCCTCATTTTTCATGTCTCCAGCATCAAAAAAGAAAACAGCAACGTTTTACTTTATAAAATATTAAATTCTATGAAGTGTAAAAGAAGACTAAAAAAGATATTGTTCCACAAAAATTCGAATTGAAAATTTAACCAGGAACTTAAAATATAAAGAGGATTCAAAATTTAAAGAGATTTTTTTTTCTCCTTCGAAATAGTCGCAGATTTTCAATTTTATACAAATTCCTACATTATTTGAGGCGGCATCGCCCATATTGCCTCGGATCACTGAGATTACATTTTATTTTATCTTTTCCTTTTTTCTTCGGAACGATGACATATATTCGCAAAAATACCATCATTATGCTTTGAAGTGCTTGCGTTTTAGCAGTAAGAGGAGCTTCTGAGAAACTCTGTTTAATATGTATTAATATATTAATACTTGTAAGAATTTAGATTCCCGAACTTGCTAAGCACAGTAAAGGAAGAAAAATTATTCGATTCTGGTCACTAGAGCGTGAGATAATCTTTGCTGAAGGCCGAATTCTCGATCTTGGGTCAATGAACAAGACTGCTGTTCCATTCTTTCTGAATCAGTAACCATTCTGCTGTATTCTCTGAACATTTTCTTTCTTTGTTTCGGATTATGGAATATGGAAGTGTTTTTAAAATTTTATCCGTGTCGATTTCCTCAAGCAAATTGTTTAGAAACACAGAATCACGTACCTGTATATTATTATTATAATTATACACACGATAGTTTAACTGGGATGAACGCAAAAAGAGATTTGCATTTGTCATGCAATTAAATCACTTTTTGAGAAGCACACAGTTTCATTGAAAATGGTTGGAATTATAACCTTTCCTTACTTCAATTTTTTTAAGTGGTACATGATATTTGTTATTTGAAATTACGAACTGGAAAAATCTAAAAAACGAAAAGTTCTTTTAACGATTTGCTACGCGTCTGGTTTCGTGAATTTTAAGTTGTGAGGATTTATCTATTTATTTTTGAATAATAGTTAATTTTGTGTTAAAGTAACTTTCCTATGCTCTCCTTTTCACCCACGCTTTCCATGCCAAAGTGTAAATGAGATAGCGCGCTTTTATTCAGATTGAGAGAGAAAGAAGTGCTATTTTAGCGAAAGTTTCGTAAGTCTATTTTAATGCGTGTTCTACGTACTTGAGACCACGTTGTTACCGTGACTAAACAGCAATTTGATTGTGTGGCGTTTGATGTGTTTAGCCATTAGGCTTGTTTCGCCTTTTCTTACAAATCAGAGCCTTCCTGCGCATTACTTTATCCTATGAGGCGTTTGCCCAATCTAACTAACTACATTTGATCTTAGTTCAACATTACTTGTTTGGGTTAAGCCAGAAGTGTTGGTGTGTGTAAACCCAAGTTGGATCATTATCACTACTTCTTTGTGTTCAAATAAAAGGGCTGTTTACACCCTTCGTCCGATTTTGTCTGTCTACAGTTTAAGACAAGAGGATTATTACTCTATAATCTTTCTATAGCTCATGAGATTTTGCTACCAAATAAAGGAAGACTCTATAAAGTTCTGAAGTTTTTCGAAACTGAAGAAATGATTTTTCATGTATTCCACTCTCCTCCCTACAAAACAAAACTTATGTTGCTTACAATTTCTGCGAAATAATACTCATAAATAATATTTTTAAGTGCTTATTTTAAAAAACATGCTACCTTACAGCGAAAAATGGTGTATTTTGGTTTTGGTTTTGGTAGTTGTGCTGACTACGCAGATTTTTACATACAAGATTTTCATGTTTGATATTGATACTGCAGTAGTTAATTTCTTAACGTCATGCTTAAATTTTGTTTAAGAGTCAAGCGTTTTGCAAGCGTCGTTATTTTGAAGTATGTAATGTTAAAATAAGAATTTTATAGATCGTTGGAAAAGAAAAGATGAAAAGTTCTACAGTCCTTGAAGGCATTCTCGTTTTCATAGTCATTGTTTTCATTATCCTACATCTATTTATTGATATGCCAGATCTTGAAAAGAGTTTTTCACAATAATGTAATCAGAAATTTACAAAAACTCCACAGTACCCTGTGCGTTAAATTTTCCTATTCCTACTGCGTTTATTAAACTGACAGTTTTGTAGTTTTATACTGACGGTTTAGTACAGCGGACATCTTTTACTCAAACGTTTTTCATATACTTCCAACCATATTTTCTGGTGTGCTTATTTGATCCAGTTTTGGACCTCTTTATTTTAGGAAATTTTAAATTCGGCTACAAATTTTATTTACGGGTAAAAACAATTCCAGTGTGAGAGCATATGAGCCAATCTCTCTTAGAAAATCCTCCACGAAAACATCTTTCCTCTTTAGTAAATATTCAGTATATTGCCACAGTTGTTTATACAAAGCAAAACAAGTTAATAAAACTCTAGAAAGTATCAATAATTATGAATCACTTCAATTGCAGTGACTGAGCCTAAATTTAGATTGGCCTGTGGTTCGAACATAATGAATCGTAATGTATTTAGAGATAACATTAAAGAAGTTTTTAGTTTTTTTAATTTCCCATTAAACAGTTTCTATCTTCTACTTTCTGTTTAAAACTCACATCTTAATATTATTCCAAGTCAAAATATCTTCTCTTATTTCTTGTTTGGGTATTTCATTCCTTTTTGTTATGTGCTGCACGTATGCATAGCTTCACTTTCCTTCTGTCTCCAGCTTAGAGATTGTATTCTAACATTTAATGATAAACTTTCATTACGTCAAAAGTTTCATTGAATTTTACACATGATTATGTTTTATTTGTTTTCAAGATGATGGTTTTTGAACTTTAAACGTATATGAACCGAACTAATGATTTTTACTTTGCACAGTATGTTAACTAACAATAAAATAAAACATTATGGGCATAAGAAATCATTAGTCAATGTACAGAATGCAGAAAAAAATAGATATGGACCTATGAACTGTATTCAATGTTAACGCACTGTCCGCTGGCCAAGCTATCATCGGTATATCTGCCTTTAAAGTACAGTTAGTAGAAATCTTTGCGTATGTCCTTTGTAGATAATCAATAAAACATCCATAAGGTACTTTCTACCTCCTTTATGCGTGCCTTCGTGGTGTAACTGGATAGAGCGCCCGGTTAGCAATCGGAGGTTCCGGAGTTTGAATCCCGGCCAGGGCACTGGACACTTTTCATGCCTCTTGCATCGATAAACTCAGTAGCTATACAATTTATGCATGGCGGAAATATCTTCTACTCGTATATATATACATATATCATATGCCTTCTCCATGGTATGTTTATGCATAGAGAGGAAATGTGCGTACACACAGGAAACACTTAACTCTTCGTTACGCGCGTGACATCTGCTAACACGTTTAGGCGCGTGGTCTATATTGGTAGACGAAGATTTATTGCTGTTTGAAAATAGCAACAAAAAAATCTTTCAATGAAAACCTTTCTTTTATGCTGTGTAGGGTTTTACCTATTTAATTCAATATTCGATCTTAGAACCCCACAAACACTAATATTTCTCAGAATAAATACAATCAACTCCTAACTCGGAGTATACACAAAGCCTCCACTTGGGCTTGAACTTAAATAATTATGAATTTAATCTAAACCAAGCTTAACTAAGCTATCTGAAAGATATAGCCAAAGCTACTCATTTGCATTAACTGCGCTTCTGAAATTAAATTCTGGTAGGAAATTGCAAGCTGAAATGGGAAAGAACTGCGCCAACTGCGTAGTCTCACGCGTCTGCTGCAGTTTTCAAATTTTGATCCCCTTCCGGGAATTTAAGAAGAGAAGCGTTACTTAAGGCGGGTTTCAATTCTTCAAACACCGTGTTCGCCTCCGCTGTCCATGTGTACCTAGTCTTTTTTCGTTCAAGCACCAACAAGGGTTCAACTATCTTTTCAAAATCTTTTATGAATACTCTAGCCAAATAAGCAGCTAGGTGTCAAAACACACAAAACTTATCAGTACCGTAGCCTGGCTCTCACCTTAAAAATCATAAGCAACAAATCTAAAACTGAATGGCAGAACTGGTGTGACAACGCCGAACAAGGAAGAAGGACTTATCAGTTGTTCCCAAAAGTAGGCGCTGCACCGAGTTTAATGACAAGAGAAATAACGTGGTTCTTATCAGGGTACGGCCCTTTTCCCATGTACTTTTATACAAGGATCTTAGCTAGATCAGACCAGTGTGTATGTGGAGAAAGAGGCAGTCCCCGAACATTATTTATTTAAATGGTCCCTCACAGCTGAACATCATTTAAAAATCCCGAATTCAGAAAGTGAAATGACTCCTTTCATAAGATATGCTACCAAGAACAACCATTTCAGAAAAAAAATCATAAATATAATGCACTTCCTGTCCACAAGAGGCGCTGAGTTATGCAACACTGCATCGAATAACATAACATAGATATTACTTAAAACATTGTATGTAAGCAGACCTGGAGCTGTCCTCCATAGCATGCAAGGGCGAAAGGCACCAACTGTGAAAACATTAATGTATATTTAATGGAAAAAGAAAGGCACTACCTGCGGTATGGTACCAATACAAAGCATTGTATTCCACGCCTGGCAAGGTCTTCTGTGAGCCCAGTGGGGTGTAATTATCTGGATAATTTGTGTGCCTGGAGAACACTCACATTGCCAATGATTAAACAATGGATGTCCACCATACTTCAAACCATATCCATATGAATACTCTATAATAGGAACACATTCCCAGAAAAAAATGATAATTTCTTAGTCGCATTTGGCGGTTGATAACTTTTGATCACCAAAATTTTAGAGTCGTCGGTTTCAATACCCTTTTTCGAGATTTTATAGCGGAGGTACCTCAATTCCTTGGCGGCAAATTTGCATTTTTTAAAATTAAATTTCAGACCCCCCCTCATTTAATAGTATAAAAACTTCCTCTAAATATTTAATGTGTTCCTCTAGGGTTTCGCTTGTCACAATAATATAATCGAGATAAATGACTGCATTTTTGCCCAAGAGTGGCCTTAAAACAATATCCATAACTTTTTGAAATGTAGCCGGAGCTCCGCTTAAGCCAAACGGCACTCTCAAAAAGGCTTACAAGCCTGACTTTGTAATAAAAGCTGTTTTTTCGGCATCCTCGGGTTTTACTGCAACTTGAAAACAGCCTGACGTCAGGTTTAAAGTGGTCATATATTTAGTCGACCGAATTTTTCTTATAATTTCATCTATTATCGGCAGAGGATATGTGGAGTACTTCGTTATGCTATTTAATTTTCGGTAATCAATTGCGAATCTCCATGCGTTCGGATCTGAGGGTGGCAGTCCATTCTTCTTTCTACATAAAACTACAGGACTAGCGTAGGGACTGGTACTTGGCGTAATTATCTTATCCCCTAGCATTTTCTTAATGTGTTGCTCGAGAATGTCTTCCTTCACACGGCCATATCTATACGTTTTGAACGAAGTGGGGGCTCACTACCACTATCGCTGCTGTGCGAGACAATCTGGCAGAAGCCAAGCTTGTCGTCAATTAATTGAGAAAAAGTTCTTACGAATTCTTGAATTTTTTCTTTTCCGTCTTCTTCGAGGTGACTTAGATTCACCTCCGGGACTGCGGTTTTTTCTTCTTGAATTTTGTTCATCTTGACCTGTAAGGTAGAATCTTTAAAACAAATTTTTGAGCTAACTGCGCGTAAGAAATCAACACCCAATATGACTGCGGTTAGCAAATTCTTTACTACGAGAAAGTTTGTTTCCTGAACCTCATTCTTTATTTGAAAATGCAGCCCCGCTTTTTCCAAGCAGACACACTGTTTGCCTTGGGCAGCAATCACGTTTGTCTCAAACAGTCTATAACGACTAAAAAGCATTTTAAAAAAATCCTGCGACAGGAAGCTGTATTGAGCCCCGGTATCCAGTAGGGCGGTCTTAGGGACGTCGTTCAGTAATATCTGGATTTCTGGCAAGGCCAAATTTTGTACGACTACCGTATTCAGTTTGATTTCAAGTGGATTTACCTTCTCACAGGGTGACTTCGCCCTCCTTCTGGTCACCGTGACTAGTTCAAATTTTCTTTTCAACCCCTTGGTCCAACTGTTTTTTATTTCCCCATTCTTCGGTCTGACCAGCTTTTTTCTTATCCGACTTCGCTTCTTTCCCCTCTTGTCGATAGGAATTCTGACTTTGACGTTTCGTCTGGGTGTGAAACCTTGAATACTGCCTAAAATCGTTCGCACTCTGAAATTTGACAGCAAGTTCGAAGAAGCTATCCAGCGTTTGCGGACTTCTAACTTCAAAAAAATCTTGAATTAACGGAAGCAACTGCCGCAATATTATTTCGATGGTTTCCTTGTCGGGCCTTTTTCCATATAACAATTTGACAATATGGATCTTAATTAAGATTAACTCTGTTAATTCGTCGTAATTAGTTTGATATTTACTGAATAATTCTGATTCCAGTCTTGCGCGGTCTCTCACATCTGGGAATGCTTTCAATAGCGAATTTTGAAAATTTTGCGAAGTGTACGTTTCGGATTCTGGATCCCCCAACGAATTCTTGCCAATATTCTTGTACTAGCCGAAGGCCTGACCTTTTAAATTCGTCGCAGCGATGATAATTCTCTGCGGCTGGTTGACAGGATATAATGTGAGGTGTATATCCAGCTGCTCCAAGAAGGTCATTACGGATGCTATTCTATCAAAAGTTGCTGTTGCCTTCCTCGCCGCTCTCATAGTTTCCACGATAAATCCGAATCCCTCCACGGGATTTGGTTGCGGCTGAGGAAACTGAAAGGTAGAAAGGGTCAACGAGAAATCTTCACTACCTAGCGGCGTGGTTCGTTAAGAACAACTTCGGGGCTAAATGTGGGGTTTCACCTATCTAATTCAATAGTCTATCTTAGATCCCCACAAACACTATCAAGCGAATTATCGCTTAAGTGTGTGAATAAACACGTAAGACGTAAGAAGGGTTAACTACCCTTCATTTCTCAGAATAAATACAATCAACTCCGAACTCGGAGTATACACAAAGCCTCCACTTGGGCTTGAACTTAAATAATTATGAATTTAAACTAAACCAAGCTTAACTAAGCTATCTGAAAGATATAGCCGAAGGCTATCAGGTTTCTAAGTAATTGGCCCCTAAATATTAATTAAATCGGTGAAGCCAAGCAAGGGCTTAAAGTGTGGCCGAGCGTAGTAGCTAAGAGAGAACGTAGCCGAAAGGCAAACGCGCGCTAGTCAGTAAAATCAGACTCTCTCTCTCGAAGTAGGCGAAACATCAACTTAAATAGTACTCATTTGCATTAACTGAGTTTCTGAAATTACATTCTGGTTTAAGCTGAAATTAGAATAGATAGAAAAGTTGTATAACTTAAAATAACTGTTCATAAAATTAGGATAAACCTTACAGTTGTTTAAGCAATAAAAATAGAGCTTGAGGAAATTTAATTACATATCCAGTAGTTGTTAAAAACAATGAAAATTTGTTCTTGTTTTTTGATGATTATTTTGCAAAGGCAAATCTAAAGTAAAAACTACAAAAGTCAATAAAAATTAAATTCTTGAGTACTAAATTTGTATAAACAGTTAATACTTACAAATATCATTTGTATTTAACAAAATAGAGTATTCTGGACCATTGCACAAGGTTTTAGAATTTGAATTATTTAAACACAATACACAGATGTGAGCCATGGGTTTTTTACAAGCAAACTAGTGGCATTTGCAGCAGTCTCATCTGGAAGATTTATTTATGGGCATATGCTACATCGTCCGACATAAATTTCTAGTTTAGGGTGTTTCATAGGTTGCTGAACTTTTGGAAGATATAAGAGAATACTTTTATGTCTGCTAATTTCCACAAGTAATTCCTTCACTGCAGACATAAATTCTACTTTAGGCTTATTAATTCCCATGCCAAAGTTCAATAAATTTTCGTCTTTTAATTGTTTTCTCAGAGTTATTTCCCTTGCAAACACAAAATGCGTTTATTGCAGAGATGTATCCCTTGCGATGCGGTATTGCTGCCAACATACATATCATTTACTTCTGATTCTAATATTTCTGTTTCCGATGTTTCTTGTTCTGTGTCTGAATTGTGGTCACTTTTATTTACATCTGCTTCAGTTTCCAGTGGATCTTCTTCAAATTCGTCCCCGCTTTCTTCCAGGCCATCTTCAGAGGATAATTCTTCAAGCCATTTCGTCCAAACATTCGGATCTCTCTACTTTTCAGTTCGTCGTCTTTCTATCGGCGACATACTTTCTTTTGACATCAGGAAAAAAATTAACATTCACGTATGTCAAAAATGTCAATTATCTAACATTATATGCTATAAAACACGAAGAAAAATAATTCTACCTTGATAAAAACGCAACGTAATCAGGCACTTCGTCTACAAATTTAAACCAACCAAATTCTTACTGAAGCAAACCACACGTAAGTACCCGTTGGGAAACGAAACAATAATAGTTTTGTTATTTCAAACAGCTAAACTGAGAAGGTATCGTATGAGGTGCAATCTATTAGGAATTATGTTATTACTTAAAGTACACCTGGTCTATGATAGAAGACACGCGCCTAACGGAGGGTTAAAAATCACTTTTTTTTTTGCTGACCGTTCGCCCAAAAGAAAGTCCGTTGGTCCTCATTAAATGATGTTCACCAGCATATTACGTTGTGGTGAGTGTACATAGGATTAAATACTCTTATAAAAATTTTCTCTACTCACGAGTTCTACAAACTAAATGAAAAACTCCGAGGACTGCAATACTGTTAGTGATATATCATCCAAGTGGAAATAAACAGATATAAACAAGATCAAGGGAGATACAATTGAAAAATCAAATATTTCCTTTTCTTTCTCTGTTTGGATATTTTCTTTCTTTTATATACTACGTGCATGTATAACTTTTCTCTTTAACTTCTGTTTTAATATTTATTAAGACTTGAAGATCTATACAGAATTAAAAGTATAAGTTAAATGTTCCTACAGAACTTGTTGGAGTTAAATACCAATTCAGTTTCAGTTACAAAAGTTCAGTACATTTAGTGCATTCGGAACTCTGCCAGCCAAACAGTGGTCGAGGGATCAAAACTGTAAAACAGTGGTAGTTCGTTCTGGTTTTTCAATCTCTATGGCTAGGGACGTGAAAAATGAACAATGCCTTCGCCAGGAATCGAACAAGCTCCAGTGTGTTGACCATTATACCCCGAAGACATGCTAATAAGGCGAGAGAAATACCTTATATACACACCCTTTGAAAGGGTGACTGGGGATTAGGGGACCCAGTCTCCAAATCCTGGTGGTGAAGAATCATCACACACCGCCTTTTTTAGTACGGGCGCCACTGTAGAGACATTAGGAATTTTGATGCTGAGAGACTTGAAAAGTGAGCAATGCCCTCGCCAAAACTCGAACTTCGGACCTCTCTAATACGCGCCGAGTGTGCTGCCCATTACACCGCGAAGGCATGCTAATAAGGCAGGAGAAATACCTTATAAAGGGATCTGGCGGCGTAAGGATTTCGTAGTTTTCCTCATGTGTGATGTAAATATGGATTAGTCCCAAGCTAGAAGTTATTCATTCCCTAGGTTAATTAATACCTTTACAGTGTTTTGCCATAATCAAATATCATATAGCTTCAGAGTTTTCGAAGAGAGATCGATGGCAGATATGTTACTCTCTCTCTCTCTAACGAGCTTCTAAAACTGGTTCCAATGCAATTAAATCATTTATCTGTGTAGGTTTGACGTCTACCCTACTGTTTAGTCTACTACTCTACTTACTGCTACTGTTTAATCAACTACTCTACTTACTGTTAACTTACTGTTTATTTGCTCTACTAAATTCATTGGCAGTCAGACGCAAGACCAGAATATTTCGTAGAAACATTAGTCACTTTGTAGAGCCATTAGTATTTTTTTTTTTAAGCAGAAGAATGAAAAATGAGCAACGCCTTCGCCGACACTCGAACCACAGACCTCTGGAATACGCGCAAAGCGTGCTGATCACTACACCAGGAGTGCATGCGAAGAAGGCGGGAGAAATACCTCATAACTTGACTAACTTTGTTACTAACTGCTTCATCCTGTATCTTTCTGTTCTAACTTTGTCTTCTTAAATTTATATTTCTTGAAGAGACTCGAAAAAAACTTAAACTACTCATTAATTAAGAAACTTTCCATGTCATATTAATATCTCTATGATACTCAAAAGCTATTTTAATGTTTTTATGAGTGAATTTCATATTGGTAAAATATTTATATATTGGTAAAATACACGAAAAGCAAATTCATGTATCCCAATGAAAATAAAATCTTAATATCTGTCATTTGTCCTAGAGTTTTTAAAAATAGTGTCTCGAGTTTTTTATTATGATGTAACTTCGCAATCGAAAACTAATTTTTTATGATGTCATGAGTCATCATGCATATAAGCTGTTATTGGAATGATGCTAAATTTTTGGTGAAAATATTTCAAGTTCTCATAATCTGCAACTGATATATTAGGAATTCTGTCATTTTCTCTAATAAGTTTGCACCTGTTCGTAGTCGATAAATAAGATCCAGGACATGTAATAATGCTAATCACTTACGTTTATAAAACTGTTGCGTCTGATATTAGAATGTGGATGATAGACGGAAAAAAATACCCTTTAAAAAATTTAGATTATATTTCTTCAGCACTATTAAAATGCTCAAAGTTTGGCAATCACAATAAAACGTTCACACGTGCTTCTTGCGTGAATATCTGTCCGAGCCAATCACCGAAACGACTTATTACGACCGCCATCTTGACAGGTGAAGGAGAAAGTAATATTTATATACATGCATACATACTGCAGAAAGAAATTAACTCTCACACGGCTTTTCACACACAAGCACCAGTCCAATGAAATAAGAGCGATGAAAGATTAAAAAAAAAAGTAAAATGAAAATGAAAAAATAAATAAAAATAAAGCGTCGAATCCGGCTAAGATGCCCCACGGGGGTTGAAGCTTTAAAAGTTTGCTACTCGCGAGCCAATAAAGAGCGGCAGAGAAGAAGAACACGAAGAAAGTCGTGCAGACGACAATTTGAGCTGCTTCTTATTGACGCCTAGTTGTTAATCATGGCAGACTAGAGAGCGCAAGTGTGTGTCGAGTTACGGGGGGCAAAGGCTGCTTGTGCATTCAAGCTCTCTCTCTCAATCTCGGTGTCTGTGGCCCCCCTTCCGATCTGCGACCCCCCAAACTCCGATATTTTCTAATAACGTGTCCCGGGTGGCGACGAAAAGGAAACACGGGTGTAGAAGTTGTTCGAAAGATCAGATTCGCTAATAGCGCCCGTTTCTTCTCGAAAAGAGGAACGGTTAAAAGTTTTAAGTCGACAGTTCTGAGGCGTACGTACCAAGACCGGGGGGCTTCGGAGGAACGGGGAAGGGAAGGTGGCGGAAAAGGAAGGGGTAAGGTTCCAACCAGTGGATGATTACTGTTTAACAATTTTGTGACTGCTTCCAGAGTCTCATTTTAGGTTTCTGCGTGCTCAAAAATGCCTGCCGGAGAACTCCAAATAGGTTGGCACGCTTATTAATGTCTTCTGGCAAATTCTAGGGCAGAATGGAGAAGTGGAACTTTATATCGAAGAACTTGAAGTAATTACGTTTCGAGTGAAGTGTTTTAATTCTAAAAATGTGCTATCATGTGTTTCGTATAAACTGACTACCGTTTCTTTTATACCTGGAAAATTCTTCAGGAATTAAATCATTGATTATGGTTTTCCTTGAGGTTTAAATTTTTCTGCCTTCATTTTGCCCTTAGGCCACGACGAGATGGTAATTATATTAAGCACGAAAATAAAATTTGGATGTCAGTTTTGCATTAGAACAATGTCACACAGAAAGAAAAGTTTCATCAACTTTCAGTAATTGGCTGCAATCACGTTGTTGAAATTTTTTTTGTTTTGGGGAGGTAGTTCCTTTATCTGGTATTGCGCTACTGTAATAAGAGTTGACGCTAAAGCCGTATAACCTGGAAGGAAAGTCACAATTTAGCGGCGACAAAGTTTTTAGAATTCAGGCACATACCGTGTGAAAGAATTTATGAGTTACAAAGATTCCATCGGACTGCAAAACGCCTGATTGCAATATTTTTAAGTATGGTATCATAAGCATAATATTACATATATTTTAAATATTTAATAAACTTTACTTGGCCTATCACATTTCAGGCTGACAGAAATTCAATAAAGATATTCTCATTGATAGTACGCCTGCCCGTAACGATGACGATTGATTTTCAACTTCATGCATTTTATCGAGTGTGGTGAAAAATAAGTTGTTTCGTCACTACGACCATTAACATGTTTTGAATCTAAGAAGTATGTTTATATTAACATCTCAATTTGGAAAGATAATTTACAAATTTATGAAAACAGTAATTAAAAAACTTCATAATTATTATATTCATGCGTCAGAAATTTGTACGACTTTTTATTTGAAATAACTGAAGTGAAATATTTCATTTCCGAATCAGTGATTTCGGTAGAAAAGAAAAGAAAGTTATGATGGATATATTTCATCTTCAGATTATTTATGATTAAGTCTGGCATGCTCTAAAATTGGATTTAATTTGACGAGCTCGTAGGCATGCAAAAAAGCCTAAATATCATCTTGAAATGAAACTCAAAATGGACAAAATAGGCATTTTCGTCTAACTAACTCAATAACATAATTTCATTATATATATTATTAAGCATTTTCTTTATTTGATCGATAAAAGAAATGATTACTATTTCATTCAAGTTAATTTCTATGAAATAAATATTTAAAATATCAGTAATAACAATAAAAATATTCAAAGAATAGGAAGTTCAAATGTTCAGAGAATTTCAAATAGAGAAACGTAAACTGAAAACTCTCGATAAACGCTTACTGGCGTTTGAGCATTTAACAGAGATCTGCCTATGTATTTATTCAACTGAGGCAAAATGATTAATGTTTGTCTTCATACATAACATAAAGTTATACGTGTGTATAGAATCTATAAATATAAAAATGAGACAATTTTTAAATCTTTTGCTATATTTTGCTTATAGAATGGGCTATTTCATTGTAACATGTAACATTTGGTATTTTGGGGAAAAATACATCTATCAGCATAGACAAAATAATTCAAGAGTTTAAGCTCACAATTCGATAAAAAATGCCTCCTATTTAAGAAGACGTTTCCTAAATATGAGAATTCTACTTCTTAAATATGTTTACATTGGGTAAAAGGGGTGTTAAGAAATGTGATCCGATCATGAGTAAGAACCAAATTTGCTTCAGGCATAGCGCATTTCATTGTGGTTATAACTAAATTTTATTATTCTAAATTCGATAAATTTTCAAACCGTATACCCACAGAGAAAATGTTCAGAAAAAGTTAACAGCATTCTGATGATTTCTCTGTTGAAACTTCTGGCTTGTGAATCACTACTTGATTCTTTATCAGTTTTTCCCTGTTTATTTAGCTTTAAATATATTTTCTTATCTTATTATTTCTTGACTTATATTTTTTTCGTTTCAATTTGGATACCGTTTAAATCTTTCGTTTCTCAGATTATGCTGAAATATATTTTCCACGTAATAATCTTCTTGCTTTTTGAGTTTATCCTATTTTTTTCTTTTTTAATTTTATGTAGTGTTTGGGTCTAATATGCATGTTAAATATCGGCTTCTGTCAGCCGCCATAAAAAGAACCACGAACGAAAAATTAGATCTTATTATATCTGACAATATATTGTATGACTATGCAAGCATTGATTTTAGTAGTATATTTAGTTCTATGAAGATGCATGCAAAGTCTTTTCTTAATGCATTCTTAAACGTTCAAGTAAAGTGTTCTAAAGCTGCCAAAATAGGATCTACTAACTACAAAGCGACTGTGAGCGAATGAGAAAATTAACAGTACTTGGAGTCACCAATCGGTTAAGGTAGAATTTCTATCTTAGAAACGAAGCAAGATAAGTAATCGTTTTCATTTAGAAAGTTCAGTGTTCTCATATTCGAATGGCGATATGCAGAATTTGGATGTAACAAACATAGAGAGATAAAATATAGGCAAATGATCAAAAATCATATTCATCTGAAAGAGAAGACTCAAAATATTCAAATGTTCACCATGATTTATTATGCAGTCTGAAGCATTTTGGGGCCACTATGCAGCATATAAGATTCACGGCTCTGCAAGCTACGGTGGTATAATTTTTCAAGGAACTTCTGAAGCTTGCAGAGTCGTAGTGCTTGTTGACTGTGTGCTTATGTAGTGTGTGTCTGCTTGTATATAATCTTACCTTACATAACTCTGAAAAAAGAAATCCATAGGGAATCTAAGTGCTTTTCTGCCGCCACTTTTATTTTCATATTAATCAAACCTTTTATTTTAACTCCTGCTTGTTTTTAGGCTGTTTCTAAAACCATTTTCTTCATAAAAACCTAACAATGTATTATTAAAAAATTCATAAATGTAAAGAAATAGCCAAGCAGAATAGGAAAAGAGTCAGGATAGCAAAAGTCGCGGAAAGTTCATTTTCTGTAAATAGTTTTTTTTAACAATTAAGTTTTGAGTTTATCACCATAGAGAGGTTCAAGATAGCAAAAGCAACCAATCGAGTAGGTTAATGGAAACGAATAAAGTGACGCTAGTTATGTAGCTATGACAGTCAGGATAATGTGCTCTAATTAAATCTAAGCATACACTTATTTTCATGTTTTCTTTTCCACATACCTGTACAGCTCTGCACTTGAGAGGTAAATTAAATGTAAATAATATTCTTTAATGCTTTTTTTTTGTTTGTTTCGTACTATCACTTTTATCATTTCTCGAAATTCTGTAATGTCTAAATGCACTTCTTATATGGGCCTGCGGGATTTTATTTTCAGTTTTCAGTCGCTTATACGTAAGGGTAGTCCTAAAGATTATTTTTGAATGAATTTAACTAAAACTGTGTAATTAAGAAATTGTTTATAAATTTAATGTTATAAATTTTAGATTGGTGAATGCAGCGAAGTTATTAATAAAAAAAACGATTGATTTTGAAAGTCGGAAAATTATTCCTTACCATTAGCGTGGGAATGAAATACGCAGATTATTATTAGCGTGGGAATGAAATACACAGATTCCGCCTTAAGGCACTATACGGGAGAGATGCCTTCATGAAGGACGTTTAAGCGGCTCGTATTAACATGTTACACATGAGGAAAACCACGAAAACGCCCATGTAGCAGCCCGTTCGCGGGATTCGAACATCGTACCGAACTACCAGTATTCAGGGACTTTGCCGCTCAGCCGCTGGTGGGCCAAGTACGCGCGATGCCATCATTTTTTCCCTAAGTCTTCTAATTTTTCCAATTGTGTAAGACTACTTTCATTTCATTTAAATGTCTGCTTGATTTAAGAATATGATCTCATCGTCAGTTTAAATACTGGGACTTCTAACAATAAAGAATTATATCTTTTAATTTAAAAATCCACCATTGTTAGCTGTGATTTTTTTTATTAAAGAAAATCAAACATTTTTTGAGAAATTGCTAAAACTCCTAAAATTTTTTTTATTCACAAGATCTATCTGATATTGTAAATATAAAAACTGTGCGATGTTTAGTTTCCCATTAAATAAAATTTGCGATAAAAATGAAAGTTAAATATAAATAGCTCTGTACATAATTCTCAAAAATATATCTACGGATTATTGTGTTGTCTTTTCAAATATATATGTGCGAAAACTTTCAAGACGATCTATAAAAAGGAATCAAATTTTAATTTCAAGATCTGAACCCAGATAAAGAAACTATATTAAATAAAGTATGTAAAAGCTATTGTTCCTGTTTGTTTAAAAGCATGAACACAAAATTATTAAAGGAATCGTATAACTCTGTTACTTAAACTATTATAAAAGTATTTTATCATACCGATCCTTCTTTCAAGATTTATTTTCTAAATATTGGTGAGCGATTGCTCTAAACTACAATCATCTTACACATGCTGAAATTAAAATAACAACTTTCTTTGTCCACACTGGGTGGATTAGAATTAAAGCTAGAATTTATGGACTAAAGGGTGATTTAGTTATTGATAGTGATTGGCAGCAATCAGACGACCTGCTTTCAATATGCAAACATCTAAATCAAATCTTATGAAACAAGAAGGTTTTATCCTCAGGTAATTACTATAGAAGAAGGACATTTATACCAGTCTCGGACGGCAACGGAAATCAGTGCAGCCTCCGTTCAATAAAGGGATGGAATTAATAATTTCGAACAACAAGGTGGTATCTGCTACACAAGGCATAAAATAAAGCTAACCTTTGCCTAGCGTTTAAATTCCCTAGTGTATATTTATGTAACCTTCTGATTTGAGCAAATATATGGAACGTGAATCGAAGGGAAGATAGGACAGCGTTCAAATTAATTTTGACTGTTAACAAACCATAAATGTGTTACCACGATTTTAGATAGCTTACAAAATTTTAGATCTCTTAATTTCAGATTTTGTTTACAGAAAGACATTTAGATAAGGAGAAAACAGGTCAGTGGTGCTTAGTTTTATGAATCACATAGTTTTAGGCGTTGGAGGAAGTTTTATGCATAACTGATTATAGTAATTTTAAATATTTTCAGTGACCTGAATTTCGATTCTGGATTGTACCAGATATACTTACATATTCAGCTGCCTAAGATGGCAACTTTTGGGGATAATTTCTGTTTAAAGGTGAGATTCAGGGATTAACTTTGATGACTAACATAAATGAAGGTTGAACGTAATTATGGAAAAGCACTTGAATGCTATCTACCTAAGGGAAGGGATGCCTTCGTGGAGGATCTTTCTAAGAGAAAGGGGCTTGTAGACACGTTTCGCATGGGGAAAATTAAGAAAACGCCCATGCAGTCAGCCCGTTCGCCGAGATTCGAACCCCGGACCGAACTACCAGTGTTTATCGACTACCGCTCGGCCGTTGGTGGGCTTAACATTAATGACGTTAGTGCTTCTGCCATAATCCGCCGATGCGTATTTACTTGAATTTTCATTCAAATAGACTGTGTTCCCAAAAGTTAAGAAAAAATTTAAGATGTGTTTTAAAGTTATTTTTACCAAAATACATGAGATTTGAGATACGTAAGATACCAAGGGTTACAGTGAGGTACGCAGTTAATGTACTTGTGTTGCAGATGTGTGGGCTGGTTGAAATGATAGGAATTTATTAATTGGTAGCAGCTTAGTTATAATAACTTAGATGCTAGATATGTATGTGATCGTACTTTCTCGATGTACGATTACAAAGGACTAAGGTTAGCAGAAAGGCTTTAAGGCCTTTCTCCCGCCTTCTTAGCATGCCTTCGTGGTGTAGCGGTCAGGGCGCTCTTCACGTATTCGAGCGGTCTGTAGTTCGAGTTCCCGCGAGGACATTCGCATTTTTTATCTCTTCTGTTTCAAAAAGTACCTAATGTCTCTACAGGCTTCAAGTGAAATATGAAATTTTGGATCTGGAATTTTTGAATTACTGAACATGGTAGTATTCACTAATTGCAATAATTTTTTGGATTGTATGGAAATTATAGTTGTTTTTAATATAAAATTCTTTTTAAGGATAAATTAATTTTAATCAAGTTAAAATCAAAGGAAAACAATAATACTCTAGGCGGTGAATATCGAACATAATGAAAAAGTTGGGTTAAATTGCTATTGTTTTCAAAGATCTATTTAAAACAGAAAATCATGTGCTTGAGCTGTACGTAAGCTCAAGTCAGCTTATGTATATAAGCTCAAGCTACATAAGCTCAAGTCACAGTAAGTAGCCTTATATCATTTAAGGCTACTTACTGTGACTGTTTTAGTAGAACTTTAAGAACGTTAACTTCTTTGTTTTCACTTTCTAAGTTCTAAAAGCAGGAAAAAAGGTTTCACTTACCTTTCTTCCTTCTAAAAATCGTACTCGGGTAAGCTTGTCTAAAGATAATTTCGAAAATCTATGAAATCTACATCTCAAGAAAGAAAAAATCCTTTTAATTCCAAATATATCAACGTTAAGATATACAGAAACGCACTAAATCGAAATTACATCCAACGTCTTACATCTCGTCTGTTCAACTATATTTTTTCTCCTTGCCACAAAATAATAAAAAAAAAATAAATTCATAAAATTTCATCGCGCGCCATCTAGTGAAAACAGAATCGTCTGTTTATTAATTTGTTTTATAGTTTCTCTTTACAGGCCGTTTTCGACACTCCCCATTTTGAGTTTTAAGCAACTTCTTGGTAAAACTCAAACATTTGTTAAGTAGTCACTTTCTTTGGTTTTATTAGTCTGCCATAACGCGAACGCTGAGGTTCCGATGGTCGAGTAGGAGTTAGATCATCAGTTGATATTCTGAAATCTTCAGTTCTCCTCTCCAGCACAGCTCCATCATTGGAACAGGATTGGCAGTTGATATTCTAAAATCCTCAGTTCTCCTCTCCAGCACAGCTCCATCATTGGAACAGGATTGGCATGAAGTGTTTCCCTCCTTTGGACGTCCTTCTATACCTGGTCTAAATTAGAGGGTACAGAATGTATTTCATAAGAATCTGAAAACGAAGGAACGTTAGTAGGGCGTAAAGATGTTTTTTTTCCTTTTCTGGCCATTCCAAAGGGAACAATTTTTGTACAGGACGTAAAAAGGAACCATATGCTGCTTTTTCAAGAGCTACTCTAATCCGATGGTCCTTTCTTGGATAGAGTTTCACTATACGCCCTAAATTCCAGTTCAGTCTTTTGGTATGACTATTTCCTAACAAAACTATTTCTCCTTCATTTAAAATACTTTCTCTTTTTACCTTATATGCTTCTCTCAGTTGTCTTAGATACTCAGTTATAAAACGCTTTCTTAAATCTCTTTTCACCATAACAAAATATGCAAATTTCTTTTTTAACTTATTTGCCTCAATATTGTCAAACACAGGTACGCCGATTTTTCTAATATCTTGTAAGAACATTGCAAGAGCCAGAGGTTCCAAATCTTTGGGATCTTCCGAAATATTAGTCAACGGTCTTGAGTTAACAAGGCTTTCACAATCGCATAGAACAGTATTAATTTCTTCATGAGTTAAAGACGTTTTGCCTAAAGTTTTCCTTAAAATTCTCTTCATCAGTCCAATAAGCCTCTCCCAAAAGCCACCCCACCAGGGGGCGTTAGGAGGTATGAATTTCCATGTGATTGGATTTAGCCCCTCTATGTTCTTCAGTTTCTCTAAATCCGTTTTCTCTAATAGCCTAGAAGTGCCTTTGAAATTGGAACCATTGTCTGAAAAAATGATAGTTGGTCTTCCCCGGCATACTATAAATCTCCTCAAACCAAGAATAAAATTTTCAGTCCAGACTGAGGTTAACAATTCGAGATGTACTGCACAAGTCAGGATCAAAATCCAAGCCTTTTTTCCTCCTTTGAGAATAAGAGAATCTGCAAGATCCACTCCTATAATTTCAAAAATTGCAGCAACTCTTACACGATCTTTAGGTAAAAGTCCTTCTGATACAGATACCGGTTTCGTCTTAAACTTATTGCAGATGATACAAGACCTGATTGCATCTTTAATAGTTTTTCTAGTTTTCAGAATCCAATAATTCTCTCTAAGATGGCTCATAAGCATTTGGATTCCGACATGTCCTAAACTTTCGTGCTTATAAATAATGAGAGTGTTCACAACTGGATGATGGGATGGAAGTATAATAGGCAAAGAGAATTCTTCATTATCTTCTCTGAAACATATTTTTGTTTTTAATCTCAAAATACCATCCGAGTCTTTAATTACTTGTAAAGAATTTAATCTCTTGTCAGTCTCATTACTGGACGCATTCTTCTGTACTTGCTTTAGCAAAATACGTTCAGCGCTTTTGATTTCCTCAATCATCAAATTCCCTGTTGTTCTAAGATCTTTTATTTTCTTCATATTTGTTATAAATCCAGTTATCCACGCTGTAATTCTTACAAGTTTAACGTAAGATGAATAACGATAGTAATACTTTTCTTTGCATTGCACCGAAACTGCCGTTACAATAGTTTTCTTCTTTTCTGAATTAACTACCTCCATATTTGGAATGTGTTCCAATTTTGGCCATTCTTCTTCTTTTTTTTATGCGTCAAGAAGGTCCATCCCACCAACTTTTTTTGATAAGAGTTCTCACAGAACGTCCTCGCGAGGGGAGATCGGCAGGGTTCAGTTTACCTGGTACATATCTCCAACTTTCGTTAGAAGGTAGTGTTCTTATTTCTTCCACTCTATTGGCTACGAAAATCGCCCAAGGTCCTTCCTTTTTTATCCAGTAAAGAACATCCATCGAATCTGTCCAAAACACTGATGATACATCTTCCATGCTCAAATCTTTCTTTATTGACGTAGCCAAACGTACGCCAATCGTACAAGCTAATAACTCTAACCTTGGAATTGAAATTCTCTTTAACGGTGCGACTTTGGATCTCGCTTGAATCAATTGGCACGTTACTTCACCATCTCTTTCGGTTCGAAGAAAGACATAAGTAGCATAAGCCAATTTAGAGGCATCACAAAAAATTTGTAACCATAGGTTGGAATTCTTAAGGTCGAGGCTCGAGGGCATTCGAGGAATTTTTATGTTTTCTAGATCTACAAACTGTTTCTTCTAACTTTAAAATTTCTTTTCTATGTCTCAAGGCAGTTTAGAGTCTTACGAAGCTCTTATTTTCCAGATTCCTGCAACAGTAATTTGGGAATTAAAGTAACAGGGCAAGTGATTCCGATCGGGTCAAAAATTCGACGTGCTAACGAAAGGATTTTCCTTTTTGTAATGAATTCTCCTTTTGTCTCTGTTTCTCTGTATGTGATAGACAGGAAATCCTCTTCTAAATTCCATGCAAGCCCCTGCACTTCAGATAGATCTGATTTTTGATGTTCAGTGTTTCTTTCAAAATTTAGACCTCACACTTCACTGTGAAGCCAGCCACGCAGATAAAACTTTCCCATAGTTAACAGTTCTTTGGCATCTCGTTGGAGAGACTCTAGTTCTTCAATTGAGTCTACATTCGTAACGCAGTTGTCTAGAGTCTTTCAGTTTCTCAGCTGCCATTTTCAAATGGTCAGATGCATTCTTTAGATGATAATTTAAAACTGCCGCTAATAAAAATGGGCTGCACGAAAGACCAAAAACAACGCGGCAATGCCGGTATATCATAAACTTCTCAGGATTTACTCCTCACCACCACAAGAAGCGTAGGAAATTCCTATCATTTTCATGTAGAGTAACTTACAAAAAGGCTTTCCAAATATCCGATATGACTCCTATTTTTCCTAATCTAAAATGATTCAAAATTGAAGGTATCAAAAACAGGTCGCATCTTAGTTGTAGAAGTTTCTTTAAACACTGGTCGGTGGGCTAATAAAATTTCCCAGTTTTGTTAGACTCATTCAAATCGACCTTTTTGATAATCCCCTCCTTTTCCCATTCACCAAATGCATGGTCACAATAATTTAATCTTCCTGCAGTTCTCAAAGATCTCACAGTGTTCTTCAATCACTTTTTAATCAGTTCAAAACTATCTCCAAGCTTTTCATGGTCCTTAATCCAAGGAATGTAAACAATGTACCTAACTTCTTTATTTCTGGCCATCGTGTTTTCAAAATGCTTCAAAGTAAGATCCTGTAGTTATAATTTTGTTCCCTTTTCACTGGGATCTTTTATGCCTGGCGAATCTAATTACCATAAATCTGGTATTTTTTCAAGATTCATAAGCAAAGAATGCACCAAAGCGAATGTTTTGCTTCAAAGTCAGATTCATATTCAGATTTTCCTAAAACTGTCCACCGTAAACGCGTTTCTACTTCGGTGAGACCATCAGAAAGTTGTTTTACATTACGAGTTAATAATTTTCCCACAGTGTCAGAGCTCAATAAGATATACTAATTTCATTAACGTCTTTTTCGAAAAGACAAAGCTTCTTATTAATATAAGAATCGGTTACAAAATATTCATTCTTTTTAATTCTTGTAAGATGTTATGATCATTAATTCTAGGTATGCCTAAGCAAATATGTTCCTGACCATTGACTTCCATAACAAATTTAAATTCTTCATCAAAACTGCACAACTTAATCGTATATCTATCATGAACTGAGATAATTTTTTTTACCTCCAAAAAGCCCATGAGTTATCGTTTCTTTTCCTCTACTCTTCAAACCCATGGTTTTTGCAACATATTTTGAAATGTAATTTTTCTGGCTCCCAGTGTCTATAATCGCCCTCACCAGTTTGCAAAAAAACATCTCCCTTGCTTTGATTAGTTAGATCGGTAGACACTGAATCCATATTATTTATTCTTTCTTTTTTTCTGTTGTTCAAAGCAAAACAATTTGTGATGTAATCTAGAACAGAAGTCACATTTAGTTTTCTTAATGGCGCAGTTCCGCAATAAATGCTTTGATTTTTGTAAACAGTTAAAGCAGGCTCCTTTGCGCAATAAGATATTTTTTCTCTCTTCCAAAGTAAAATTCATCACTACATTATAACATTCAGAAGTATGAGTCATGGACTCACAAAATATAAATTTGTTTTCTTTTTCTCTGAATTACTTTCGACTGGTGTCGAAGCCGTCAATAATTCTTTCGAAGTCGAAACATCCTTTAAATTTTGTTTTTTATTCAAATTCTTATCTCGCGGAAAATTATGTCTGGAGTCTTGTTTTCGATTGTTTAATTCGAATGACGACTTGCTATTAGAATATGTCTGTTCACATGTTGTCAAAGCAAGAGTAAGAAACGAAAGTAAACGTTGAATGTCCGAACCAGATTTGTTTTCTTGTGATTTATTATATTCTAACACTAAATCAGTCGGAATAAGTTTTAATAGCATAGAGCATAAAATACTGCCATAATATATTCTAAACTTCTTAATTGCACATTACAGTTACCTTCAAACTTCCTAAAAGATTTAATATCAATAGACTTTTTTAATGGCTGCATAGTTTTAGAATCATGTTCATGTGTGCTTGAATCAATAATTCATGATTGGCAAATCTATCCTTTAATAATTGTACAGCTTTATCATAGGCTTCTGCCGAAATAGGAAAACCCTCCACAGTGTTCAAAGCAGATCCCCCAAATGAGCCTTTAGATAATTAAATTTATCTATTTTGTTTAGAGACTCATTATTATGCACAGCTGTTCCGAAAGTATTCCAAAATGTAAGCTATTTTGAGCCATCATCTCCCTAGAATCGGGCAATATGGTATTTAGGGACTTTATTATCAGAAATCGAAATTTGTTCTAATCGATGAGCTATTGGAGGTTCAAAGGTTGTCGTGATTTGAGATTTCGCAAATTCTTCGATTTTCTTTTTCGCACGAAACTGCCAAAGCAATACTTTTTCTCTATATTCTTGTGTAGTTTCGAATTCTGAATCAAACTCCTCAGGCTTCAAAAGCGGTTCAAGTTGCTGATCAACTAAAGCTAGAGGTTCAAATTTAATGGAAATAATTTCCATTAGCTCATCTATCTTTCTTGTATTTAAATCTATGTTTGATAATTCAGCTTCTAAACCATTAACTGCCTTCTTAACCGCTGTTCTTAGCGATTTACGTTTTCTTTTTAATAATTCATATGATTGTGCTTCGGCCATATTTTAAAGTTCATGTACAAATTTCTAAGAATGCTATCAATTTAAATTAATTCAGAATATGAAAAGATTCAGTAAATGTCTATATTTTAAAGTATACACAACACAGTTCACCTTATCAGTGCCAATTAATTCAAATAAAAATTCTACATGTTAAGCTTCAATGTTTCGCAATGATAAAACGAACACAAGTTATTTCAAATAATTTCTAGTTTCGATTTCATTAATATTCATTTCAAGATCAATTAATCAAGCTCACGTCTCGGCATAGGGATGCCATTTAGTTAAACTTTAAGAACGTTAACTTCTTAGTTTTCAATTTCTAAGTTCTCAAAGCAAGGGAAAAGGTTTCACTTATATTTCTTCCTTCTAAAAATCGTGCTCGGGTGAGCTTGCCTAAAGATAATTTCGGAGATCTATGAAATCTACATCTCAAGAAAGAAAGAGTCCTTTTAATTCCAAATATTTCAGCGTTAAGATATACAGAAACACACTAAATCGAAATTACATCCAACATTTTACATCTGGTCTGTTCAACTGTCTTTTTTCTCCTTGCCAAAAAATAATAACAAAAAATTAAAGTCATAACATTTCATCGCGCGAATAGTGAAAACAGAATTGTCTGTTTATTAATTTATTTTATAGTTTTTCTTTACAGACCGTTTTCGACAGCAGTTAAAGATGAGGTTTAAATTTTTTTAAATCAACCGCGAAATTAACATGACTATTCTGTAATTCCTTATTAATACGAAATTAGTTATTTTTAAAAACGTTGGAAGACGTTGTTTTTAAAGGCGTTTTGTGTAAGTCGGAAAACAGGGTACTTTCATTTATTGTCATTTAATGCCTGCTTTATTGTGAAATTTCCAACCATTACTAAGTCACGTGTCCAAATATTAATGGAAACATGATACATTTCATTCGCAGAATTTCACTCAAAGCAACAAATCCATTCCACTTTCATTTGATGCTAACTCGGCAGAGCGACGCTCATTTTTCTATCGCCTCACGAAAATGTGACTGATGTTGACAATTCAGAAGTCAGAAGTTGGAAATTAAAGAGACTGAGAGAAAGTATCAAGAAAGAAGGGGGAGGGCAAGTAAAAAAGTACGAAAGGGGAAGCAAAGAAAAGATAAGGAGAGGATAAGACTCACTCGAAATGCATCACAGGATAAAAAAAAAGTCTTGGGAAGTAGGGAGGGGAGAATGGTAAATGCCGTGTTGGAAGCCAGTGGTGTTGGAGTGTTGTAGGAGGGAAGTATCTTTTCAAAGGACTTTATAATTACGAGAGCGCTTCTCGAGCTGCAGACGGTGTTAATCTCTACCCGACTGACGATTGCCTAATGAAGAAATTTTAATTACCACACTGAAGAGGGGGTTCTGCATCTCGTGTGGAGGGTGGTGCAGGGAATCATTGAACAAGTGATAAGTGCGGTTTGCCCTGGTGGAAGACGGGTGGTGTCTGGAAGGAGGGTGTAGGGGGAATCAAATGACGCAGGACAACTTTCTGAATCCTTAGGAATTATAAAATAAATGAAATTTATCGGATGTTGAGATTCCTCATTCGGTGGTGACTTTTTTAGCTCTCATTGGTACGATTTATTTTTTTGATTTTACACTTGTGTCTCTACTCTTTATTCAAGGAGGACTAATCGTGGGGGTATTGCCACTCTTCAGGTGAGTAATTGCGATGGGAAAAATGATGGAAGAGGCTTGAAGAATATTGAAAAGAACTCGAATATTTGCTTCCGAGTGGTATTTTCTTCTGCAGAGAAGATGTCAACAGTGTTTGGCCGTCAAAACGCAAACATTGATCGTGGACCAAACGCTTCACATATATAAAAACTGCAAGCTTGAATAAAATACTTTAAAAAATAATTTCTTCATTTTGTAATAAGTTGTGAATTGCAAGGATTAATTAAGTTCAAAAAATGGAATGTATAAATAGTTTGAAACTTTAGCGAAGAGAAATGAAAAAAAATAATCATTATATATTAGTCGTTTGTGTCAACTCAAGTTTTGGAAATCTTAAAAAGTTCCATTAGAATCTTTCTATATATTTGCTTCTCGTTTGTTAGCTGCAGGTTCTAATAATTAATAAATACTTGTGGGTGATAAACATTTCTCTGGAAAATGATGCTTTAAAAAGATGCATTTCCGCAACTCAGTAAAAGGGGGCAAGCATGTGAAAAAAATTGTTATTCACTAAGCGAATGAGTTCTATTTGCATAATTATTAGTTATTCTCATTCGTTAATAAATATTTATTTATAATTGTAAAAAATATTGTTTAGTTTCTCTGCCGTATTTCTATATGGCATAATCTCATTCACTCTGTTTAGTTATAAATTTTACCATAGATAAGTAAATTTATTTATTTACCGTCATTAAGTTTTTACTGTAAACGAATGAATCTATTTGTTTATAGTCATTATTTAGAATGGGTAATTAAATTGTAAACTATACTATTTTTCCAAGGCAAATAAATATTTTGTATTTACAGTCAATATTATTAAGTGAACGCGTTAGAATCTTATAATGTTTTTTTGTCTTTAAGTTTGTAAATCCGCTACATATTTTTCTGTCTATTTCCTTGAAGCAACATAAATTTAGTTATTAAGTTGCTTGTATCTTAATTTGGCATTCTGAAGAGTTTGTAACAGAACCCTGAGTACGTGTGCCGTCTGCAATTGTAATGTACAGTCACCTTAGCGACGTATTTTCACAAATAATGAGAGTTGACATATCGCAGTTAGCAGTATCTTACTAAGAATTGACATAAATGATACCTCGAAGTCCGAATTTTGAATTTCGAATTTGTTACGTCCTTGTAAAAAGTAAAGGAAGTATTGTGATTTCGGGTACCATATTTCAACGAAAATATCCATTTGACAGCTATCGAATGCAATTTAACGATGTTTTTCGTGAATCTGTGCGTAAGAACAGAATAAAAGATTCTTTTTCCAAAAACGAATTATAAAACTAATTTAAAATGGATTCATGGATTCAGAAAAGATTTTTTTCGTGGCATCTTCTGTTTGTATCTTGCATAACTCAAAAACGAGTAGCCTCAGAAGGTTGAAATTTCGTATTTTTGTATATAGGACTGCTATAGCATGTAGTTGTGCACTCTCTTTTTGTGGCAATCGGCCACACAAAAAGTACATATATATATATATATATATATATATTATTATTATTATTAACAAGTAAGAATGCCAAAAGCCATAGTACATCCTAAACCCTCTGAAATCCTATTCGAAGAAGCACGTTAGTGCCAAAATTACACATCAAATACAATTAAAACTTAAAATCCTAAGCAAAGATTCACATGAAAATATAACTTAAATAATGCCTAGAAAATAGTAATTTTTTGGCAAAATTGGGAAAAGCTGAAGTTGCAATAAAAACAAGGTATACAATAAACAAAAATGGTAATATCTCAGTGAGAGTTGCATAGTTGTCTCGTCAGGGGAAAAGAACCGTGCCCCTTTCACTGAAATATTACTTCCACGCGTTTCAACTGACGACCAATTGAGACAATATCGCGTCAATTAATTGACTAAACTTTAAAACCCACTCTGTTACTCGGCTTATTGAGTTCAGTTTTTTTAAAATTTTTATATGCTGTTAAATTGTACATTTTTTTTTGCTTTAAAAATGATTGAATTATGTTGTTCTTATCTTCCGGTTAAGGCTTTTATGTCTTTAGTTAACTTCCACGCAATAGGCGTAGAATTATCAACAATTTAAAAGTTGTTTAAGTGCGGCTAAACCCATTTTTTTACCATTGCAGCCATATTTGTTTGCATTTGGAACTAGCAGAATAGTGGATTGTTTGCCAATCTAGAGAAACTAAGCTTCGCATCAACAAAGATAAGGTCTTCTTTTATTATTGGGATTTAAATCATGTTTAATCCATTGTTGAATTATCATTTAGGTTATTAAATTATCTCATATATTGACTCAGCATAGCGTCCACAACAAATAAAGTCAGTTTCTACGTCTTTAGTATCTTTTTGCAGAGTGAGACCAAAAGTAAACTTCCAGCTTTGTTTACCGAAAAATCAGTCTTGCCTGCTAGGAGAATTGGTTGTTTTTGCATAGAAACTGTTATTTAAATTATTTTGACTATATTTAATGGTTTATAGTTTTATATATTTTTCAATTTTTAATAAAGATATTTTGAGGTTTCATGTGTTTTTGCCTTGTCGCGAAGTGAGAACTGAATTAATTGAATGATAAATATATCTCTAATGAAATTCGAGGAAATAAACCAAATGCAAGAAAAACGCACATAATCTAATATTCCGCACAAGGAATTCATGTGGTGTACACACCAGATTGTTTTTATTTATTGGTGTACACTTGTAGAAATTGAATGAATTTTCGATTAACAAACTCAACAGTCTGAAAGCTAGAAGTGGCAACACTGTTCGAAATAAAGGATTTTTGTCTCAAGCATATCAGATTGTTGGGATTTGTTAAATATTAAATATTTATCTTTCAGATTTAATCAACAATCTCGGTATTTGAAAGCAATATTTGTCGATTTCCGGAAGTAAAAAGACTTTTATATTCCACGCCGTACAGTAACACGTAAGACATTTAACTTTCAGATTTAATCTGGAAGGTTACTGCGTAACGAACTAGGCGATTTAAAAGCAATAAACATAGTTCTTAAGAATATTTCAACTACTTTTTCATATAATAAATTGAAATTCATTAAAATCATAAGCTTTCTAATCATAAATACTAAATATTTTTATGAAATCGTAGTATTTGCACTTATTAAAATCATTACGCACTTATATATATTTTTCTTTTTTTATAACTAAATGCAACTTGCTTTCAAAAAAACGGTAGCATAATTTTTGACACATAATTGCACTTTGAAATTGAAATCATGCAGCGACGCGTTTCGATATTAATTACTAGTTTGCCTTATTAAAATACACTCATATCCATAAATTAAAGAGGATGCCAGCTCCGCAAATAAAGTTCAGAAACGAAACAAATGTGACTTAATCATAAAGTCCATTTATTAAACAAAAGGTAAAGAACAAAAATGATGGAGTATGTATGATACCATTTATAAAAACTACGGTAACACAAATATATGCAATTTCTCTCGCCTTTAATAGATTAATATAGAACTTCCTATAAAGAATGCAGAGCGCATTTATTAAAACTGAATGGAAGATTTGATAGTGCTGTCATTAAATCTTAGAACTGTATTCTTCAACTATTGTGTCCTACTACTACACGATATCCTTCTCCTTGTTTAGGACTGTATTTATTATTAGGATAAAAATGTACTTTAGCATAGCTAACAGTAAGAAGAAACCATATTTGTGATCCCTATAATAAATTTATTTTACAGGAGAAAGTATCAAATGGCAGATAAACCTTTTAACTTTTATTTGACCCTATTTGAAAACTCATTAGATGTGTCGATATTCAAAAAGGCAGCTTCAACGAAAAATAAAATTATTTGCAGGTTTGAACAGACGGAGAAACTTTATTAGTAATCTTTGTTTAGAGACAATTTCGGATTAGGTTTGCTAAACATCTCACTGTCACAATGTCACAAAGCAAATAAAACGATTCAAAGGCAGGGGTGTCTCGTGCGAGAAAAAAGCACAAACATTCTGACATTTGTCCAGGTCAACAGCTAAGCAGAAGTCTATAATGGAACGGCGGAAAATATTTGTGTCATTTAGCTTTGAAGTCTCAAGAAGTTCATGCATCATTCCGGCAGACAAGTAAGTAAAATCATGGCGTGTATTGCGCAAGCATCTGCAGTTCAAATCTTATAAATCTGACAAAGTACGGACACTAAAAACTGCTGAAACGTCAAATGGATTAAATTTAGTATAGATGATTTCTCGGGCAGACTCGCGCTTTATGACGAAGCCACGTTTCGTTTGCGTGGCAAAGGAAATAGATAAAATATGATATTTGATTCCCGGAAAACATGCTAGTTACACAAGGAATATATGCGTAATTCTCTGAAGAAAAACGTTTCCTACGCCTTAACAAAACGCAACATTTTTTTTCTCCGCATAACCGTTTAATTTATTTCTTGGGGATACTTGAACGAGAAGATTTTCTTATGCCCACTTCTCAACAAGGCTTTAGCAAGTAAAGCAGCGATCAGGCAAGGCGGTTGGTTCAATTGATCAAGGTATATTATCGCCTATGGAGAGTTTAAGATTTCATCTGTTACCTTATTATTTTGCTTTTATTTTCATTTCTACTTTCGTCGCCTTCCAGCGATATCGACATTAGTTCACGCATCAAGCGCAGTATTCTATAGCAGCTATAGCAGATGTCTATCACTTATTTCTTCTCTAGTTTGTTGGCCATAATTGTTAGTGAAAGTTTGTGGGCCTTAAGCAAAGCTTGTGAGCTCGCCTTTTCGTGTAATGAAATATTTTTATTTTATTTGAACTTTTTTTAATGTTCCCGCAAGCTGAGTAGATTTATTTTTTATACACAGGCTATGGAACCTTTTGTCAGACAATTAAAAAGAAGATTTATTTTAAAATATTGAATTGAAGTTATCGTACTTAGAACTTAAAGGCGCATCAATAAGTCATTTGACTGTATTTATAGTTCCAGTAGTTTACAGTCAGAATAGGTTGGATCCGCACTCCTGTCTTGCTAAACATCGGGAACTAAACGATCTACCATGTTACAAAGGATTTTTATTTGCAACATTTGTGAATGTCTGTAGAAATTTGGAGAGCTAAACTTTAATTTTACATCTACATTTGTGAAATAAATTCTTTACAGTAATTATAAGTATCGTTTCTTTCTGTATCATTAATTTTGACTTCGCTGTGTTTCGAAACCAGCTCAAGATTTAATAGCCATTGCTGAAGAGTGACTGGTATACAGATGAAAGATGTGACCGAGGTAACATTTATATATTACGACATGAATTGCTAGATTTATTAGTAGTAAATTATTTGTATCCAGAGTTATCGAGACAATTCGAGAGATAGTTTCGAAAATTTTCAGTGGTGCGCAGAGTACTGGTTACTTTGAAATTCTGGTATGTTTCGATAGAAATTATACCGAAACAATGTAACATTCAGAACCGGTATAAATGAGATGGTGAAATGAGGAAAATAATTCTAAGATTCAGGATTTAGAATTAAAATCTCTCTGAAGATTCGAGAGATATGAGGTTTCGAATGTATCAACTATAGAATAAAAAATGTGGCATATAATCCAGTTCACATCCAATGAATTAATTTAATTACTTAAAAAGTCAGATTTGATCTCAGTATGTTAGTCCTGATGTTAATTATGGGGTAAAAACAAAGTTATAAATTTTCAAGCAAAAACCTAAGAAAGTTAATCGCTTATTCTAAAATTATTTGTATTTCTCGAATAGTAGTTTCTCTAGATGCACTGTCTCGCATCATTAATTTTACTTTTCCTAACACTACACAGGAGTCAACATTTAAATAAAAACATTTATCTTTTTCTTTAAATGAGTGACACTTCACTCAAATCAAAAATGTTTTACAATTTGTAAAGATCAATGCATGTTCTTTCGCCTTAAGTTCATCCAGTTCTAATAAAACCAAGAAATATTTATGAACGAAGAGAAATAAAGCAAATCAAAAGAAAATGCTTGTTTTTTACCTGAAAGTGTAACGCTCAGAAACAGCGCAGTGTAGTTTCAAATTTATAATTCGTCGGGGCATACGTTTCTAATTGCAAAGCAGGAGAAATAAAACTCGCATTCTAATACCATATTAATTACATAAAAATGCGAAATTCTCATTAATTTACTTCAAATGTTTCTTTACTTATTGGCAGTACTATAAATATGCATTTGTGATTCTTAGAAAATCCAGCTGTGGCTCTCGAGGCTTCATGAAATTTATCATGGGGCTCCTATCGTAATGAAGTCTGGCCTTCCCTGTCATATACCAACAGCACAGCTACCATCTAGTTTTAGATTTCAGTTAATTCAGCAAGAGCTAGTTCTCAAAGAGATAACAGATGCGGCGAGCGCTAAAACTGGCCACACTTGAGGATGAAATCTTACTTTTAAGCAATGCCGCATGCTTTCAAGTTCTCATAACTTTTTCATCTGAGCGAAATAATGCGAGATGAGCTAGGATAGGGTTTACCTCAAAATCTAACTTTCAGTAAAACCTAAAAATAATTATGACATAGGTGCAATAAAATGGTTAAGTTATTTTTAGCTATTCTGCAGTTTTAAGTTAGGTTTTATGACGTCGAAAATTTACCTTATAGACATAATCTTGTAGAGTATTCATTTAATTTCATTAACAAGTTATTTTATGTTAAAGATTCCTTCTGTCTTTCTCGCTTCCCATTTTCCTGCCAGAACGCTAATTTCAGGTTCGCGCGATTCAGATTAGGTAGAAAGAGGTAGTATTTAAATGAAGGTTTTAGATTGCAGAATCAGAGTGTGTTCCGCCTGCTGAAGTCCACGTTACTAGTTGATTCCCTTGAGAGCAGTTTAACTACAGTGCTGCGTTATTCTCGCCATTAGGCTTGTTACGTCGATATTAGGTATGAACCAACTTGCGCATTTTCTGTCAGCGCAGCCTTTAGCGAACTATAGTTTACTAACTATAGCTCAGCTCTTACTTTTGATTTACACCATAAATGTTGCCTGGTTCTGTAAGCACGAACTGTGCCTTCTATTTAATTATTTATGAGTAAATAAAAGGGTGTTTTACACCTTTTTTAAGTCTCTGTTGTAGTTTTCAAGCCACAGGGAGAAAGAAGTTGCTTAAGTCTTCAGGGTCTTCACTCAGTTTATGTTAACAAAGAAAGTGGAGACATTGTAATCTGATCAAAAAGAGCATGAAAATAAAGTTTTATTGAAAAAGTAGTCTGGAACAAAATACTCTTATACTAGAGTTTGTTACTTCAAATTCTTATACACTAAAGTCTGTAACTTGAGGGTCATTTTCCTCCGCCCGACTTGCCTCGTAATCATGGTTATGATAGCTGCGTCAGGTAGTCGAATCTCTAAGAGTTTCTTTCGCATTTTATTTCCGTTTGGTGTACGAAGCGCCCGAATGAAGGCTGACGTACAAACAGACTAGTCTCAAATTATGTGGCGAAAATAAGAGGATGAACGCGCGTATTACTATCCTAAATCAGAAAGGGAGAAAAGACCTTGAAATGCTAATTTTAAAATACAAGACAATAAGTTATTCCATTCATTATAGTACACGAAAGAAATTATAATACCAAAACACTTCCATTAAGCTTC
>KK119544.1:196159-240163 GCA_000611955.2 Stegodyphus mimosarum | reverse complement strand
CAGTAGGTATATATTCCATGATCTCACAATTCACGGCAATTATTTATGGAAAGACCTCTACACCGCGCATAAGTATCAAAAAAATCAAAGCACTTCAAAGTGTTGAAACATGAGTAACACCTTCGCCGGGAATCGAACCACGTACCTCTTGGTTACGCGTCGAGCGTGCTGACCACTACACCACGAAGGTATGCGAAGAAGGCGGGAGAAATACCATGTAGTGTAGTAGACAATTACTTTCTAAAAGTAACCACGCTTTAGATAATAAGTAGATAATCAGGGACAAAACTGTAAGAATTGTCTTCTCTAAATTTTATTTCGATTGCAAAGATATAAAATATAAAGATTACATGTTATCCTTTCTTCATTTTATAGAACTTTAAGATCTATAGAAATTGATAGCAGATGTACGTAGTACACCAAAATTTCGAATTTCTTAAGAATTACACAAATACTTTTAAGTTCTAGTGCTGTGTAAAGAGATCATGTATTACCAACAGCTAAAGACGGCTGAAACCACTGAAGTAGAACCTGGATGAAAGAGAACAGAAAAGACACTTTTTCACCCACGAAAAGCTTACTACAAAAGCAAGAATTTTAGAAACTTTGTATTTACCCAGTAAATGAAGCTTAATAAAACGACATTTCTTTCACAAAACACTGACGAATAAGTGTTTATATGTAAGTACTCTTAAAGCTATAATTTCTAATAAAGCTTATTCGTTAGCTCTGACTAGTTAAGCTTTTACGTACAGAAGTCTCAATGCTAGTCTTCGCTGTTAATATCGTGCATTTAACTGTGCACATAATACATTGAGATTTGGTGAATGATATTAGGGTAAATAATTAAAGGAATAATAATTTAAAATAAATAGAAACGATCTCGTCTGTATCTTATTCATGTTTTGACTATTTCTGTTACTTTAATAAATAATTATCATATTCCCTCTATGTGTATTCTCGTGAAGTAACTGGTAGCACGTCCAGGTAGCAGTTGAAAATTCGTAATTCGGATCCCAGGGAGAGCATAGCTCAGTTTTCGTGTTTCCTACTCCAAAAAGACTTAACGTCTGTGTAATGACGCCTGGAACTACAATTTGATGGGCTGAGTCTCGTCCTTGCCCTCATTCTTATTTTAAGTGGTGAATAATTTAAGTAATTATTGAATTTCCTCCTGCGTTCTTTCCTGGCGTAAGTGGTAGAGCACCCAGTTAGCAAATGGAAAATTCATGGTTAGAATATCGGCAAAGACACAGTGATTTTTCATGTTTCCTACTCCGGAAGAAACTTAGTGTTTCTACGATTTCATCTAAGGAAAAAGGAAGTAAGAATATAATAGCTTCGTTGCATTAGATTGAAAGATAAAGTTTATAATAACCCTTAATCGGCAATTGAATAAACTTATTTAGTGTCTGTATGAAGCAAAGGAAAAAAAAAGATCTAAAACCTCCTAAAGAGTAAGGAAATTAAATCGAAAACAAACAGCTGTCTCATCCATAAAGTGTTAACGTACTCTAGCTCTTTTGCCATTCCAAAACCCAAACCAATTTTAATTTTGCGGCTTATCCTCGCGCTTTCTCGGGAAGTGCACGTGACTCCGGAGAGAACGAAAGGGTGCTCCTCCTCTCTTTCCAACCCCCATGGAAAAATAATAACAAAAATAAAAAAAAATTACAGAGCGACAGACCAAGGGAAGAATCCCGCTCTTTGTATTCCCCCATCCATCAGCTCTTGTAATTAGCATCCAAATTGGGGCCAGGATTCACATTTTTCTTTCCCTTGCTCGCATGACGATTTGGGGGCTGCCATTATTGCGTCGACCCTACTCTAAATTTGCCGAGCCACCCCCAGGAGATTAATGCCCGTTGCCCCAGAGACCGGGAATTGTTGGGAGACAGAAGGGGGGAGAAGACTTCAGAGGAGAGGGAGGAAACTTGCGGAGTAATTAATGGGAAACTTACGTCGTGTTTTCACTTTTACTTCCACGAGATTCCTCTAGGAGGTTAGCTCGTAAAGTTGGCCTGTGGGTGAAAATCTTCGGGAGATTCGTGAAAGTAACACGGTATTTTCGGTGTTGTGGCGGATATATATAAAATGCTGCGAAGCAGGTAAAGTTTTCTCTGAAATGCGATCAACGAGCAACTAGCTGATTGATGTTTTAGGTTAAGTAAGATGGTATAATTTGATTACTATGATAAATAAAATTGGGCAAAATTTCATCTTATATGAAAGATCGTTTTAAAGAAAATCTGTTTGCATTTCCAGAGTATATGATAGAATCCAGCTTCTTCACGCAGCGCTCTGGTCACCGTTCTGCACCCTTTTCCCCATTGCATGTTACTTAACTATCGGGGGGGGGAGGAATATTAAGAATTTAGAATGTTTGAAATACGGCCTTTAAAGAATTTTGCAAGAACAGACTTATTAAGAATGAAAACTGAAAAATTACGATGAAAATCATGATTAAATTAATGAAATTTAAGGAATTACAGCATTTCTTCTTGCCGCTCTCGTGCTATAATTGATACACGTTTACTTAACTAGCTGAAAAATCTGTGGTTTTATTTCGGTCAGGGCATAATTGATTTTTCGCATTTCCTTAGTCCAAAATGTGTAATAGTCTGTGTAAAGACAAAATCATTAATCAAAATTAATGAATTTTGATGAATGTGGAACAGCTTCATTGAGTTTAATTCACAAATGAAGAAGTTATTTTCCGACAATTTTATTGAAATTAAAGTTAAAAATGCTGAAAGGTTCAGTAGTATTTTGCGATGGAGAACATACTAATTCTCTATTTTTTGGCATAAAACTTGAAATTTTATCTCGACCTTGATCTGACCAATATATGTGAAAGCACACCAATAAGGAATTGTATAAATTCTCGAAAATTTGAAATCTGAAACATCGTCATAAAGAACTAAATAAAGAAATTTATCATTAAAAGAAGAAGCCTGTGGGGAAGCTGAATTTACGAGAAATGATCGCAGTTTGTAATGGGGGTAAGGACAAAGAAGTTACTTTTATTGCTTTTATTATTGTCATGATAATTATAAATAAATTTAAAAATCTAACACAAAATGAAATATGAAGAGCAAATTTCGCTGAAAAAGGAAAAAAGATTTATGCATTTATAAATAATGAAAGTTTTAAATGCTGTTTAAAATATAATAAATCTTAAAAATAATAAAATAATAAAGAAATCAAGATAAAATAATAGTAAAAATGGAAAAAAAGAACCTGTAAGCTTTCAGATTTTATATTACGCTCAAAGGAGCACTTTTAAAACGTTTTGTGTGTTACCTTTATTTATTAAATATCATGTTCTTCGCATTTAAACCATAAAATTCAATTCAACAACAATATCACAAAAAAAATTAAAAAGGGCGTATCTTTAGAATTTCCTATACACAGTATCGCGTGCTGGAGATAAAAATGTTTCTCCCCCCCATACAGTGTTGCCATTGTTCGCTTTGAAGTCGTTGAGTTTGTTAACGAAAAATTCGTTAAAGTTTTACAAGATAAAAATACATAATAAAACAACTTCCAAATTCCAAATCTGCCCTTCCAAATGCCCATATTCCAATGAAGCACTACGTTATTCAAAATTTGATGT
The DNA here is from genome assembly GCA_000611955.2 of Stegodyphus mimosarum. NCBI lineage: Eukaryota > Metazoa > Arthropoda > Arachnida > Araneae > Eresidae > Stegodyphus > Stegodyphus mimosarum. The sequence continues at coordinate 236,547 of KK119544.1, read as the reverse complement.
CTCTGTGTACCGTTGCTTTTTCACTGTGCATAAATTCATGCAGATTCTTCCTTACTTAATTTCTTTAATGCATTGCTCTAATATTTGGTGGCAACAATTTGAAAAGTGAAACGCTATTTTTTGTGAACCCACGCAAAATGCCAAAACAAAATCAATAGCCTTTCTGAGCTAACGATCCTTTGGGCTAATAATAATAATAGTAAAGAAGATCAGGTTATTAAAACAGCGGCAGTAAATATTATGGTTTTAGTTTATACAAGTATAATCACGTATGTTAGCTAAATACGAGTTTGAGAATGATAATCGAAGTAGTTGTCTTAGAAAATTAAGAAACAATATTCTCTCAAAATAATTAGGAAGAAAATTTTAGAGGAAAGGTGTGAAAAATCTTCGTACACACAGGAGAGGAGTGCATTGTAATGCAGACTTAATTTTGCATTGCTTTAGTTAGTTGTATACTATGTTATGTGTTATAGTATATTGTATTTTATTATTTCTTCATTTAGTATTGGTGATGTTTTACAAAGCAACATTTGCCAATTAAACGTGACCATATTTATTTCGCAATACAAATATCTTGTTTGATATAAGTTCTTTATTATCTAGAATGAGTTTGTAACTGTGCGCGTACAAACGCGCACAGTATACTACAAAGTATAAGTACGCTGTACGTCCAGCTAGCGTTAGAAGATTCGTGGTTCGAATACGGGGGAGAGCAAATGATTTCGCACGTTACTTGGCTCGGTAAAAATATAAAAAATGGTGTGCACAGTGGTGCTCGAATTAAAGTGTGATAGACGTTAATTCACTACCAACTGGATTTGGTTGAGTGGGTCTCGTGCTTCGTCTCAATTTTTCTTTTTTTCATTGCTTCCGCAATTTTCAGTGAATGCCATTCTCTGCCGCAATCTTCGTAACTACTTGAGTAAGATTTTGGAAATTCGCAGCAAGTAGTATTATAATGTGGAAAGAATCTAATTTGTACGTTCGGAATTTGGCATTGCATTAGCCCGACTGGACTAACTGCCCATTCGGGCTAACGCCTTTTCGGACTAAAACCGCATTAGTTATGGGATGACCTAATACTAACTTGTTTATAGATAAAGTGGTTTATTGTATAGTTGTCATCATATCAGCATAGGCTGACACAATAAGTAATTATGTAAGTGATATATGTGAACATTTACAATCAAAGTATAATAAATTTATTGCGAAATATGTTGTAAGGTATTTCTCTCGCCTTCTTCGCATGCCCTCGTGGTGTAGTGGTCAGCACGCTCGGCGCGTATTCGAGAGGTCCGTGGTTCGAGTCCCGGCGAGGGCGTTGCTCATTTCTTCAGTTTCCTGACATAAAGAAAAAACTATAAATGACTCTACAGTGACGCCCGAACTAAAAGGTAGTGGATGAGGATTCTTTCGCCACCAGAATTTGGCGATTGGGTTCCCTAATCCCCAGTCGTCCATTAAAAAGGGGTGTATATAAGGTATTTCTCTCACTTTCGTAGCATGCCTTCGTGGTGTAGCGGTCAACACGCTCAAGGCGTATTCGAGAGGTCCGTGGTTCGAGTCCCGGCGAGGGCCTTGCTCATTTTTCACATCTCCTGCTTCCAAATAACCTAATGTCTCTTACAATGTAAAAGAATCTGTGCTTCTATTTCAGTCTAAAAAGTTAGGTTTTATTGTGTACTGAATTTTTTAAATATTTAACAAAATTAGGAATAATTACATATATTTGGCTCCAACGGCCTGCCAATGATGCATTTAGACGAATTAGATCAAACATTATACTAAGCAAAGTATCTTTCATAATTGTTTTGAAGGAAACGCCAAAGAATTGAAATGCCCTTACTCTTCCTTGAAAGATAAAGATTCCGATGAATTCTCGACCATCAGGAATTTATTTGAATTGATATTGATTAATATTCATAATATGAATCTAATATTTAACGTTATGTCATTTTTTGAGTAATAATCTTGCATAGATATATTAAATTTAGTTTTCTTTTGGCAGAAAAATATAAAAGATGCCTTTTCGAGCTTTATTATTTCTTAAGTTGTGAGATTTTAAGTTCGGTATTATTCTCACTGATTTAATGGAATTCATTTACAATGCTAAGCGGACACCCAGCACCCAAATCTGAATTGATTACCTGGGATTCTACATGTAAATACTTTAATCACAGTGCCAACATCTTTATTTGAAAAGGAAATGGAAGAGATATTGAGTTGGAGAAAGATCGATTCTAAGTCCACGTGAGTTTAGTTGCGCCTTAATTGATACTATCGGAATTTTCTGTCCCTAATTATGCGCTTACAAATGCTTAAGGTAAAAGTTTTAGAGATTACTGTTAATGTCTACAAAAAGAAGAAATAAGGTTATAGTATAATTTTCAGCTTTTTAAAGTACGTGGTAACTCAGCTGTAACTTTCTTGTACATGAATAGTTAGAAGGTAATGTTTCAAGCTCACGCTAATATTCAATTATTCTGTTGTTTTAGGGTCAATCTAATTCTTAAAGTTGTCTTAATTGCTTTTTCGGTTGAGTGTAGAATAATAATAATAATAATAATAATAATAATAATAATAATAATAATAATAAAGTCTGAAAGCTTTTAAATTTTATATTACTCCCAAAGGAGAGTTTTTCATTTATATAAACATACACGTTTCGAGAGCATTGGGGATAACGTTCTTTGGGGGTAAAATATTTGAAAACAGACTATCTTTAGAATTTTCGATAGAGTCTCGCGAGCTGGAGATAAAAATATTTTTCTTCGTACAGTGTTGCCATTGCTCGGTTTGAAATACTTGAGTTGGTTAATCAAAAATTCGGTAAAGTTTTACAAAATATGAAATAGATAATAAAACAAATTCGAAATTCAAAATTTCGGCATCCATGTGCTCATGTTCGAATGGAGGATTACATTATTTAAAATCGGATGGCTTTAGGTACCGTCATTTTTTTCATAATGCGAGAAACATACATACATTTATGCAGATTCTTCATTACTTAATTTCTTTAAATATTCGGAGTTTTTAGTTCGGAAATATTTAGTGGCAACAATTTAAAAAGTGATTTGTCGTTTATAGTGAAACGCCACAAAATGACGTTTTCAGACTAATAGCCCTTCTGGACTACTGCCCGTTTGGGCTAGAAATTGTCAATTTGATTATTGAAATTTAACAAAATATATTTCTTTTCTATTCTAAATTGAGCAGCTATAGCTCCGATTATATTTAATTTCAAACTTTTTTCTTTTTATGGTAGGATTAGATCTCTTTAACTATAAAGTTATTAATATAAATCTAAGAATTCACAATAGGACCGCTATTGCCGCAAAACCGCTTGAGGGCTATCATGCGTAGGATACCATCATGTAGGCCTTTCCAATAATGGCATGTATTCAACTTACACATGAGATAACTTGGAAACTGCATGTAACTATCCATTAGGAACCCAGGAAGACCTGATTTTGATTCTCAATGTTCCGTTATCATATTCTTGCCTCTAACGGGCCAAGAAAATCCTCATTCTTACCATCTGGAACTTGGAATCGCACAAGAACAGCTGAATGCGTTGGCGAATCAATTTTTATCCAGCAAGCTCAAACATTAGAATGACCCTGAGAAGATATTTTCCGAAATATTCATTTTCAACAACATTACAATTGGATTATGATGTATGTTTTCTAAAACAGCTACAACGATATGAATTCAATAGGAAAGTTGATTATTAATAATTTATAAATAATAAAGTTTGTACTATTATTTATAAGATTTTAAAATCATAACTTGAAACGTTTAGGCTCTAATTAAGCGATGGCATACATTTTGAAACATTTCTTAAAATCTGAAACCACGTTTCAAAAGCTAACCTTTGAACATCAAGCCTAACTTCTGGACCCGACAGCCTTACGTATATAGTTTAATAATTGCTCTATAGTTTCTTTGTAGTATGATTCATTAACAGAAATTCAGCCTTGAGAAGCCTAGGAAATGGTACTGTTCATTAATGATTAATGCTACCTTTCGCCTAGAATCTCTTACATCAAATCTTTTGGACTTCGACTCTTTTATAACGCCCCAATTACTGGCGCGTTCCCCCCATTGGTCGACGAGGACGGGAGACATCATAGAGATAAATGACCCCTGTTTTCGTGTCCAAAACTCTCCAAGAAACTTTAGAGTGCCCTCCGGAACTTCCTGTCCCTAATCCGATAAGGAAGGAGCAAAATTGACTTTAAGCGCCACCTAAAACTCCCTTTTTACCCAATTTAACTGATGGTTAATGGCTCTCGAAGACACCGGATGGACCTCTGCAGCTCCCAGGGATTGAAATTAATTTAAGTTACCGCCGCTAGCGCTTTTTAAGGCGTTGCTTTCCGTCCTGTTTCTTTAGTGTTTTGCTCTTTTTATTCTCCCACATCTCCTTTAAAGTGGCAACATGTTCTGCCCTGCCCTCTGTCCGACGTCGTGTTAATCATGTTAGCGGAGATGGCGCGAGAGGAGTCATGGCGCTGTCAAAGCGGGGATAATTTTTAAAGTTCGTTTTTAGGCACCTCCTAAGAGGGATTTTTGTAATTTTTTTCCGAAGCATCGTTTTCTGAACTTCAGGTAGGATCTTTAAGTATTTAGGCTTTCAAGCGAGGATGCCATTGGACTTGACGTGTTCATTATAACAAACCGTCACATCCATTTCCAGAAATTTTTATATGAATAAAATTTCTTTATATACATGAAAGCTAAGATGTTTGAGCTTAGTGTTCTAGAAAAATGAAGAAACTGTGCCAAAAACATTTGGCTTTGCTTGTTTATTTCAATTTAAGCAAATGCTAAAAATTTAAAAGTTAATAAAAATAAGTATCTGTTTTTTAAGTATTGTACAAAATAAAGGATTGTAATCAGCCGATAGATGGCATTGTAGAAAAGCCGCTGATAAAGCGCCCACGATAGTAATCGAGAATCGGGATTCGAGAGAATGTGAGTGAGGTAACGAATATTCCTGAACTATGACGTAAATATATGTAAATATTTAGTGTAGCAATAAAAGAATTTATCAAAAATCTAGACTCATCCTGAAGAATGAAAGGTAATCACAACTTATCACTACCCATCCTGACAGATCAGATAACAGGATATATGTTCAAATTATGAATAGACACATTCACATATAAACTGAAATTTTCATGTTGCTTTCTTATAAAGAATTTAATGTAGTCATTACTCATTGGGCAAAAACATATATGTTTGAACTTGCCATTAGTAATAATAATTTCACTCCTGTTACTTGTAATCAACGTGTCGAAAGGGAATTTTTACAACAATGCTACGCCGCAAATCATCATTATATTTTTGATTAACAGAGCTGTTATTCTGTCTGAAGTTTATACGAGATTTGATAAGCATCTCTGCTAGTACAGGGTGTATGAATGGGAAGAACTGTTTAAATAAGAACGAGTGAGAGTTAGAAATGAACCACATGACCAGAATTTAATTTGATTCTTTCAAAATAATGGTTGCCCTCACACGGCTCTTTGATAGGAATTCAGATTAAATATACGTATCTGAAATTATGAAATTTTCTGGCTGCTAAAACAAGCATATGCAATGGCAGGTTATTACATGGGAAAAACAGTGTAGACGATGTTCCATATATTCAATAAATATAGCCTACAAATTCCTTTTTGTATTTATGCGTCTCTCGTAAAAGTATATTTCATATCAGTAATAACAAATGCTTTTAGTTTAAAATAGGAATTTTTTTATAGAAGACTGTATAATTTAATAATCATATAGTGCAAGTTTAACTTGAGATCATTTGATAAATCATGTTAAATTTTACGAATTTATATAATAAATATTCATTTCGTGGGTAAACAATGGTCGAAGACTGTGTAAAAAGATATCATTAAACTTTGTTGACTGGCAAAAACTGTGAAATGCTGGTACATCGTCCCGGATTCAATTCTTGGTGATGAAAAGAGCTGGCTGAATGATTTTTCGCTGAATGGGGTAACGTAAGTACAGACCAATCATCCTTCGAAAATCCTCCACTAAATCTTTCCTCATCTTAGGCAGATGCACTTCTCGTGTTTTGTTGTAATTAATTAATCATCTGAAAACAGTACCTAACTTTATCGAACCTATGTCCAATTTGTCTGGTTTTCGGTAAACGGAAAGAAAAGATTCACTGAATGAATGAATTTGAAAACAGCTGTTTTTAATTTCTTTAAGCCTAAATATATATTTTGCAACGCTAACAAATGGAATCTGTATATTAAACCCCATTAGTAGTTAAGATGCTAAGACGGTATTGACGGTCCTTAATACGCCCTAAGTTGGAATCACGGCGATCCGTCTGGCTGCATTGGTGTTTTCATTGTTTTCTTTGTTCATTCTTTCTTAAAGACGGTCTTTATGCTAATTGAATTCCTAAAAAGTAAGTCAATCATAAAAAATGGAAAGGAAGAAAAATATGATGCATCAAAGATTTGAAGAAATTTTATATAAAACTGAATAGATATACGTTAAGTTTTGCAATTCTGTGAGGAAATTTATCAACAGACTGTCACTGATATCGAAAATATTTCAGGAGAATTTTTCTGAAGCTTAAAATTTAGGGTTATTTAAGCGATATTATAAAATTTTTAATTTCGTGTATTTATTAATTACCATTTTTTTCAAGTACATGAAATGTACCACTGTGAATTTTCATCTTACGTTTTTCCAACTTCATCTGTAGGATATTGGCTTTATAATTGAAAACTGATGAATGCAATTAAAGAAAACCTAACATTTTAAAAACTACATGCACATATAATTAGACACTAGTCAATTTATAAAATAAAAACGTACATTGAATCATCGTTAAAACATTAATCTTTCGCAACTAGTCACTATATTTCCTCAGTATACTGCAGCATTTTTTAGATGCGATTTTATAAAAATAAAATATTCAAAATAAAAATTAAGGACTTAAATTAAGGACGGAAACATTGAGAAAAAAATGCTATAAAAGCATGAGTTATTTTTATAAAGCAATGAAACATTTCAGAAGTTAACATTTCAAATGTTTGGAATATTCTGATTAAGCTAAAGCGATCTATTTTCAAGTCCAGACATTCGAAAAGATGCTTTAAGTTTTAATCTTTTTTTTAAATTTTACATAGTTTACAAGACATTTCTAAACAAACTTTGTAAATCCTAAGGCATTTAGAAAGGTCCCAGCGAGAAATATTATTCTCATCGTTTTTCTGATTCAAATAACAGAATTTTGTTGATGAGAATAGTCAGAATGTAAATTTGAAGCGCTTGGAACAACAAGAGTAACAACTCAGAAAAAAAACTCCTTTCAATCCCAAACAGCTAAAAACAACTCAATACCGCAGACAAAGTGTTTGTAGTTGACGAAACTTGGGGTCCCTCTTCCAGAAGCCTATTAGCACTGACGACCAAAATTGGCCCAATCACTGAACGACACGTAAAACTAAAACGGCAGCTTCCATCCTCCCCACCTAAATCCATATTTTCCCCGAAGGTTGGAGCTAGGTTTGGGAGTTTTCGTGCTGCTGCTAGACGATACACCAGCTTTTTGTTCTTTTATGTGCAGCGGTGAAAAGATTTCGCGACTTCATTTTTAGGCTCTTAAAAGAATTTTTACGTAATTAAACGACAGAGACTGTGCTTTTATTTTATGTAAAATATTTAATTCCTTAAAGAGTGTTAAATATAAAAAATACTAAATAATAGCGCATGTTGTTTGGAGTTTTAAGTGAAGTTTGCTATTCTTTTGGCATCATGTATTTCTGGAATGGCAACTGTAAATTTTTAGCATTAGGCGAAGGAACGCGTTTGAAATTATTTATTTCTATTATTTTTTTTTTGTGTGTGTGTATTATAACGATAGATCATAATACAGCACCAGTTGCCGTTACAAAAATCCAAGATCACAGGGAATTAAAGAAAATATTTAAAAGCAAAATTATTTCAACGGTAATGAATTCAAGTCATTGTAAGATTTGAAATTTTTGAAACGCTGAGTTTTCTGAATCTTGCATTTAAAACTGACATCGGTAGCTATCGAAACATTTAACGCGTTTGCGTTTAATCTTTAGTGGAGATGATGGTCATTAAATTGAATTACATAAATACAATACTATTAAAACATAAACGCTATTTATGATTGCATAGTCGACTCAATAATTAAAAACTCTTCAAGAAAAGAAATTTTATTTTTCCTACGTAAACATAATGAACAATTTAAAGTTTTTTACATTTGAATTCAACAAATGTTTTTTTCCCTAGCATCAGTTGTTGGAAAAGGTACATTTTAAAATTGCCATTAAATACAATTTTGTAATATTTATCATTCGATATTTTGATTTATTTCTGCACTTAGCAGCACAAATGCATTTCAATTATAAAATATTTTCTTTAATAATTTTATTGAATCATTTATAGATATATATTTGCATTCAGCTTCATGTTCAGGAAAAGCATCGTCATCACGAAATCGCAAAATATTACCTAATTTTAAACTAACTGCACACTAACAACGTCATTTATGGCTTAAATACAGAACAAAGCGTAATTAAACATATGGGACAACAGCATGTTACTAGCATTAAACATATGGGACAACAGCATATTATTAGGTATTATTCCACTGTTGCCTATAGCCGCATTAGCCACTCCTAAGCCCAGATGTGGTGGCCATTTTACTGTGGAGGAACATAATAGGCGGCTACCGTTACCTGCTATGAAGGGACAGACAGTTTTTCATCCATGCTTTCTCCGGGAGTCAAATCCGGGCGCTTCGGTATCGCGGTCAGGCTCCCCTAACCACTATACCGTCTGGGCGGCATAGTTATAGTTTTGTTAATAACACTGCTAAATAAATTCTCTGAAATCCGCTGCGAAAAATTCAAAGAAGTTTGATTCTCTGCAATAAAGAGTACACTGCAGTGAAACTACATTCAAAGGCGCTGTATGTAAATTTTTTATTCATTGAGAAACTAAAATATTCAGTGACAAAACATCTATATTATTAAAATATGTGCGCGTCCGTCTGTTATCTTTTTGTCTGTTTGTGGCATTATATCCTCCGGAACGGCGAGGAGTTGAGTTCCGAGAGAGGTACCCGCTGCCCTGGATTCCAAAAATTCGTAGGAAGCCGTTTCGACCATTCTCATATTCATACGACTTTAATCAGCTGAGATAGTAATTAGAAACTATGAAAACGCTAATTTTCGCACTCATTTTTCCGAGTGGCAACAGTGGCGCATGCTGAAGATAAAAATATACTTTATTTCAAAAAGTGTTGCCACTGCTCGCTTTCGAATCGTAGAGTTCGTTAATAAAAAATTCGTAAGTTTAAAAAAATATGAAATTAAATAAAAAAATAAAATCTGAAATGTTTCAGATTTTAAATTACGTCCAAAGGGACGCTTTTTTAACGTTTACTTTGTTACCTTAATTTACTAAATATCATGTTCTTCACACTTAAACCATAAAATTCAGTTCGACAGTAATATCACAAAATAATTTTAAAATGAGCATATCTTTAGAATCTTCGATACGCAGTTCCGCGCGCTGGAGATACAAAGGTTTTTTTCCCCGTAGAGTGTTGTCATTGCTCGCTTTTTAATCGTTGAGTTTGTTAATCAAAAATTCTTTAAAGTTTTACAAAATATGAAATCGATAATAAAACAAATTCCAAATTTGGGCTTCCAGATGCCCATAGTCGGGTGGAAACGTACGTTTTTCAAAATTGGATGGCTCTAGATACCGTTGTTTTATCACAATGCGAGAAACATACATAAATTTATGCAGATTGTTCGTTATTTAATTTCTTTAAATATAATACAGAGTTGCAGGATTTGGTGGCAACAATTTGAAAAGTGATTCAGACTTTTAATGTTTCCAACGCAAAATCGCAAAACGAAAACAATAGTTCTTCAGGGACAAAGTCCCTTTGGACTAAAAAATAGCAAATAACCAAACATTAAATATATTATTATCTGACGTTGAAGAAAGCACGCGATTGCATGTGATGTTACTGTATGTCGAAAATGTTTCGCTAAAGTCAGCAGTTTAAATAAATGGCTGCTGTTGGCAACTTTTATGCTTCAGGTTAGTATAATTGACACGATATGATATTGTCACGTTAATTCTTTTATTGGCTTTGATAAAATGTTGTCATATTACATAAATTTTAAATCATGACGTCATATGCATTAACCTGAAATGCCGAAAGTTTTTGTTTCCTGGTTTGGCAATAAAAACGATTATTTACGAATTGGTTTTTGCTTGGAACGAATGAACTGACTTCATTCATATTGAAATGTTTAAATGTTTTTACGTACTTTCCTTTCGGGTGTACATAGAACCCATAAATTTTGCTTTGGTCGCAGCTAGCAACTTTATATACAGTACTTTAAATGAATATTTCATTTTATTTTCCGTTTTTCAGTACATAGAAGTTATAAATATTGCTTTGGCCATAGCCAGCTCATCAGGCGGGTTTACCCGCTAGTTATTAATTACTTTTTGAGGTAGCTGGATGTTACTTTTTCATTATGGAAGAAAGCAGTCCAGTGAAGCTTTGTAAGATATTTTGAGCTTAGCCCCTATTTTCAGCTGCTATGGAACTTTAGTTGTCTTCCCTATATATGTAAAAAAAGAAATAAGTCAGAACTTACATTTTTACAGCACTATGACAATGATTTAAATTTAGTGATGTCACAAATAGTTTCTCATTTGCCACAAAAATCATAAAATTCTTTGCGATACACTATAAAGCTATTTTAACAAAATATCATGCATTATCATTTGCTTTTGCTGAATTTTGCGTCGTCTTTTCGCGATTTAAAATATTCTCACGGTCTGCATCGCTTCCACTTTTTTCATAGAAAAGCGCATTTTTGTAAAGCTTTCTATGTCTCAGCGAATATCCTTCCCTTCCCTTGTTAATTTTTATCTTTCCATCTTCTTTCTCCACATTCCTGGTAGGCTAGCACTGAAACTAGCACTAGTAGTAAAAACTAGCACTGAAAACCATGAAAACCAAATACATTTATTGCAATTTGCAGTGGCGTATAAGTAAATGACGCTAATTACGCGAAATCTAACCGAGAGGCTACAGGGGAAGCGTTGCTACTTTGCTACCAGATTCGTAGTTCATAAAATAGTAATGCAACGGAGAAAAACAAAATAAATATGGTAAAATTAAATTATGCATCTCCAATTAATCCTTGAGGTAAATGCTGCGGCGGAAACATAATTTGCAAACGACTAATGTCGGAATGATAGATAAGATACTAAGTAAATTATTTGTACAGAACTTCATTCAGGAAAAAATGGCGAAAGGTACATGTGAGAGAACAAAGCGTTGAGTGAACATAAACTGTTTTAGTTCTTCAGCATTCTGGACTTAGCCTGCGAACTGGAAATTCACGCATGTTTCCTTTTCAGCACTAAAGATTAATATGCAGTGAAACCACATTGAAAGGCAAAATGAATAATTCTTGTAATTTGTGATTATAAAATCTTTCAGCGATGGGATAGCAACATTTAAATATTTAATGCTATTTTCTCTCAGTTGAAAATAACTTTATAATTAAAATATAAGTAAAGTGCTATGCACCTATTAACGTTATTAACTAGTATGTTTTGCTTTGCATTGCTTACCTTTCCCATACTATTGAAGATAGTGTTGTAGAGAAAGTAAACCGTAACAAATCGTCATTACAGTCCTAAAAAACGTGTTAATATGTTATTACCAATATATATTTTGGGAAAATTTCATCTTTGAAAAATTCTCACTAGTAGACCATTTTGTTGCAATAATAATTAATCTGAAGATTTCACTAAAATGCAAGTTTAGTCCATCTTTAATAATGAAATGAAAAATTTCCATTCTGTTACAAATTTATGTGAAACTTAACATAGCTTTTAGAGTCTAATTATGAACTATAGAGCGTTTTAATTTCTAACTCTGATTTAATGTAGTTCATTTTTAAAAAACTGTTTTTGTGTACACAAAAGCAAATTGAAACGTGAAGAAAATTATAATGAAGTGGCTATATATTTGTTTACTATTAAACTGCTTTCTTTATGTTGTTATATATTTCGAGATAACACTATGTAGTATCCGTAACAATAACCATAAATGTAATCCGTGTTAATTTTTGAAATTCTGAGAACCCTTGAATGGCAACTGTTACATTCTTGAACGTAGTTACATAACCCGACCAGGTTTTTTTCAGTGCAGAAAAGTGAAAACAAATAAAGAACTTCATTTCAGAAGCTTACAGATATTCTTTTATTATAACAAAATATGTATATTGCTCTTGAAACCTATGCCTTTCTTTCAGTAATAAAAGACTTTTTAACTCACTATATATTTTATCCATTGCTGCTGCTTAATAATTTCATTAGCAAAAATTGTAGTGCAGTGTTTTCTAGTATACTTTGAAACAGTACTTCTAAAATGGGTACTTTTTGATTATCCACACTGCTACGAAAAATAGATAATTCATTTGTGTCTTCGTAAATTGGAAGAAAATACTTGTTTTGTTATCTTTACAGCTCAAACTTGCTGTTCTGTTTAGAAATGATAATAAAAAGAAGCATTTTATAAAAAGTGAAAAATTTTCAACCAATTTCACCTGCATTTCGGCGATTTGCTTTCAGTTTTTGACACTACATTTTCATAAATTTTGTTCTTTGTGAACAACTTCATAAATGCTTTCTCTACGGCATTTCTTAATACGGCATTTCTTAAAAAATAAATGCTTTCTTTTCATCAAACCATAAACTCTACAGTATCATTATGGCAAAGTAATAATAAGAATAACAACATTATTTATGTCTGAAATGATCATCCGCAAAATGACTGTTAAATAGAAAATGTGTGAATCTGCATGCGTAACACATGCATGATAAGCATAGTATTCGAAGAAAATATGTCAAAAACATGGCAAGTGTGCTGAATATTGATTCTGAAGTTAGAGATAATGAGAAAGCACTCCTAAGTGTTTCAGCCTTGTAATCATTGCATTTAGTTGTGCCATCTACATCCAGTTAAGAATAATCATAATCCAAATGTATACAATAATATAGTTAGTCAAAAGATTCCCTATAAACGCTATGTACTAATGAAGTAATAATAATGAAGCACATATAAATATTATTAGTTATATGATAATGTAATTTGTATTATAGGTAAATATACATAATTACAGAATACGAAAAGAATATTTCAGACCATTTCATGACCTACTAAAAATTTCCTAGTGACCCATACATGAATGGGTCGCGATCTCGACCCACGTTTTAACTATTGATCCGACCTTTGAGAACCACTGCTCTAAACATGTTTCTCCAAAAATGACTGTTATGAAATCGTTCAGAAACAGACATTTTTTTAGTAGTCACATAAAGACTTGAGTATTTCTTGCTGTTTGTCAGTGAAACAACCAAGAAAACTAATTAGTCCCAAGAAAAAGTAAGGAAATAGCTTCCAGTTACAGTTATTTTAAAGGCAATAATGAAGGGAATGTGGTTTAAGATTCTAGTTAACAGTTAAACTCCTTTTCCTGATGGACATGTTACATATCATGAAACAAAAGGTGCTACTTTTAATCCTCTTTCCCACAATATCTTTCGAACGAGAGCCAAAATTAGCACAGCTGTTCAGATTAGGTAGCCATTGATGCAAACTAAATATTTAAAGAATAAATATAACCATACGATTGCATCTTGCTAATATTAAATTGCAAAACATTGTGCCCATGCATTAAACTCTAAACCAAGAAGTATTTTTCATAATAAACTAACATTTCCAAATATTCTGTCTTCGAAATCTCATTGTTTCCCACCCATCTTCATAGCCCCTGTGAAAACTGACATTCCAAACGAGAATTCCATAAACCGATAACCTGAAATAACAAAAAACGAAACCTCCTCTTTCTCTTACCCTTCTAAGAACGGGACTTCTCATCGAACACTGTAATATGACCACTGTCCGGTTGGAAGGTCAACGTATACGATTCGTTGAGGATTATTTTTTCCGGGAACCGTCACTCAGTTTTGATTGGCAAGGGTATTGAAGCTGACATCACCATCTGGTCGAGTCCAGCAAACGAACACCTCTCCACCACCCTCTTTGACTTCGAATCTTTTGCTCTTGCTGTTTTCCCGCGCACCCTCTCCCACTCACTACTGCGATGACGGCGTAGGACGAGAAGTCTTCGCAACCTGCTGCCGAAGATTCTCACTCAGACGCCGACAGAGAATCTTCGCTTATCCCGTACTTCAGAGCATCGATTTTCAGTTGAAAAGATTGGAGTTTCAACAGAAAATTCAGAATTTTTCATCAGTTTCTTAGCAGCGAAATATTATGAAAGAAATTTTTATTAATTATTATTTATTAATTAAAATAAATTAACTGTCCTTATGTCTAATTTTAGATGGTTAATTTGGAATTTTTCTCAGTTTTTATGAATAAATTTAAATAAGTGTTTTATTTTCAGTTTTATTGCTTTTAACTATTTGATTGTCTCTGATTTAAAATATTTGGAAATGCTTTTAATTTATTCTAGCTTAGCATCTAATTTTTGATTAGCTAGATAAGTTTTGATCAGATAAGTTTTGTGATCATATTATACTTAATTAAAACCAATTCTGTTATTAGATTAAAATACTTACAGTCAAAATTTCTGTACCCTACAAGTTCCATGATTGAAATAAGTATTCTGTTATTTTAAAAAATACCATTTTCAGTATGGATGTCTTTTTTAATATCCGTATTATCTCATAAAAGTTACCTGTAATGTGCCTTGTTTGGGGGCTTTGCCAAATAAAGTGAATGTATATGTCTGATCTATATAGACATGGATGGCACATATCGATGTATCACATAATTTTTTTTAATTGATTCAAATGAGTTAAAATACAACAATTTTTTTAAGCAATTGATTAATGTGGGGTTATCTATATATATATATATCAAGAGGATTATTTGGCTCTTTCAATAAAAGGTAGATTGTCCGAATTCTAATTAAATATTTACTGAAACTTAGCAACAAAATGCAAAACAAAATAAACCATAATGCGAGCTCTAGGCTCTGCTATTAACGTTAGGGTTGCAGAATGTTTATACCTCAGTTTTGATAAAACATTCACTGTTTATAAATTTTAATATAAAATACTTATTTTCGTATTGTTAAAACTTTTATTAGTCATAGGCTTTTATTTTTATTTCAGTTAAGATGAGAAAAATTATCCTGTATTCTGATTGACGACTAGGAGAACAGGCTGAAGAAAATGTGTTAGAAATAATAAAAAAGCGGAATCTAAAGAATATATGGAAGGTAAGCTAAATACATTGATTCAATTAAAAGATTTAAAAGATATTAATGTACTATTAAGCTTGTAAGGTATTTCTGCCGCCTTCTTCACATGCCTTCGTGGTGTAGTGGTCAGCACGCTCGACGCGTAACCGAGAAGTCCGTGGTTCGATTCCCGGCGAAGGCGTTGCTCATTTTTCATGGCACCTGCTTCGAAATAACCTAATGATTCTACACTGGCTCCCGAACTAAAAAGATGGTAGATGATGATTCTCCACCACCGAGATTCGGCGATTGGTGCCTCTAATTCTCAGTCGCCCTTTAAAAGGGGGGTATGTAAGGTATTTCTCCCGCTTTCTTTGCATGCCTTCGTGGTGTAGTGGTCAGCACGCTCGATGCGTAACCGAGAGGTCCTTTGTTCGATTCTCGGCGAAGGTGTTGCTCATTTTTCATATCTCCTGCTTCTAAATAACCTAATGACTCTCTTTAACTTTTAATTTTTTTTCACAAGCTTTTAAGCTTTCAACTTCTATATTAAAAAGTTGATTTGCTTTGAATATGATGTGCCCTTATACATCTTCCTTCAATACATTCAACTCTTCTTGCTTCATAATTTTAGTATATTTTCCCCTTATATTTATTTCATATGATTTTATCCTCAGTATATGATATAGATTTATATCAATCAATAAATTATAATTCATTTTAGTAGTAAACTTTTAATCAATCGGATCTTGATTATGCCGATCAACTGTCAGTGCATATTCGACTATGGAACTCAGTCATCTTTTTGATCATTACTGACCCTTTAAAATTTCATCTCAAAACCCAGGGGTCAATACTGACCCATTTGGAAAGCCTGGTTTAAGCTTTATTGCTTCGGTTTGTGACTATGATTCAGAGTTTCTAATAAACATTGTTTGACTTTAATAGTTACAATTTGACTATGTCAAACGCAAACTTGGCTGGCATTCTGCCAAAACATTTAGGATCGTCTAGAAGGGGTGTTAAATATGTACCACACGATGAACAGTTCACATGAGAATTCGCTTTTCTCTGGAACGAGGGAATTTACTATCGAAGGATGGGAAAGGTCACGTGTCAACGGGGGATTCTGTTGTCAGTTATATTTGGCACATTTATTTTATATTCGCAGGAATAAACGTGAAGATTCGCGTTGGTGTGCAACGCTAGAAACCAAAAATATTGCAATTTTTTTTCACAGAATAGGAATTTTACATGAACAGTACATATTTCTTTGCTTACTTTTAAAAGTAAGATCCCTAAAGATAATGGAACTATACTTTTAGCGGAAACATTAGTTTTATAGCTTAAAAAAGAAAGAAAAGTCAACAGGTTTCCACCCCATTTCAGTGGTATCTTCCCTGTTAATTGATTTAATATAATATTTGTCAAATTTCTGATCTTTTGCGCAAAGATTATCCTCCACCGTTCAACTGTGTATAATGATGCATACAGATTTTAGCCCCAAATTAAAAAGAAATATAACAGTTATTTATTATAAACTAATTATTATAATTAATTAAATAATATGATCATTTATTATCGCATAATTATTATAACTAATTATTAAGAAATTTCTTTTTTCACTGTATTATTAATACACTTATATTTTAGTTCAAAGATTAAAAAGATACATAATAATTATTAATTTAGCATTATTATAAGTATTTATTCTTGTAAAATTATTTAAAAAAATTAACAAAAATCTGAAAGCTTTCAGATTATTTTACGTCTAAATAGGCGTTTTTTTTTAAAGTTTTGTGTGTTACCTTTATTTATTAAATATGTTTTTCGCACTTAAACCACATAAAATTAAATTCAACAACAATATTATAAAATATTTAAAAGCAGCGAACCTTTGGAATTTCCGGTATACAGTCTCGTGCGCTGGCGATAATTTTTTTCAGTAAAATGTTCCTATTGCTCGCTACAAATGGTTGAATTTGTTAATAAAAAATTCGTTAAAGCTTTACAAAATATGAAACAGATGATAAAAAAAATCGAAATTCAAAATTCGAGCCTCCGGGTGCCCATCTTCGGGAGAAGGAGCACGTTATTCAAACTTTGATAGCTCTAGGTACCGTTTCTCGCTCACAGTGCGAGAAACATACATGCACTCATGCAGATTCTTCATTATTTAATTTCTTTGAATATAATACAGGGCGATAATATTTGGTGACAACAATTTAAAAAATGATACGCTGTTTATAGTGAACTGACCAAAATGCTGTTTCGAGACTAAAAGCCTGTGTGGGCTAACGCTTCTTTGGGCTAATAATCAATTATAACAGCTATTATATTAGAATTCATTGGAATGAAAACTATACAAGAAAATACATTGTTTAAATAAATATAATAACAGTTATTATACAATAAACGTTATTTATTAGACTTTACCATAAAATTATGTTATATATAGCAAAATTAAGCTTTGAAAACATTCCTATTTTTAACAATATATAAAGAAATATATAGATGCACGAAATTAAACACAATGTAATCAAACAGTTAATAACAAATGATGATATTATCTTAGATTACTTGAAAGTAATTTTCCGCCTCCTTAAACTGTGCTGTTTGAACGCAGTGAAAATAGATAAGGGAAAAAAATAGAGCGGAAAAACTCCCTGCTACATGATTCACGTCTATTCACCCTATTTCATCAACAAATCTATCTGAATAGCTCATGCGTATTTGTGCTCATAGTCGCGGCCATCGTGGTTAAACTATATTTTGCTGCGTATGAATCCCTGATTAATTACGTGAGGACTATACCCGGTTTAAGCCTCCGAATGAGTTTACTAGACTGTTGACACTTTGGTACTGTTAGGAAGAAGAATTTCAAGTATCGTTTGGGAAGATAATAGTTACAAAATTGACCAAGTAGTCAGAGAGAATTTAAGGCTAAGTCTTAAAACTTTGGTATTGAATTTTTTCTGGTTCTTTTGTGCTTATCTTAAAGCCTCTGACCCAACCCAAATTCAGTCTTCTGCGCTCATTCTTCCCTCCCATCTAGGGATATTTCTCTCCTTTTCTTATTCTTCCTAAATCTTTTGTCAGACCGATACAGCAAGAAGTCAAAATGTGAATACAGGTTGTCCGTCCACACTGGGTTTTTCTTCCTTACTCTTTACTTCCACAATTTTTTTTTCTAGATCCGGTCTATTTCGTCCCACCCCATCACCTCGTCTCGTCAGGTTTCCCTAACCCTACCGTCTCCGCCAATCCCCTAACGTCTTCACTTCCTATCAGTTCTATTTTCTACTTTTCTCCTATTCTCGTGGCTTAGAATTGTCGAGAGCATTCGCGAGACGATCATGGACTAGAGGAGTTTATATATTTTATATGCCCAAAGTTTTCATTTTTGCCGACTCTACTTTTTTTTTCCTTTTAAGTTAAGTTCTCTCGCTTTAGCAATAAGTTATTTAAAGGTTCTGAGACAGCCTGGGGTCGAATATTCGAAGCTCATTTTTTGTGTGCTTCGAAAAGAGACCTTTAGATGTAGATTAAGACGTAAAAGGGATACGAACTGGATGAATTTCCTAGAAATATGTTTTCCCAAGCTGAAGAACCGTAAAAGAGCTAATATAGCTTTTGATTTTTGGAAAAGAATTAAAAGTGTTTTCCAAATTAAAAGAATTTTAATTGTTTAAAAATATATTTAAAGTATAAAATTGAGTTACTTATGTGTTTTTTGTGTGTTTAATTGCGAAAAACGTTTTGTTTAAACGGTACCACTTCTAGTTTGATGAATGTTTGCATATTAATTAAAAAATTTAAAGATAAAATTGCATACATAAAAATTTAAAGTTCTACAAAATTAAATAAACAGTTTTAATATGTAAATCACATGTGTTGCTATTTCCAACATCACAAGTAATAACATCACAGGTAGTAACATCACAAGTATACATGTGTTATTACGTCTAAAATCACAAGTATACACGTGTTATAATATCTAACATCACAAGAATTTACAGGATTCCAACAGTCCTTTTGCGAAGGGTATTGAAATTTATAGGCTTGGCATCATTGGTTTTAAATGAAGGTAATATAAAGACACATATAAAGACATTACAGATATATTAAATGTGCCAATAGGGCAATGAAATATGACAATTGTTCTTGCTGTTTTAGATTTCAAAAACGTTACTGAAGAGGTATAACATGTATGAGGAAATCACGACTGTAACAGCAAGAATTTATTGAATCTCTTCTATGAATTTAGTTATGCACTATTGATAATAAAGTCTTATAAAATAAAGCCAAAAATTTCTTGTGATCATGCGGAAGCATATAATGATTTTTTTTAAAATTTCATTACATGCTCCGCCATTGGGCACTATATGGAAAGGGTAGGGCGCCCCGTGGAGGACTTTCTAAGAGAAATTGGATCGTATCCACGTTACATATGGGGAAAGACACAAACAGGTCCATTGAGCCAGCTCGTTCGCTGGGAGTCGAACCTCGGACTGAACTAACAGTGCTCAGCGGCTTTAAACTCTCGGTGCTAGTGGGCCAGAGCGTAATGATGAAATCACGAATTGCATCCCCTGGATAAAAAGTACCGTTTTCAGTAAGTGTTTCATCGCATTACGATAACATCGCACACATGCGTTTTTCTGGTTTTAAAAGCTGTAAATCAATTTTCGCATAAAGATTTGGAAGCGCAAGAAGAAAAAAGGGATGTTTTTACTTTTATATTTCATATTTTTGAATGAACTAATAAATTTTTGCTGAAAAAGTAAGAAGGAAGCGTAAGCATTTAAAAATTGAAAATGAGTAGAAAATTAATGCAACTCATAGCACTTCATAGAATTTTAAATTTAATCTTTTTTTTATAAAATTTCACTCATAATATTTCAAGAAGAATACAACCTAAAAAGGGTTAGAAAATGTAAGATAAATAACTGCATAAGGTTACGTCTATAAAAATTGCTTAGTTAATTATCAAATTACTTTTCTTTTAATTTTCACGTTTGGTAATCTGAAATCGTTTTCGTAAAAATTATATTTTGGTTTGCTTCCATTTATTCTTAAAGTGTCGTTAACATTTCTTGCGCTTCCAAACCTTTATGCGAACATGCATTTACAACTTTTAAAACATGAAAAACGCATGTGTGCGATGTTATCGTCGTGCGATTATTTGTAGGTGCTTTATTTTTTACCGCAATTATTTTCACGACGATGTTTTTAAACAGCGAAGTTTTTGAACCGCTTTATTTTCGATGACGATATTTTGTACTACCATGTTTTCTCTTTGCTTTCTTTTCTCCCACCGTGTTTTGTATCATGGCGTTTTCGTCTCCTCGATGTTTTCGTTCGCGATGTTTTCGGCTGTAGCCCTTCTTTCTTATGGCTCTGCTAAGTACTCTAACACTTGTTTTTAGATTCTTGCTTTTGGGCTTGTGATATTCACTATTAGGTTTGTTTTAACGTTATCTACAAGATATAACAGCAGAGAAAAGCCCATACGGTTGCTCATGAAGGACTATTCCATAATATTTTGACAGATTAGACAGCTAATTATTTTATTAGCTTGGAATGATACATTGCATTTGTTCCGCATTCTCATATATTGTAAATGGTTAGCACATCCAGTTAGCAATAAAAGATCTATAGCTCAAATTCCAAAGAAAGTAGAGTTGATTTTTAATGTACTTTGCTCCTTAAAAACTAATAAATTGCGATGTGCTGGACGAATTCTGCACTACCTGGATTTGGCTAACTGATTGTCGTATCTCTTTTCAGATGCCCTTTATGTGGAAAAAGAATTCAAAGAATGATTGAATTTACTCTTATGCATTCTTGTAAGATAATTTTCCCTATAGCCTGTTACTTTAAAATAGGCACTTCAAGGCCGTTTCTGGTCCTCATGCAATCACAATTCGTGTCGTCATTAACGCACAGCATTTAATTTTCCCACTTCATTTGATATTAGAGATCAAGTTAGTCTTCATTCGCGCGTTTTGTCATATTTCTTTGCATGAAGCTGAAAGTTGGTTTAGATCAGACAACCTATGCTTCAAATATAGAATTCTAAAAATGAATTCATTTTTTATTTGATCTTTAAAAACAGAATCATTGTTTAATGTCGTATTTGAACAATTAATAATGTTAAGCCTCCCAATAATATTTAAACACGTATTTGATACACAAAAAAGCGTTAAGTATAAGCAAATTATGTAAATTTTGATTTAGCTCAAAATCGCAGCATGCTAAACAGAACTGAAGTAGAGGAAAAAATTACGAGTCTCGACCTTTCTTACAACAGCTGTTGTTCCATTAATTACGAATCAAATCGGGCCTCAGAAAATAAGTCTGAAGGTCATGATCTAAAGTATCTGGTTTTAGAAGTGAAAGGTCTATAATTCTAATAGTTGTGATGACACAGCTGATTCTTAATTTTCGCTGTTTCAAGAAGCCTAATAATTTATACAAGCTAAAGTTGCAACGTGCAGTCTTTTCACCAGCTTTTGTGTTGTTTGTAGGAAAGTTATGTAAGTTCTTGTGTTATCAGAAAAAAAGTTCTTTGATTTTTAGTTTGTATTTATAGAGTCTTAGCTAAGCTAACCTTAAGCGGTTATGTTGCAATTTTACACTTTCGGAAGCTGCTGAAGCTAGCTAAAAATTGGCTCACCAGTACTGAAACTTTGCAAAATAGTGGACGTGACCAATGTATTTGTATTATGGTAATCTAGAAACAAATCGTACGCCTATTAGCCAAACAGCTGACTATGATTACTACTTTTTATTCCTTTCTGCGCCATAGTAGTTGCATTCTGGCCCAGCGACAATTTTAAACCCTCTTTATGAAAATCATGTTACCTTAAGATTGAAATGGTTTAAATCTTGTGTACAAATAATGTACATTACGAGGGTTGCTCAAATATAACTAAGAATTTTCATGCTTCTTTCTCGCAAAATTATATGATGAATTATGAGTTAGTCATATTTGACTTAGTTATATTTGAGCAACCCTCGTAATGGTACATTATTAGTACACAATATTTAAACCATTTTAATCTTAAGGTAACATGATATATATATATATATATGCTTGAATTTATCAATAATAGTGCTGATTTCTGTTTTCATATCTACTGTTATTTGTAATCAACATGTCTTAGCAGGACCTTTACAACAATGGTACATAGCAAATCGTGTTCCCAAATTTAAACATTAGTAGTCGGAGGTGAATATCTCTTTCCGTCCAAAATCTACGGCTGGTTTAAGACTTTTAAAAGAGACTCTTTGAGGTTTCCCAATGAACTACACATCTAATAAGCAGGTTATTGATGCTGTTCAAGAATGGACAACATGTTGTCAAAAGACTTATTCTTTTAAGAATTAAAAAATTTCCTGTACACTGGAACACATGCATTGCAATGACAAGCGACAATATATAAAGATAATATGCAAGTTGTTTCGCTGCATTCGATACATTTAATAAATTTATAAATTCTAGTTTATATTTAAATATCACTCGTTCTTCTAGATTGTTTTGTAAGTCTTTTCTAAACCAAAAAGTTCTAAAACTGCGCGTTCATATTTATAATGAGTTTTAAAATATTAACGCTATATGGAGATTTGCTACTTTATGTATTTATTTCAAGTATATGGCTCTTTTTCTTTCATCTTCCACAAACACAACTTACTAGGGAGAACTCATGTAGCATTTTGCCGAAATTGTAGGCTGGTTAAAAAGCCCTTTCCCTCATCTATTTCATCAAAGGGTCACATTTTAATGAAAGAGTAAAAGTAGAAATTGACCTGCGTAGAGACGGGAGAGGGATGGGCTGTAGTAGGGACATGTTGACAGGGAGTTGCTGAGTGAGGAACACTGTCATTTGTGCGTGTGAGTGTCCCATGCATTATTCACCCGACAACGGGACACTGGACAAACACGAGGGAATCGTCTCATCCATCAGTCGTTCTTTCTCTCCTTGTTTGTCTTCCCCTTCTCAGTCACCCCACCCCTTTTTAGTCCATTCTGCTAAAGATTTAGAAGTTTATTCACGTATTTCGAAGCTGTAGTACTCTTTGGAAAAGATTACAGATAAGCAAATCTTCCATAAACCGCAAAGCTGGCGAAATGGAAAATAGGAATGATATTTTGGAACAGAATATCTTTGAATGCATAACTACTGGCTTTTAAAATAAACCATTTCTGAAACTTATTACATTTTTATCAGAGGATATTAAGTCATCCCATAAGAAATGCAGGCTCTCTTACATATACTGATCATGCAAAATCTCAGCTTAATGATAGAAGATCTAGTTGAGCTTATTCCAATCAACTCAATCAATAGTATATTGCTATTTGAAAGTTCTATAGGAAATTTCTGCATTTGATCAATGCATTTCGTGCGACTGTTTGTATATGAATTTGAAACAAGGAATGAAAATTTTCATTCCTCAGCCTTGGTAGTTCAAAAAAAGAACTATATCTTAAATGAATATTTTTCAGCAATAAAACTTGTATTCTTTACAAGATTGTAAAGCATAAATTACAGTCGGTTGATGAAAACAAGATATCATTTACTATGCTGTTAAGAGGCCTCTATCCAAAGAAGATAATGATGTGTGTGTTTGGTGGGATATGGAAGCAGTTATCTAAGTTGCCTTCTGAAGACTAAATACTTTATACTGCATATCTCACTCAGCTAAACGAAACTATTGATTGGAAAAGGTATTCCATTTATAGAGACATTAGGTTATTTGGAAGCAGGAGTCATAAAAAAGGAGCAATGCCCTAGCTGGGACTCGAACCACGGACCTCTCGAATATGCATGGAGCATGCTGATCACTACACCACGAAAGTATGCGAAGAAGGCTGGAGAAATACCTTATATACTCCCCTTTTAAAGGGCGACTGGGGATTAGGGAACCCGATCGCCAAATCCTGGTGGTGGAGAATAATCGTCCACCACCTTTTTTTAGTTCGGGCGCCACTGTAGAGATATTAGGTTATTTGGAAGCAGGAGATGTGAAAAATGAGCAATGTCCTCGCCGGGACTCGAACTACGGACCTCTCGAATACGCATCGAGCGTACTGACCTCTAAACCACGAAGACATGCCAAGAAGGCGGGAGAAATACCTTATAAATTAAATAATGAAAAGGCCTATTTTACCTTATGATTAAGGTAAGAATTCATACCACTCTAAGCTGCAGATATTAAGGCGTTGAGAAATTATAATTCATTCACCGTATTCTTCTGATTTAGCACTATCAAATTATCATCTTTTTAGAAAGCTTCAAATTAATAAAATTATAAATTCGGAATACGATCGCCGGAAAGTTTGTTCTTTTTTGGACTGAAACATAAAATCATCTGTAGCCAGAGAACTGAAACTCGGAGATGGGAATAATCTGAAAATGACAAGAACAAATACAAATTAAATTTAATAGATAACAGACAGATGTTTCCGTCTTGCTATTTTATAACTTATGGGATGACGTGAAACGTTCAAACTTCAGTGAAGTTGTACGCTTTGAAAGTAAGTCTAATGTGTGAATTCGTACTTTAAGTAGTCAAATTAAGGTAGAAATAAATATTTCGCTCTGAAATACATATAGTATTTTTGTTCAGTGATGTGCATTTTGAGTAAAACATCTTTGTTTTACTCAAAAACCACTTTACAATTGCAAAGTAGCAATATTAGGTTGATAATTATGTGAAGTATTAAGTTAAAATGGTTTTACGAGTAAAAATTAAAAGGGTTTAACAGTCCATAACTCCGATTATAAAAGCTTCGAAAAATAAATCAGATTTGTTATATTTTTATTTGGTTTCTGTAGAGAGACATGTGAACTGCTAATAAGCAGTAAGTGTTCTGAATTATAGAATTACATAAGACTGATAAATTTTGATTAAACTGATAAACAATGCACAAAGAATGATAAAAATTTGTAGAAAAATATTTTATGGGCTTACATTCCTTTTCCTGATGAAAATAAATTCTAAATGATTTCTCGATGCTGAAGCACATTCACATAGCATTTGAGTTAGGAGAAATAATATTCGAGCTTATATTTACAATAAATTAAAACTAATTCAAAACCGCTAAATCATATTTACAATAATGAGAAAATCTCAATTATTTTAAGTCCACTAAAAAGGTGCCATAAATTTCCATTAGTTCTGCTTTATTTTATTTAAATTTTTGCTAGCCCAGAAGAGACGTTAGTCCCGAATGGGATATTAGTCTCAAAACGGCATTTTGCGTCGAAACACGTAAATGCATGTATCGCTTTTCAAGCTGTTGCCACCAAATATTATCGCCGTGAATTAAATTTAAAGAAATTAAATAATGAAGAATCCGCATGAATGTATATATGTTTCTTACATTGTGAAAAAACAGTACCTAGAGCCATCAAAATTTGAATAACGTAGTCATGCACTCGACCGTGGGCACCTGGAAGACCGAATTTCTAATTTGTTTTATTATCTATTTCATATTTTGCAAAATGAATTTTTGATTAACAAACTCAACGATTCAAAAGCGATCAGTGGCAACACTGTACAGAATAAAACATTTTTATCTCCAGCGGCGAGACTCTCTCTTTGAATTCTAAAGCTATGTTGCTTTTTAAGTATTTTGTGATTTTGCTGTTGAATTGAATTTTATGTGACGTAATCGCTGAGAATGGAATATTTAATAAATCAATTAAACATACAAAATGTTAATAGTGAAAAAGAATACCAAAAAAGTTTTGCAAGTCATCTTATTAAGAAAACTGAACCTTTATATGCTGAATTGAGGAAAGACTGAAAAAATAGAAAAATGTATGCAAACACTTAACACTGCATCAGGAATTCTAAATATGGGCCGCTTTTAAAATTTTTTTGATATCGCTGTTGAATTGTAAGCGGCGTAAGTGCGAAAAAAATTGTACTTAATGATACAGCTAACAAGACAAAAAAAGAAAGGTTTACTAGAAATGAGTGCAACAGCAGAATAGTAAACTGCGACCTCAATGAGAGCATAAAAACCCTAAGAAATGGGTGATCATTCAAATCACCCACCTTCAATTTCTTTTTTAGTCCAAAGGTCCAAAGGGGGAAGGACTATTAATTTCATTTTCGCCTTTTGCGTTGATTCACTATAAACGTTGATTCACTTTTCAAATTGTTGCCACCCAATATTATCGCTCTGTGTTATATTTAAAGAAATTAAATGATGAAGAATCTGCGTAAATGTATGTATATTTCTCGAATTGTGGTAAAACAACGATACCTAGAGCCATCAAATTTTGTACAACGTAATCCTCCTCCGAACATGGGCATCTGGAAGTCCAGATTAGAAATTTGAAATTTGCTTTATTATCGATTTCATATTTTGTAAAACTTTAACGAACTCAACGATTTCAAAGCGATCAATCGCAACACTGTACGAAAAAAAAACAGTTTTGTCTCTAGCGCGCAAGACTGTGTATCGGAAATTCTAAATCACTTAAAAATTATTTTGCGGTATTGCTGTTGAAGTGGATTTTATGGTTTAAGTGCAAAGAACATGATATTTAATAAATAAAGGTAACACAAAACGGGGAAAAAAACGCTGCTTTGGGAGTAATGTAAAATCTGAAAGCTTTCAGATTTTTTTTTTATTTTGCTTATAATTATATATATATATTTATTTGTGATTGCAGATTAGTATGCGTGTAAGGAATGAACCAAACGCAAAAGTGAACGTGATATAAACTCATGAACAATTTATGTACTCAAAACGTGAAAAATATTGTTGCGTGCGTACGGGTTCGTAATAGATTGAATGCACAAGTCCGATAAAAGTTTAATAAAATTTATTCTTATCACAGAAATATAACAAAAAGCATACATTTTTGGCATACATTTTTCTATTTTTTCAGCCTTTTCTCAGTTCAGCATATCAATGTTCAATTTTCTTAGTAAGATGGCTTGCACAACATTTTTTAAAGTCTTTTTATTATTAACGTTTTGCGTGTTAACGTTATTTATTAAATATGACGTTCTGTGCATTTAAGCGACACAAAATTCCATTCAACAGCAAAATCACAAAATATTTAAAAACAGCAAATCTTTCGAATTTCGAATAGATAGTCTTGCGGGCTGGAAATAAAAACGTTTTATTCTGTCACAAACGTTTTATTCTGCCAGTACTCGCTTTCAAATAAGTACTCGCTTTCTGTACAATGCGCGCTTTTAAATCGTAGAGTTTGTTAATCAAAAATTCAGTAAAGCTTTGCAAAATGTGAAATGTAAAATTCGAGCTTCATTTTCGGGTGGAGGACTACGCTATGCGGAATTTGATGGCCCTAGGTACCGTCACTACATACATGAAGATTCTTCATTATTTAATTTCTTTAAAAATAATACAGGGCGATTACATTTGATGGAAACAATTTGGAAAGTAATTCGCCGTTTACAGTGAACCGAGGTAAAATATCTTTCGGGACTAATAGCTCCTTCTGGGTTAAAAAAACACGAATTAGCAACTGGAGTTTTTCGTTTCGACAAAAATAATAAATCCTGAACTGGAATTGCAAACAAACAAAAATTGCAAAGCCTAGCAAAATTATATTTTAACGAAAATTTTAAAAAACGTAAAATGATAGCTTAAGTATTAGCAAAAGCAGCACTTAGATTTCATTTTAATTTTCTGGGCTTTCTTTGATATGAATTTTCTTTATACATTTTAGATTTTAGCATTTACATTTCGGCAGTGTCTGCATTTTATTAATTTATTCTGCTGGAATTTATCTCTTAAAGCCTTAACAGTCAATGAGTTAAATTTCATTTTTACTTCTATATCCCTTACAAATCAGCGGCTTTTAATACTCTTAAGGAAGTCGTTATACATTCCCCGCATGTATATAAAATATATTAAATAAAGTATAGTTAGAATTTCTATATTTCGTCGTTTGATTTTAAACTACAACATAGTCTCTTCTTAAATTGTAGGATATTACGAAGAGAACATTAGAAGAACACATACATATTCCAAGCAAAATTATATTGCGGAACATTAGTTTTCAAAAAATCTCATGCAAAAGGCATTAAAAAGAAATCAAGTATTCATTTCCGACTTCATATTTCACGTCTGAGTTCCGTGCAGGTCTTTGCCTCATAGCAATCGTACATATGATATCATTTCTGGTAGCTAACACTACTCATGCTGAAAGGAAATATGAAATGCTGGAAGAATGTACAAATTATTCTTTTACTGCCCGTTTCCAAAGCAGACGATTTCGCGTCAAACCAATAGCTGAGTAACTTTTATTTTTTCCGCATTTGCGAATTTCTGGGTAGATGAAAAAACTATGGCGGAGGAACATTAGTTACAGCATATAAAAGAAGGAGGTGTCTATAAGGTAGATATTCGCCATCAAAGCCTGAATCGTAAACGTATTCTTGGAAATAAAAGGGGTGGATAAAATGTCGTATTTGGTTCCGCTTTCCAAGCAACTTTGTTCAACGAAGCTAGCGCCCCCTGTCGGCGTAATGAAGCAGTAATAATCGGAGTCGTTTTTGCGATCGGAGCTATTATATTCTCGTTGAGCGCTCAGGAGGACAGATTTGGTATCGCTATCCATACCCATTCTTCGTTGCGATATCTAGACGGATGAGAAATAAGTAAATAAATTTTAAAAGAATGGGGAAACTCTCTCCATGAATATCAGTTTATCCCTTAGTGAAAGGCAGTAGACTGAAGTGATTATGGAACTGCGCTGAAGTCGTTTATCATGTTGCCACATACTAGTACATATTACTTACGCAATTTACGAAAGATTATTTGGCTTGGGATGAAAAGAAGTATACATCTGAAAAATTTCATAAGAAATAAATACAAATTCGTCAACTTTACCGCAGCATACGTAATATTCATTATTAGAAACTAGTTTATTATACTAGTGTAGTTAATATTTAGCTCACCAGAATTTTAATAACTTTTATATTTTAATTTGTATCATATAAAATATTTAAAAAAGTATTCTTTATATTTTAGTTAGCATCGCATAAATATTTTCTCACTTAGATTGCTAATGCTTTCCATTTTCGAATTAATTTCGCGACTCAGTTTTCGAAATATAATCGTTAATGCACCGTTAACAATTAGTAATAGATTACAACGTAATAGTAAATTATTCAAAAAAGTCCTTTTAACACTAGAGTCTTCTAGCGTGTTTTGGGAACTTAAACTGGTTGACCCTACTGAAGGACGACGTAGCGAATTCTCGCTATGTTTTGGAAAAGCAGATTACTGCAGGAGAAACTTTTTAGTATTTTAATTAGAGAGAACAGAAATGCACTTACTCGGTACTCAGAATTTAACCACTGCTTGTGGCTAAGTAACTTAAACAGAAAATAGTATCTACCCTGCGCCAAAAAAAATTGGAAAGTTCTAGTATATCTCCCGTTCTACTCGGTTGATTGACGAAATTCAACTTGCGTTTTTCATGTCTCGAAAGCGCGATTTAGGATATGTATTAGATTTATATATAGCGTTATTCTAACATAGGTATTTTGACACAAAATCGAACTTTTTCTGAAATAATATGCCAGTTTTTTTTCCATACTTCAATTCTACGAGTCAAATTATGCAAAACTGCCACGTTTTGTAAAAACCGCAGGAGCAGTTTTTGAAAAATCAGCTCTCAAAATTTTAGCTCCTCAATGTTAATTGAATTTTATTTATATTTATTAACTTTTCCCACTTTAATGTATTAACTTTATATGTATTAACTTTTCCCACTTTAATGCATTAACTTTATATGTATTAACTTTTTCCCACTTAACAAATGGATTCCGCCATAAACAAATTCAGTTTCTTTTGACGTGATCCACTTATGGAGCCAGTTTTTGAGTTCAAAGCCATCGTTAAAAAATGTAAAATGTCATTCAGAAAGGCCATACTGCATGGAACAAAACCAGTAGTATTCAGAAAGGGCGATGTCTAATCACAAAGGCAGATGGGGTAAGATATCCCTACGAAATCCCTTTAAGATTTCATTCACTAGGTTTGCAACGTGTGGTTTGGCGTTGTCATGAAGCAGAGTTACTTTGTCATATTTTTGAGCACATTGCGGACATTTGTCTTGGGCGTTTGTCTTTAAGTCCGCGATTCAGATTATACAATTGTGCTTCGTAGCGTTCAGCATTCGCCGTTTGACTCGCTTGCCGCAGCTCATGGTACACCACGCCGAACTGATCCCACTAAATACACAGCATAATATTCTTACCATGAATATCCGGTTTG
The DNA here is from genome assembly GCA_000611955.2 of Stegodyphus mimosarum. Classification (NCBI taxonomy): domain Eukaryota; kingdom Metazoa; phylum Arthropoda; class Arachnida; order Araneae; family Eresidae; genus Stegodyphus; species Stegodyphus mimosarum. Next base: position 205,932 of record KK119544.1, on the reverse strand, counting down.
GGAGTTGACGTTGATGGATCGTCGCGATATGCCCTTGATTTCATCCAAAAATGATTTCTGTTATTGTCTTTGAAGCAACACTTCACAAATTGTTAAACGGTTTGCAACTCCTCTTTCTATCGATTCATGTTGCACCCAGTTTCCCAATTTCTGAATCATTCCCATTGCTTTAAACGCTTGCTAACAATTGACGCATCTACATTTAGTGCTTCAGGCAGCTGTATAAGCGTCTGAGATTAATCTTGTGCCAGTTATGCCTCTAACTCTGCATCGTGAAACATTTTCGTCTGACAAAGACGCATTTTGTTACTCACCTCAAAATCGTTGGCTTTTAATCGTGGAAACCAATCTCTGCACGTTTTTTTTTTGCGACAGAGCATATTTTCCACACGCTCCTATTAGCAAATGATGATTTTCCGCAGATTTCTTGAGATGAAAGCAAAATAGCTACACTCCTCGAAAATCCCATTTTGTAAGTATAAAACCCGATATGTTCAAGAAACTAAATAAGTATATTCTTTTCGCTCCACTCTACAGTCACACACAGAGCTGAAAGCCTAATGTTTCTGCTGTTAAATACGTTTCGTGTCCCTATCCGCTATTCTGCACTAGTACAGCTACTGCCCTCTCTGCTTCAACAAAGCGAATTAATTCAAGGTCCCAATAATTCTTTTTAACCTATTAATTGCGGATATCAATGCATTTCTTCAGAGAGTATATTCATTGTTTGTAATACAATGAATATACTCTCTGAATATTGTGTGAATATACTCTCTGGTGTTTATATATTTTTAGAATGATTTCGGAATCCTCCAATTAAAAATTAAAATGTAAAGAATAGTTTTATTAAATGCTCAATCTGATAATCATTTTTTCTGGACTGAACGTCGACATTGTGATTTCCATGACTGGAAGGCTTTTTGTAAAATTTCCAAGGGTATTGATTTCCATTCTTCTTCTACTTCTTAACTCTGTTCGAGTATTTCATCCATTACTTTATAAGGTATTTTCTCCCTCTTTTCCGCATGCCTTCTTGGTGTAATTCGAAGCATACTCCACGCGTATTCGAAAGGTACAGGGTTCGAGTATTGCACATTTTTTCGCGTCTCCTGCAATCAAATAACCTAATAGTTCTACAACTTCAAAAAAAAAATTAAGAAGAAGAAGAAACTGTATTCAAAATTTATTATGATTATGTTAAAGCGCTGATTAACTAAACTTTCAGAAATAACGAAAATTAACGAGATACCTAAATTATTTCTGCGTAATTAAGCGGAACTATTCAAGTTAACCACGTATAATGCAAGAAAAGTTAACGAGGTATCTAAAACATTTTTGCCTGTTAAAGCGGAACCATTGGAACTACCTGCATATAATGCAAAAAATATTTATTGTATATTGAGAAATTAATTTTCAAATGAGAAATTATCTCATAATTTTTAAATATTTCAGAATTTTCGTAGATTTTTATCCCTTATTTATCGTGAAATTTAACTATCGTAAATTTTACTTCTGTATCATAACAGTAAATTTCTCCATTTTAAATATTCCTATCGTTAATTCATTTTTCGTTAATTAATACTAATTTTAAATTTCTTAAGGCCAGTGATTATGCATGGGATGGTTTCAAGGGAAAAGATATGTCTGAATACTGTCATGTGATTCCTGTTCCTGTTGGAGAAATACTTCCACAGTTGCTTGCATTGATCAAATCTGTGTTTTTTTTTTTTTTTTTTTTTTTTTTTTTTTTTTTTTTTTTGCTACAAGCTGCTACCATTTCAACAAGCTGGAAATATATTTAAAATATCAGTGTTAGGTTTGTATTTTTTTAAATGAATGACAAGAAAATCTGCTATATGACAATCCGTTGCTCGCAGAAGGAACTATGTTATGTAATTTTCGCAACCGGAACGAAATTAATCGTTTGTAATCGTATGCAAAAAGATGCAATGTATTCTTCAAGCAGCCATATTTGTGTATGTAATAATACATAAATAGAACTATGGGAAAATCTCAAAATTTGAAACAATTTTTTAAAAATATTTCTAAACATGTTTAGTTCTCAACTAAAACTGTTTAACGCCAATAAGCGCATTTATTGATAAAAATTGAAAACACATTTTCTGCCCATAGAATAAGTTTTACAAACCGCTAAACTGTAGTAATCTCAACGAAAGACATAATAGCAGGCTAAGTACCTACCTGAGCTAAATAAACATTGAAAGTGCGCTACCAAACATTGGGAAGTGGGAGCGTAGTGTAACGTATCCCGATTTAAACTGATCACCAGCGGCTGAGTGGAAAAGTTGCTGAACACTAGTTGTTTGGTTTAAGGTTCGAATCCTAAGAACGGGCTGGCTGCTTGGGCGTTTTCGTGGTTTTTCCCATGTGTAACGCGTATACGAGCCAAGTTCCCTTAGAAAGTCGTCCAGGAAAGCATTCTCCCTTCTGGCAGATAGCCCTCGAATGCTTTTCCGTAATAAAATAAACTAACAAAGGAACCGATTTAAACTTCATTCTAATGAAAGCCTGGGTTAAGAAGAGTAGAAGTTTATGAACTGCGCTGTTGGCATTATGGTAGAGGAACCTATTGCCACAGTGTTGTGTCTAGGTTGGGACCCCGGAGGCGTAATGGCAAACCGCACATTGAGTTGATCAATGTTAACGAACTTCGGTTACTGCGCATGTTCAATAGTGTACTGTTGGAGTGGGAGAATATACTGGAGAATAAAAATAAACAGCCCTACACAATCCTGTTCGTCATGTAGGCCTTAGCGACTCTTTACGATTGCAATACTATGGACACTTTTTTTTGTGCTTATTTGCTGTTTTGTGGTTTCATTTCATTTTGGTTTATTTTGTTCATAAACATTACATTTAATATCAGTTATTTGTAATAATTTGGCTTTCGTTCAGTCATTTAAACTAGATATATTCCTTAAGTTGTTTAAGTATTTATGAATGGAACGCATGATAAATAATCGATTGCTTTTATTCCTCAGAAGTACAAACAATAAACAACATCATGTAATGTTTCCTGTTTTGTAATCCTTCTTAAACAAAAATTTGGGGAGTTTGCAATCGATATTTACACTCTAAGTAATGAAGCAACGTACAACTTAAAAGTTTTAAAACCCCGAACTGTTTACGTCCAGATAACAGAATATCAACCATATACCGTATTTATCTTCTTTTAAAATGACGCCAAAATCGTAATTGCGCCGAATTCTCTTCTGGGCATGCTCAGTGTGCGTAATTCGCTTAACATTGTTCAACTGAATGTGCGGTCTGCCATTATGCACCCCGGAGAAGGTATGGTATTTGTAAATATATAGTATCTTCTCGTCATGGGAACACTTAATATGTTGTTGAGCGGAAACTTTTATCGAGAGGCTGTTGGTAGGAAAATAGAACATCAGAATATCCTTGGATCTATCTGTAGAGCGTTCTTCATCGAAAGGGGACAGGATTAGGCAAATTTGTACTGTCATCTGTAAGGTTCTCAAGATCTATGCCAATGTCAAGCGCTACGCCCTGCCTCTTGTCGATAAAAATTCGTGAATTTAATCTGGCTAATCAGAAGGATTAGTGGGTTGTATGGAGTCAGAAGCGAAATCAAAATTTGACCACCATTTTCGTAACAATACTTGGAGCCTGCTTAAATTCATTATATACTATACCTGCTTAATTCCTTTTGTCTGTTACTTTTGACCTAAAAAGTAAATTTATCTAATTTGATTTTAAAGTTACAAATCTGCGAGTTCAAAAAAGAGCAAATAGCGCAAGTGTAGTAAATTTTCACTCCCTATTATACTTCGATCAATTTTTCCTGCAACATCAGAGGGTATTTTCTTAAATATCTCTCTTCTGAAAGCTATTAAAGAAAGAATTTCTTCTTGAAACTTTATACATGTACTTCTGGAATTGAATCTTAATGCATTAGTGTAGAAGCCATACGGTAATATACATAGCATGCTCCAATGAAATGAAAGAATCCGATTTCTATTCGGTCATCGTTAACCACGTCCAGTGACTTCTACTAAGCAATGAAGCACAGCAAAACAAAAGAGGCAAATGCAAGAAAACAACAAGAGCCCTTTAAGCGAGTGGCCGCGAAAGTAATTTATCCGTTTGGTTTTTGGTCTGGTACACTGCCATCGGACAATCACTTTGCCGGATTCCGGCATTCATCTTCTGAGGCGACACCTGACGGAAGCGGTTGCATTATTTAGTGTCGTCGTCCAGGATACGCAATTAACCGGGAATGGGAAAGGATCTTGTTTCCCGGATACTTAAAGACGGGACAACCATCTTTCCCTTTAGTGCGATGATTAACGTTCAATAATGCAGGAATGGAAGAAGTTGAGGAAGTGCCAGTACGTGTCTGTGTCATGATTTTCGGCATCTGAAAACCGCAGGATAGAAATCTCTTCGGGCATGATGACCCTGAAATTATGTTTTAAAGCCCACACTGGTCTGTATCATTTGAATTTCCCATTTTGCAACTTGTCATACATTTGTGATTCAACTAATAACGTTTTAAATGGCTGCACCTATGGTAACGTCTTTTCCATCAACATCTTAAACGCCAGTATACCATAAAATCAATACAAATTGAGCTTATTTGCTTGAACTTATAAATTTTATAGAATTTATAAAATAAAATATGAAAACATTCCCGCCATTAAGAGAACTCTGCCTCCCCCCTTTACCTTTCAGGTTTAGAGCAGTAAAGAACTAGAACATTAAATTAAAGAATTAAATATGTTAGTTTTCCGATAACAATCAGAAATCAATTGAATTATTCCCTAAAATAAAATACAGTTAAAAGAAGGTTTTTATACAACGAGCTTTTATTTAAAATTTATATGATAATGCACGAACTAAAAGGTGAAAAATGATTTATCATACTCTTACGGAATTTGTATATATTTAAATAACTTTAATGAAATTTTATGTGAAATTGTACTATTTGCTGTATAATGTTACATGAAATGATTAACAGGGACGAAGCTCTTGAAAAATAAAATTACAGGTGCAAGCCTGTTTAACATTAAGGTAAATGGTTATCTCGCTAAATTGGCGAGATGTCGCCAGGATGGCGACTAATTTTTGTCACCAAATTTAGCGAGAAATCGCTTAAAGTAGCCAAACTTGGCGATTATTCGGCGACATTTCGGTTCAGTTCCTATATTAGTACTATAACTGAATGATTGTAATTGATCCCTGTGTGCAACTGTAATCGTGTCTGGCTCACACATGCCCTCCAGTAATTTCCAGAAGTAGAAAGTACTACGAATTTCTCGGCGGACGGGAGAAAACTATATAAGACCAAAGAGAGCTTCTTTTTTTCTCAGTTATTTAGTTCAGAATACTGAGAGATCTCCGTAGGAGCTTCACCTTTTTAGATTCGTTTAATTGCGTTATGTTTAACGTTCTTAGTAGTTTGAAAGGTTGTATTGATTGTACTCTGTGGTATTGAGAAGAGCTAGAGTATCCATGTGGAAAATACCAGAACTGTAAAGTGTTTCTCTTGGTAGAAAAAATTTTATATAACTATCATCGGTTCTGTGTGCATTCAATTCATCACGAAAATGTGCGCACGCAGTAATATAGCTTAATGAGAAAAATAGTTATTAAATAATTCTATTTACAGAATTCATCTGCAACTTTATATAGCGAATAATAAAAGCGTGGGCCGCCTATTATAAAATGAAGATAATGGCTTATACATTTGATAATGCAATTAAACTAATAGATTTCTTTATTTAGACACTCCACGCTTTAAATAATCGTGGTATAAAATTGCAGATGAACTCTTTAAACAGAATTGTTTACTGTATTCTTCCTATTAAATTATATGATAGATAATTTTTCTCATTTTAGTGCATTAATTATCATTTCAGTTTTAAATAAAATTACTGTAGAAAAGCTTTTTTGTTTTAAATTCTATTTTATTTTCTGTGTTTAGTTTCCACTATACGTTTTCATTGATGGAATTTTTAGTCATTATTAAAACACAAGCTATAAATTATAGTAAAATTATAAAATGGAGGAAAAATAACTGAACGTCATTCAGAGAATGAAGAAATCGCTTTAAATATTCAGTTCAGAAATTGGATGTAGTAACAGTGTTACAACAAGCATTTTACTTGGTGCTAAAATAAAAAAATCTGATGTGTACACTGCATGACTTCCTTGTACGGGATATTAAAATATACGCAGTTTGTATTTCATTTAAATTTATTGGATTGAATTAAATGTACTACATCGATAGCGCATAAACCACAAAAGAATAAATGCATTCTTTAAAATTCGCTATATTTGTTTACCATAGCGACACTCTGGCGCTAGCTTCGCTTAACAGCGTTACATCTCATTCATTTTATAGCTCAGAATGCACAAAAATTATGCATAGAATCTGAAGAATTATCTAATCGTTGCCACATGTTCTACTCAAATAATAAATCTAAAACGACGCATTAAAGAAATTAAACAAACAAAAAAAAAAGGAAGAAAAAAGAAAAGGAAAAGAAACAGTTTCTCACAGACAATTCAGTATTTCTCATTCAATTAATTCAGTTCTCACTTCGCGACAAGGTAAAAATACATAAAAACTCAAAATATCTATGTTAAAAATTACGGGGTAAATCTTAAGCACTTATTTCCTCGAATAAATTCCAGAATGGATAAAAACATAATTCAATTCGCAATGATAAAAGAAGACGTTACTTTATTGTTGCGAAACTTAGTTTCTGTAGATTGGCAATAAATCCATTACTCTGTAAGTTTCAAATGTAAGCAAATATGGCCGCCGTGGCAAAACAAATTAGGCTTAACGGCACTTAAACAATTTTTAAATTTTTGATAATTCTACAGCTATAATATGCAGGTTAACTAAAGGCATAAAAACCTTAACCGAAAGATAAAAACAACATAATTCGATCATTTTTAAAGCAAAAATTGCACAATTTACAAACATATAAAAATAAAGAAACTGAGCTCACTGAGCCGAGTAGCAGAGTGTATATATACACACATTTATTTATTTACTTTTGATGCGGCCGATTACAACGAAAATGGGTTGTGCACATCTACATGATATAGCAATCCTATGTATCTAATGTTTTGAGGATACTCGTTTTTGAGTTATGCGAAATACATACGTAGGTACGTGCGTACAGACGCCACGAAAAAAATCTCTTCAGAATCCATTTTAAATCAGTTTTATAATTTTTTCGGGAAAAAGAGTCCTTTATTCTGTCTTTACGTGCAGATGTCAGGCAAAAGCGTCGTTAAATTGCATTCGACAGCGGTCAAAATAGATATTTTCGTTGAAATATGATACCCGAAAGTTTTCGCAATTACAATACTTCGTACAAGGAAGTAAAAACGAATATCGCTCCATCGTCATTACGTGCGCCAAGATGGCAAATTGAGAAGCATTTCTTTTCGTGAATTTACCCATTTGTTTCAGACTGCGACATATTTGAAAAAAAAAAATGTAGAAAATTACTCAATCAATATATTTTTTTTCATTTTTATTTTAAAGGAGAGTGAAAAGTTTGTTTTATAATCTGTGAAAATTTTAAATCTTTATATTCAATACAATTTTATATACGAATATTTTAAAATCATAAACGTCAAACAGTTTTAAAAATCGAGCGTTTTTCAAAAATACGTCGAAAATTTGAAAGTTAAAAATTTTCAAGCAAGTTCAGTTGAAAAGATTTCTTTTCGCTTTATTCGGTAGTGTAAACAGTAAAATTCTTGTATGCTTAGCTTTTTGATTAAATGAAGGTATACGTAAAAAGTCATTTAACCATTAAATAAACCATTCAGTAAAAAAAATTTACATCGAATTTTGAAAACATCGCCTTCACCACTTGCATAGTCACCAACAAACACAGCGTGTATAAAATCTGAAATCGATAGCTTATCAGGAAATAAGTTGAAAATCGATGATAAAGTTCCACTCACAGTGAAACGCCACGAGTGAACTAAATTAAAGCTTATAATAACTAAAAGGAGAATATTCCTTGAAATTTAACATACGTACTTAATGTGTATAAATATTTTTTATCAGTGGTGGTTACCTTCAGCAACCTTTCAACTGAAGTATTTCCAAAAATAAATAAAGAATACATTGAAATTTCACATATGTTAACAAAGAAAGAAGTTTCGTAATTAACGGTGTCAAAGATGCCATAAATTAGTATAGGCACCGTTTTAAATTCGTTTTTTTTAATCAAAATTCCTGAATTTCTTTCTTTAATAATGAGCACTTTTTACTGAGATAAATACTTACGGTAACACAAAATATTTGTGAATTGTATCTTAAGAACAGAATGTTTCTGAAATATTTATTATGTGGAATTCAATCAAATATATCATTTCATTTCTTCTCTTCACTTTTTTTTGGGGGGGGGAGGTGACGTAAAAGATTTCTTCAAAATGGTTCCGAAATGTATTTATTTCGCAAAAATATTAAAGTTAATAAAATTATTTGTACCATATTTTCTTTAAATTAGTTGCTGTCAGTGACTTCGTTCTTTCGCCCCTTTCATAAAGCTGCTGGTCTTCGATTTTTGCCAGTCATGAAATATGGATCAGAAAATGTTTCTAGTCATAAAATGCATTCATATATGCAGTGATTTCACGAAGACTATACACATCTCCATTTGCCGAAGTTCATAATCCCCAAAACTCACTTTTAGATAGAGCACCTACAAATTTTTACAAATAAAGAATTCCGGAAATTCATTTTAGATTGAGCTACTGTAAATTTATGCCATTAAAAACAATGGGGCATTCGTTTTTACTCATGTTCGTAATCACTTTCGCATTTAATCAAGTGAACAAATGAATAAGAGCCAGTTATTATAAAAGGCAAATGAAGAAAATAAATGAACCATTCCAGTATTGCTACACTGCTAGATGTGTTTTAAATACGCTGCCCTTCCAAATTTTGACACATATCTTAAAGGTTAAATGGTTATAACTAAACTGACCTTACTCGAAGCTGTCTAAATTCTATTGCAATTAATAAAAGCTTGTTGAAACTTGATATTTATACTACCCGGGTTATGTAAAAAAGACTCTTAGTAAATTCGTATAGGAAAGGAAAGAGTCCTAAAACATAATAGTTTAATTGTAGCCAGTGAATATATATATTATAATTAAACTGTAACGTATGTGTATGTATATATATTATAGAGTTCACGTTTCAGTTTCTGACCAGTTATTTTATGTCAATTCACTGTCCTATCGCTCTCATTTATAGTTTCCTGCTGGAATGTAAATTTTAAGCTACCGTGATATTCAAGTAAGGCAGAAAGAAGGCCTATTTAAAGGAAGGTGTTAGAGGGTGGAATCAGAGTTTGTACTGCCCCCGCTCGAAGGCCACGTTGCTAATTTGATTCTCTCGCGAATAGGATTCTGTGACATAGAGGCTCGCCATTAGGCTTGTTAAGCCGACCTTAGGTCGGAGCCAGCTTGCGCGTTATTCCATTTGGGAACTCGTTAGGCTGACTTATTTTCATTACTTTTTAGTTAATGTATTATCGTTGATTCAAGCCGTAACTGTTGGCTTCTGTAAGTTGGAGTTGGTACCGTCTGTTAACCTTTATTTGAGTTAATACAACAGTCCTTTACACACTTTCCCAGTCTCTGTGGTACTTACAAGACATAGTGAAAACATATATCTTTTTTTAGCGTTATGGTCTAGTTTATACTACCAAACTCTACAGTATATATATATATATACTGTAGAG
>KK119544.1:169655-186116 GCA_000611955.2 Stegodyphus mimosarum | reverse complement strand
ATGTTACAATGGAGATTTTTTCTAATTATTCTAAATAATATTAATCCCTTAAATTCGTAGTTCTAAATTCCTAGTTTATCTAAATTAATCATTTTGCACATTTTAGGTTTAGCTACTAAACAGGTCGAATATATTTTTTCTAAACTCTTGTTGCTCTAATATTTTTTTCAGTTCAAAACTATTATTACTCTTATATTACTAATTTAAGAATTAACTCTTTTCTTATATTTTATGTTTCAAACTTTTTTCATATACTGGATTGTTTTTTTGGAACTCGGTCCGCTTAATTATTATTATTAGATTTTTGCTTGCTTATGATTTTGGTGCTATGGATTTTTAAAGGTGTTTTACCGACCTGCGAGAATTTAAAATTTACATATTTTTTTGGTTTTGCATTTGCTGGATTGTATGTATTTGCAGGTTTTGCTTTTTTTTTTAACTCGGTCTGCTGAAAATGATAATTTTAAACTTTTAAAAATTTGTTCCTGTTTTTGATATTATAATTTTGCAACTGCTTGCTTCAAGCCTGTATAGTAGTTGACTGATAATGACGCAGATTACTTTGATTACTTTTCTAAGATTATTTAAAGTTTTAAACTGTAATTTTTGTCCTTATTGATTCAGAAACAGGCTGATGTATTTGCTTCTTTCGTTGCACCAACCTCTTGCTGACGATGCAGCGAAAGATGTAAATTATTTCAGTTTTGTTTTTGGCATGTTTTGCTCTTTTTTCTTGCGGTATGTCGCTATGCTTTTAATATATGTTTATCTGGAACTGAATATAGGATGAATGATAATAAATACTTAAATCAAAAAAGTAGATTAACTTCATTTAGGTTTTATCTTTATTTTTCATATTCCATTCATTAATTGAATTTATTAATGCAGTTAAATTTTAATTTTCCCAGTTTTAAGCAACTTATGCTTTTTTTTAATTAAAATTTTAATTTTTTTCATTTGAGGCTATAAGCTTTCCAATTGTTTTTACATGTTTTTCGTTTTTCCTTAATTTGTAAACTCTTCTGCGTAAATTACCATTAAAACTTATTAAAATTATTAAATAATTACTTCTAGAAATATATTTTTGAAAAATACGTGTTACTGTTCTTCTCAGGGATAAAGTAAATAGTATTATCATCTAGCAAATTTTAGGCCAAAAATTTACTTACGATCTAATCTACCAAATGGTTAGTAGATCTTCAAGTTGTCACATACTATTACCTTGTATCAAATGTTATTGCTATCATTATCTTTTCATACTTTTTATTAAATCAGGTAAAAATTTGCTTCAGAAAAACAATTGGGTTTCGAAAAAACAGAGAACAGTGTTGCTCTTGAAACTTTGAGTTTATTTCTTGAGTAGCACTAATTTTTTTGTTTTGTTTTGTTTTTTGGTAGGTCAAGACAATCAACGATTAAGTATTTTCAAACTTTTAAAGTAGACCTTAATAATGCTAACGAGGAGGGGGGCGATTTTGCAGATACCATGAAATTTTATGTTATTATCACATGTGTGTGTATGAAATTTTATGTTATTATCACATGTTTGTTAATTAAAAAAACTGTGCGTGTCTAAAGAATGCTTATAGCTTACGAAATGCTGTTCTGTCAACTATGTTAAGAAATGGAGAATGAGATAAGACGTTATAATTGACTATGCATTTAGTTTACTTTTTCAGTGAATATCTTCAATTCTGAATCTATACCCTCATTGTCGATTGAAAGCTCGAGATAACTCTCCTAACTTTGCAAATCTCCCTTTAAAACATACAGTCATCCTTGCTGTCACTACTGCCTGACGCTTATCATCTAGAATATTATTATTATAATTATCAGTCCCATCCTCACTCAAGTGGAGCACCCCTGGCCACCATCGACGCCTCCCTCTCAACATCGGTGTGTGTAGACACAATTGAACATTCTTTCAATGCCACACCACGTGTCGCTTTCCCCTAGCACAAAAGATAGCCATCCTGTCCGGCGGAAGATCGGGGTGTCACAGAAGGTGGCACCTCTGACTCATGGAAGACAATAGAAGGGGGAGCCGCAACAGATCCAGGGTAACCTCACACCGGCTCGTTGTGTGCTACCCCGCATTGCACAGATGCGGGGATCAGTTTTCTGTGCAACGAATAAATCCCCTCCCGGAATTCAAGCATATATAACAGGGTAGCCTAGGAATATCGATTTTAGGATAACTAATGCAGATGATATATACTGCAACGGTTAGATGATATAATTTTCTGAAAGCTTTTAATATTAATGCCAAAAATGGGAAATTTTATTTACTTCGAGAATAGAAAGAGAGTAATTATTAATTTCACGTAGAATATTAACAGTTTGGAGAAATCTGAATAATAATACTCATATATATGTACAGTGATCCCTCGACTTACGTAATGCGCGACTCACGTATATACACAGTTACGGAAGTGCGCAGAAGCTATAACATTTAAACTGAATTCTGCTAATTAGAAATCACAATTCCGCTTGTAAATCCTACTTTTCCCTTCTTGTATTTCTAATATTCAAATAAGATTCGCGTAGTTAATTAAGTCACTTGTTTATCAATACTGGTATTCGTTATTTGTTTACTTTTAGAATAGATGTGCCATGAGCGAAGATGACAGCCCTGGCAATCTGCAAAATCTTTTCATAGTAGAGATTCGGTCTCTTAAACAGGATCCTCAATTTTATCAATTCAACAAGGATGGCTGGACAATCAAAAATGCGTGCTATTGTCAATTCTGTGCCCGGGCAGTTATCGCAATTTCTGTAGGCTTTCCTACCCTCTCTATCAATTTTCAATCCTCTGTGGTGGTCAGTTCTAAGCCTGGATATGGTTTCGGTTATAAGTCGATTTCCATTGATGTTATGGAGCTGGTGCTTTATTGGAATTGAACGTTCCTTCAATGTGTATTTGGCAATGGCATTTGCGTCTGAGAGGGTGACATTTACGTTAGTATTATTGTTGAGATTTCGAGCCTCTTTTACCAGTTTATCCGCGTTCTGCGTAAAATAGAATCAGTGTGCAGAAGAAATTTATGACAAAAGGGACTAGCCGGGTCTGTTAACCTGATGCTAAGACATGATGCTAAAGAAGCTGTTAACCTGATGCTAAGTAAGTTGTTAACCTGATGCTAAGGAAAGTAGAATTGATTGATCGTAACACAAGAGGTTTGAGAATGTTAGAATTCCGATATGTCTAGCTATGATAACAAAAAGCGTGTTGCGACGCAAACTATTCTAGATATCTTTGTCAGATGTCGTTCACAACAGTGCCAAGTTACAAGTCAAACGATTCCGAGTACCCTCAGCTTTCAACATCCTGACAGACAGAAGTTGCCTGAGAACAGCATTTCTCTACCCGATTATTCACCTCCAGCGCCAGCTCTCTGAGTCATATTAGCTATCACAAGACACTTTATTTTTTGGAAAAGTGTTATTTCAGATTGCTTTTATATTCTTTTATATATTTTTCCTAACTTTTGTGGTTCATATCAAGTAAATACTGTTGCATGGTGTGTCATCTATAAGATATATGACTTATATGTGTCTTATATGTGAATAGGACACACACTCACATATGCATATATATAAATAAAAAAACTGAAGCGTATTTAATTAAATGAATACTCTTAATGCACCACAAAATACTGCACAATTAATTAATTAATTAAGAGCGAAAGGTAAATTATATAGAATATAGTCAAAAAGAGTATAAAATATTTTTTCTCTCCTTAATACGTCTTTCGTGCTGTAATTGGGAAGCATATCTGGCTGGCAGTCGGAAGGTCCGGAGTTCAATCAGAAGGTCCGGAGGTCCGGATCCCCGAGAGAGCACTGTGATTTTATTATGTTTTTTGCTCGAGAAAATTCTATATGATTCAGCAAAATGACTCCCGAACGAAAGATGTTGGACGATAATTCGTCAACCCCAGGGTTTGGCGACTAGGATCCCCTCTTCTCCAGTCGTCAGTCCCTCTTCTCCAGTGGGGAAGAAAATAAGGTATTTTCTCCTTTCTTACAGAGTGCTATCGTGGTGTAATTGAAAGCACATTCGACTGGCTATCCGAAGATTAGGAGTTCGAATCACGGCAAGAGCATTAGTCAATTCTGATATTTATTGCTCCGATAAAAGAAAATTTAATATACTGTACAAGCAATCGACCGTGTAACGCTAAGGCGCAACTTTAAAACAATTTGAAGCTAACTGAAGCTATAAAATGTTTGAAATTTGAAGATTAAGAAACTATAGATGTTAAAATAACATCTTCTTATAATACTGATATAAAAAAAATTATTTTTCAAGAGTTTTCGAAGTTCGACTCACATTTTTTAATGGACAATTTTGATAGCAAAATATTTCAGTATATGCTATAGCCTAAAATAGAGAATAACATACTTAAAATTATTTAAAATGACTATTATTTACTATTAAACTATTTTAAATTTTTTTATAAATATGTGCAATAAATGGTTTAAAATATCATAATATTTCTTTAAATGAACTTTTGTTAGGCGATTTTCAGAAGAACATAAACAGCAAAAGTGGTGAAGATGATACTTTCACTTAATTTAGAACGTCGTAAATTTTACTGCAAATTTTATTAACATTCTCCGAAGTGAAGAAAAATAAAAAAAGATTTCCTTATGCAAATTGCCATCAGGAAACACAACGAAAGAAAGGAAGTCTCTGAAATTTCATCGTGCTGAATTTGAAAATAATCTAAATTCCGACCAAAGTATAAACCGAAAATGTAACATTTCTTATAGTGTTCTTCAAATTGTTTCCTTTAAAACTGAAAATTAGTGCAAGCCAAAACTTTTAACATAAAAAAAGGACAGCACAATGATTTCTTTTTGCGCCGGTGGTCATCATCCGAATAAATTCCAAGGCCAATTTCCAAGGCTGATTCAAGATGATCATGGCTGATCTAAGATTTTTCGAGTTGTGACAGGTTCGTGGAGCAGCCAGATATCATATGTCAACGTTGCGGTCTTTTCTCTTGAATGGACTGTCGAAATTCCAAGGCTTAGAGTGCGCATCAGAATTAATTTTAATTTTAGGAGAAATGAAGAAAAAGAACACTTCCTTGCCTTTTCCAGTAAACCGAAGTAATGACCTTCATAAGCCAATATTAAAGTTTTGACTTTGTGTAAGTGTATAGTAAATACTACATATTTCATTCCCAGTGACAATAAACTCCTGGAATTCAACTGCCTTATTCTGCAGAGTGCAGAAATGTGCTAAAATCACCTCTTATCGTAATCCACCACTTATCGTTTCATGCCTTTTGGTTTACAGTCTGGTGCCCTTATGTACGCATAATTTTCCGCCCCCCATAATTCTTCAATCAGGACTTCATGACTCAAAATTCGGTGTTGATGTTGTACGCTGTCCTAGATTTATTCCTGTTTCTAGATTACCTACGGAGATTTTAGTACCTGAAACTACTACCTGTTAGTCGTCCCAATCTTGATGTTTTGACACCCCCCAATTTTTTTTCTAATATTTCAGTCATTTAAACCCTAAACGCAGTGTTATCTCATCCCTGCAACCTGAATATGTTCACGATAAACACTTAAAACAAAACTCTTGATGCAAAACTTACGTATAGACTGCATACGCGCAGTTATTTCAGCTTCTTAATTTAAAAGGCTAAATAACTGCTGCCTAACATTTTAACCCAATTCTAACTTACAAGATATTTAATTCACCGACATACACAGATACGCTTGGCAATTGATTTCCCCAAACCTGTTGACACCTTAATTTTTCTTACACGGTATAGTAGCAAAATAGTAACTTAATAGATTATCTAAACTGAGCAGCGATGTAGTAACTTAATTAACTACCGAGTAAATAACATGGGAACTTCGAAGCTGCTAAATATTAATCGTATGCATCTTATTATTATACCAAATTCAGAGCCGAATGTTTTCAGCGCCTTGGGGCAATTGATGATTTCGGAACCCCTCGTGTTTGCCAAGAATGGAAAACATTCCATTCTAAAATTTCGTAGCATCAGTTTGGCAGGTCCTGGATGCTGCGTTAGGAAACGATGTCCTCCCCCTTGCTCCGCCATTGATCAAATTAACTTTCATAGCTCTGGAAGTGAGAGATGCCGTTAAGAGAAAAGGGAATGGAAAGGGCAGAATAATTCAATAGTTTTAATACATAATAAAATTCAAAATAAAATTCATATTGCAAGACTTTTGTGATATTTCGTGCGTGCACTTGTAAGTAAGCACATCCATTTGGCATATGAAACATCTGCGCTTTAAATCTCTGCGAGAACGTATTTGAATTTTCATTTTCCTTGTCCGAAATGCCTAATGAGTCTCTTCAGTGGCATATGCTGGACAATAGCACGTCACCATTTGGATTTCTTTGACTTTATATTGCACCTTTCCTCATCCACTCTTTGAATTGGGGAGAATGTAAAGAATTATCGTATTTTCTGAGTATGCTTTTGCGATTTAAGTGGCCAGCACATCCAGCTGGGTAACTGGAAGATCTATGGTTTGCATTTCAGCAAGGCTGCAATAGATTTTCATAATTCTTGCACAAGCTTAATTAGTATCTGCAATGAAATATTGAATTTTTAAATAAAATTCGTTAGAAGTTCAACTATGGAAATCTGAGAAACTGGAATTCAAAATACTTAACATTCATTCACTGGTTTTGTGCTTTAGCGAATAACAAGAGCGACCAGGTTAAATTAAAAGGCCTCCCATACTTTTTATATCAGCACTAGAAATATATTATGCAGCATATTATCTTACAGGTAGGGAGCGCAATTGATTCTAATCTTATCACGTGGTTCTTCGAAACTCATCGCCTGGCCCCTCATTCTCATGATAGCTCTCCAAGATAAACTTACTCCGTTTATTAATTGTAGTCAGAAGTTAATTGACGCGGGAGTGCGGTTTAATGGTACCCTGCACCATTATCTATTTCCGTCGCCAAGGTGGAGCGCCAAATTGCATTCGTGCTTCGCCAAGATTCGGGCTAATAAAAAACCAACGCTCTCCAACTGAGTTTCGTGATCGCCAACGTTTGATGAACGCAATTAAGAAGAGTTTCAGCCAGGGCTCCATCTGTCTCTACATTTCTCTCTAATATAGCTAATAACCGGAAAGCCATGTTCGTGTTTGGGGATAAACTTTCAAAGTTATCTCTCAACTTTTGTTCCGCCTCCCAAACCTCCTACCGCCACGATCTCCTGTTTTAGCCCGAAGGATAGAAATCTATGCTACGAGGAACAGTGAAGTATGCCCAATTCTGTTAAAATTCAGTGTGGTATATGGCGTTTATAATGAAAATTATAACAATTCCGAAATTTAAAACTTTAAGACCGCATTTTATATAAAATACTCCTTATAATTACTTCATTACTTATTCCTTATAATTCCGAAATGACGTAATTTCGTCTTTGGTTCGGGACTGCTAGAACACTTCTTTTTATTTTATTTTGGTTTGCTTTAATCCTTTTAGGCCCAGCGGGATAAGTATTGCGCAGCTACTGCTTCTTTTATTTCAGTGGGACAAAAATGTCATTATTTTTATTTTTTATGCTAGTAGTGTTTCAAGAACTATTCTCAGATTCTTAACTAACATCTTGCGTATTATTTCGCTGCTATGTGTGCATACAATCAGAGTTATTGTATTACAGAAGAAGTTTAAGATTATATCTGCTAAACCGCAGTTAGATATTTTCATTTATTTTTGTGATAAAATAATTTATTGAACTAAGCGTAAAATTACTGTTGTAAAAATTATAAAGTCTAATACTTGAGTATAGTACACTTTTCCAGTATTTCCATTATATTCATATGGTTTTTCAGACATCAACAAATACTCAAATTTTTTCTGAGCAAAACGAATTTTTATGACTGAGCATTACTTTGAAACACATTCTTACGGAAAAATTGCTGAAGCGCTTAAAGAGACTTTCCCAAATGCTCGCGAACGTAACAAGACAACGATTTTCTGCTTAGTAGTCTGATTTCAAGAACCTGGTTTGGTTTGGTTTAAGAGATTACGGCAAAGCCTCCAGGGCTATCTAAGGGGAGGGAGAAATTCGTGGAGGACTTTCTAAAGGAAATGCCTCGTATACACGTTACACATTGGGATAACTACAGAAACACCCATACAGCCAGTCTGTTCGCGGGATTGGAACCTCAGACCGAACTACCAGTGTTCGGCGACTTTACCGCTCGGCCGTTGGGGGGTTCCGGAACCTGGAAGCGTCCACCATAAGACACGAACTGGACTCCTATCCCTTCTGAGTTAAGACAAAATCAAGGCCAGGAATAAAATGCTGCGATCACCAACAAAGAGTGAGAGAAAGTTGGCATCGTAGTCAAATTTATGCGTTTCGAAGTAATGCTCAATCATAAAAGCTCTTTCTGCTTCAGAAATACTTATCTCCACCTGGAACCAAGCGGTTTTTAAAGTTAACAATATAAACTGTAAATGAAATTTCAAGTAATACGTTACTTGTAATCGTATTGTGGTTTCATGCATCGAAACAACTTGCGATTAATGCCCGTTCTGAAATTTCCACAATTCTTTTAAGCTTAATAGGTGCGACTTTAGGATTATCCTGCATATCCTAATCTCTGTATTTTTGGATTCAAAGAAGGATATTCCAGGGAATTTTCGACTATTTATTTTTCTGGTCATCTCTTCGTCTTGAATCAAACAAGAATAATGAAGAGAGGAATTTTTCAACATCTATTCTTCTAACACCTGTTAAAGAATATCTGATATCCCTTTCGCAAGTACCATAAATTTCTAACAGTTGTTCACGGATATTTAAAATTAATTTGTTGCTAACTTTTCAGGAAAGAAGTTTGATATCAAAATCTAGTTAAATAAAGCCAGATTATTTTAACAAATTTTTGCTTCATGTAGTTATTTCATCCAAGGAGCCATTGTATTCTCGAAACTATTGATCATTCCTTCTTAACTGAGATGAATTCGGAATTCTTCCGCTTTTTTTCATTGAAGACGAGATATTTTCAGATTCTTTGATAGCATGCATCGATGTGAGAAGCGGTGACTATTTTTCTTTAATTGAACCTATGAGTTTTTTTTTTTTTTTTTTTTGCCGAATTTTCATTTAACGCAAGACTTTTTGACCTTCAAACAAAGTTATGCTCGTAGAAACTATCAGACATTTAGCACCAGAAATTGTAAAATGTCAACAGTACTCTGGCCGAACTTCGAGCAACAAATAAAGTTACTTTTAGCAATTCTAATAGCCAGCTGGCAATGGGCATTCCATTTGCTAGTCGGCCGTGCTGACCTTTTACATCCCGAGAGTATGAATGGGAAATGAAATAATACCTTAGATCCTTCTTCCACTTAAAGGGTGAACAGATATAGTCGCGAAACCCAGTCGATCAGATCTCAAATGGTTACTGGTTATAGACCACTGCTTTTGAAGTTAGGGCACCATTATGCCGATTATATTTTTTAAATCATGAAATGGGAGCAATCGACTTTACTGTGGCCGCTTTTTTTATTATGGATCTTCTGTTTGCTAGCCGAACACATACTACGAGTGCACGTATGGCAACACATGATAAGGCCTTATATTCTACCCTTACATATAGGCAGACTAGGAAGAAGCACGAGACCCAGTGGAGAAAATCCAGGTCGTAATAAATTACATTTTAGTTTGGATATCCTTTGGAGAATATTAGGGTTTCGAGAATGAGAAACATGTAAATGGAAATTGCTCTGTACCTTCACCAGGATTTCATCATCAGTGGCCAGCTTTAAATCAAAATTACTTACTCCGTGAGAGCACGCATGGGGACTACAATAATTCCTTACAGTGTCACTAAGCTATTTGATGTTTCTAACTTCACGCGGGTGTTTTCTTCATTTTACCCATAATATAATGTAAGTGCAAGTAAATTTTCATTAGGATGTTCTCCTCGAAAATATTCTTCCATTCAAGCAGACAACCCTGGTGTACCACACTTAAATAAATCAACGAACAAAGGTTTTTGACGAGCTTTATGTACGATAATCCAAAAATGCGTACATAAAATTTTCAAAAATTTGAAACTTTATTGGAAACTTTTAAAAAAATGGATATTAATGCCAAATTGTTCTACGCTCATATACAGGGTGGTCATAAAAAACTTTTCATTCGAGACTTACGTGCGATATATGAAACTCTAGCGGTCTATCCACTCAACCAATCAAAATGAGATTTCAGATATTGTTATTGGAAATTGCGCGTTCGAGATTCTGATGATTTAAAACAATAGAGCTCTTACGTTTACTATGAAAACATTGCGAAATTTTCAAATGGCGGCACTCACATTTTTCCTGCGTAAATTGATCAGCTCCTTGAAAAACCATAAATGGCGTTAAAACGATACACGCATGACGAAAATTACCGGAGTAAAACAGTTGCAAAGAACAGCATTGTAAAGGATCAGGATAACACATAAGAGGAGAGGGGGAAAATAACTTTTATTGGAATTACAGATTTCAACGTCCCCACCTTCGCAGACGGAAATGCTTTGCAAGCCGGAGATTGCTGACAACAATGACGAACGTAACATCGCAGGACGAGTCCGTATAACTTCACATTTTATGGGATTTTTCAACAAATTTGTTTCCTTGTAATATTATCGGGTTAGCACATTCGAACACCTGATGGAAGAAACAATCTTCCCACGCAGCTTATTAAAGGTTTTTCATAAGCAATGCTTTGTACATGGTGTTCCTGGATTGATGTTTCTATATATCCCTGTGAATTATGTAAAGTGCGTCAATGCACCTCCTCTCTGTGTTATCATTGCACCTGTGCTGTCATTGTTCGCTGTGCTGTCATTGCTCTCTGTTTTGTCATTGTCCATACAATGCTCTCATTTGCAAATGTTTTACACCGGCAATTTTTTATCGCAAGTGTGTCGTTCTAACGGTATTCATGATTTTTCAGTGCGCTGATCAGTTTTCACAAGAAGAAAAGTGGTCGTCGCCATTCGAAAATTTCGAAATTTGTTCACTGTATAAGGTATTTCTCCCGCCTTATTCGCATGCCTTCGGGGTGTAGTGGTCAGCACGCTCAACGCGTAACCGAGAACTCCGTGGTTCGATTCCCGGCGAAGGCGTTGCTCATTCTTCATTGTTCTGTTTCCAAAAAAAAATCCTAATGTCTCTGCAACTGTAACGGTAATTGTTATAGGTCTGTTGTTTTAAATTATCCCAATCTCGAGTACATACCTTCAGATACCAAAGCCGAAATTCCATTTCGATTGGTTGAGCGGATAGGATGCTAGAGGTTCATATATCGGGGAATTTTTTTTTCATGGCCACCTTGTTCTCTAACAAGTAATACATCATTTAAAATTTCAGCTGAAATTTATACTATTAGATTGAAAGGTGCAAGATGGCGATGAATTTTTCCTTGGCAAAACGAATTTTTATGGTTGCGAAACACAGATTTGATTGCAATGCCATCTTTATCCCATTGTCTTTTGGGGATTATAGCATTTTACTCCTATCTTCGTCCATTTTAACCAAATGCCGAGGAAACAGGCGACCACCTCATTTCCTACGCTTCATTTTCTGGAAATCAGGTTACCAAGTAGAAGATCATTGTTTGCTAGGTTTGCAGAGACATTAGGTTATTTTAGAATCAGCAGACATGAAAAATGAGCAATGCCTTCTCCGGGACTGGACCCGCGCACCTCTCGAATACGTGCCGAGCGTGCTGACCATTACACCACGAAGGCATGCTAAGAAGGCGGGAGAAATAACTTATAGGTTTATGAAAATTTAGAAAGGTCGCTTTAAGTGCTTCCTTAACGATGTTTCCGTAAGAGTATGTTTCGAAATAATGCTCTATCATAAAAATTCGCTATGCTTGGGGAAAACTCATCTCCATCTTGCACCAAACAGATGATTTTTAATATTAACAGCATAAACTGCAAGCGAAATTTCAAATAACATATTACATATAAGATTAAAAGGGCTGTCATCCATCTAAACATTTCACCATTAACATCCATTCTTCAGTTTCTACAATTTTTGAAAGTCTGTTGTGCGTGATTTTTGGATCACTTTATATCGAGCCTCAAAGAAGAAACTTGAGAGGATTGCGCTATAACCTTATACACGCGTAGCACATTGCAAAGACATTAACTTTTGAAGATTACCTTTTGAATATGAATTAAATATTACTTTCTGAATATGAAATATAAATAACTGTGAAGAGACATTACGATATGTCTTAATAGTCTTATACAATACTGATATCAGTGAGTCATGATAAAGTATGATTGATACAGTGATAGAAGCTCGTTTAACCCCCAACCAATTCCGAAATCATTTTGCTTATTACGGAGCTATGAACAGTTACTATCATACATCACCAGTTTAAAAAAACTGTCTACGGAAAATACAAAAGGGAAAAGAAAATTGCCCCGAATGACAGCACTGATAACAAATTATTTAACAATATCTGGGAGTTGTTTTTTTTATCCGCAAGAGTTTGCAGTTTAATTGTGCGTAATTCAGAATATATAAACATTGTTAGGTAATTAGTTTAAAGTAAGTTGATCAATCTTAAAATGAATCAAGCGCACAGCCAGTATTCTTCAGTTTCGCATTGACTGCAATACACAAGAGGTAATGTAAACAAAAAATAATATAGAATATGCATCGAAAGAGCGGAAGAAATATAGACCAGGGGCTGGAAGAAAACAGAGAGAGAAAGAAGGTGCGCGTAATCACGCGCTCGAGAACAGCTTTGAACACTGATTTCATTTAAAATAAATGAACTCATTCTCTACACTGAAACATGAGCAATGCCATGCCAATCCAAATACAAGTAACTAGTTAACATTATTTTTTGTCCTTTTTTCTGTATTTTTTAAATTGCCCTCGGATCAGCCATAATTTAAGAGTAACAGTGAATGATGTCCCCGAAAATGGTACTGATTGTAACTAAAAATTAAGAAAAGTATAGCGAATACGTAACTTATGTATAGATACCAAGGCGTTTTATTATTTATTACCATAAAATATAAATTTATCTAATATAAACATTGCTCATATTTTTCATCAAATAGGAATCCAGAAAAATAGCTGCTAACTGCCCCCCTCCAAGTTCTTATGTAGTTAATTACTTAGCAAAATTCACATGTGAGAAAATACGTTACACATAGAATACTCTATAAACAAATATAGAAAATCGTGCACAGCAGATAACCCCTTTTTGTTTTACGTAAACATTTTTCATTTCCGTAGCTATCATTTTTATTCCTAAACCAATATCTTGGTATTTTTTTCACAGCGTTATTTCAATGATTTACTTTTCTTCTAAACTACTTTATCTCAGTTTCTTTTGATATTCAATTATAAAGCAAGGGAAATTTGTAAGCCCTGCAGGCATACTGTCGAAAAATTCACTTATAAATGCAGTTAGAGCTTTAACTTTGCGGCCTGGTTGAAAAAGCAGTCTATCCAGATGTTGAAATAGTAATCGGGCACTTAGGTTGCATTTTACTCTCTGCAGGACAAATGCGCATTTATTATAATGTAGCTGGAAAATTTTTTTTATCCTGTTGATAATATTTTATATCTACAAACATCATTTTATTAAAATATGTACATATTTTTATTTTTGTAAAACAATACAAACTATACTTTTTAATAAAATTATGCCGTGGTATTATAGCCAAATAAAATGAATTGCATTTACACTAACAGACAGAATTTCCCTTACTTAAGCCATTTGACGAAACGTCGCTAGATTTGTTTGTCCTATTTTTAATGAAAGCACTCTTTGTCATGATTAAGCAATAACTCACAGAGTAAACGGAAAAGAATATGTGTACAGGATTTAACTGATTTTCAATAAATGATAGTAAGCTGCAAGCTAGCCTAATATTTCCGGAATGCTTAATCATAAAATTCATTCTAGTTGTGAAAAACTCATCTTGAACATAACAAAAAAGCTAACAGCGTGAAGCGCAACTGAAAGATCGCGCGATATATCATTTGTAAAAGTATAGGAGTATCACTCATTGAAACAATTCGCAACTAACATCCATTTTGTAATACCTGCAATTTTTAAAACCTTGATTGTGCGATTTTTGGATGACGCTGTATATCCGGAGATACTTAGCAATAAATAATAATTTTAAAAGATAAGCTATGTACAATATAAAAACGCCATTTATTTGAACATAATTCTTGCAGCAACGTAATGGTGTTAATAAATTTGACAGAATTTTTATTGGTTTATCAATACGTATCAGTTAAAAATACAACACAATTAAATGTTTTCTCAGTCGATTTCGTAATAAGTCTATTTTCCTTTCTGCTTCGTATCCGTAGGCTTTATATGGAAATGTTAACGCAAATAATAGGGAAAATTTTCGACAAATTAGTAAAGTCTAGACTGCTTAATTCCACGATTTGCATCGCCATTGCCAGAGAATTTTGCCTTTCTTTTTAACACCTCGGAGAAGGATGCCATTGTCTTCACTACAAGAATTTATCGCCGTGGGAAAATGCTTTTGACTTATTCGCTATAAGGGAAATATTTATAAAGCTTGAGT
Source organism: Stegodyphus mimosarum (assembly GCA_000611955.2). Lineage (NCBI taxonomy): Eukaryota > Metazoa > Arthropoda > Arachnida > Araneae > Eresidae > Stegodyphus > Stegodyphus mimosarum. Next base: position 171,515 of record KK119544.1, on the reverse strand, counting down.
GCAAGACATATGAAAAGAATGCCCAAACTATACAGATTTTTTAAACATTAAATAAGAACAAAAACTTCCGTGTAAAGTTAATTTATGATAAAATATGTAACTATTTTTTGCTGTACTGCTGTTTTGAACAGCTAAGGTCTGTATCTTGAATTTTTTGGAGAGGTTGTAAGATCAGTCTCTGTTATTCCACATAAATTAAAAATAGATCCTACAATGAACCTGGCGACGCACAGGTGTAAATGAATTACCAGCACAGAAGAAGGGTGAAAAGTAAACCTTTATTAATTCTAAGTTTAACAGAAGGGCATGATCTTCGAGCGTTACAAAAACAGTCAACTTACGGTGAAACTTAAAAACGTAGAATATAATTCAAGTCCAAATCTAAAATAAAATAGTGCTGGATCAGCACGTTAAATTACACCTAACACGTTGACTCAGAGAAACCTAACAGGCGTGACGATAATCCGAAATGGCCAAGAGGCTTACTAGCGTAACAGCGAAATAGCAACGAAACTTGCGCTGGCTAGCGAAAACACTCTCTGAATAAACTCAGAGATTCACCCGCTTAAATATTCACTTCACTTTAAATTTACATCCTGGCGAGAAAATACTAAGGGAATTTGAGAAGTTCAGGAAAGGTATCAAACTTAAAATAAATTTGTTATGCAAAATAAGGGAAACCCTACAAGGTTTGTCGTAACTGTTTATTTTACAGAAAACTGTTTCAGGTGCTGAACTGAAATCTGAATGTAAATTTCAGGTTCAGAACGCCCCTACCATTTTTATAGTTTTTAAATCCAATAACACTGTTTTTTAACTTGCTTGAAGGTTTTGATAGACGTTCTTTTTCGAGATGTTACACTGTAATCTCAAGCTCTCTAATTCCAGCATTTCTACATGTTCATTGAAAAACAAGTTAGAATAACAAGGTTCCAAGGTGGAGCTGGATTCTTAATTGGTGCTCATGCTTACGTAGAACTGTACAACGTACTTGTGCGAAAAGTTCAATAAAATTTCTTCTTATACAATATTTTCTCTAATGCTAATTAAACTCGTAAATTTCAGTAATTCAAAGAAATAATAATCATTTCCTTAAAATTTAAGGCAGAAATTCTGTAGGTTTGCATATGTTTGTGAAAAAGTGAGAAAATATAAATAATTTGAGAGCATATTTGTAAAGATTGAGGATTCACTTAACACTACATAAAAAGTAATATGAAGAATCCTCTCTTAGACAAAAATTTTCTGTTTATAGGGTATTTTTAAAAGTGGCTCTTTTTTTTTACCAAAATATGATGGCCAATCCATTGCGGCGTTAGCGGAAAAACTCCAGTTTGTAAAAGTACTAAAATAATTGCATGATTAGTGTCTAACATAGCCCTCGTCTAATTTAATGCACTTACGCCAGCTCTTACAAGTTATGACAAGTTATTGGATAGGGCGGAATTTTTTTTTTTTCAGCCGCTATGGAAGCATTCAAATGAAGGCTTTGTGGCCATAAATGCCAAATTTCCGTTGCTAGGTAACTAGACCTCGCTATATCACGTCAACTGGTAGAAGGCTTTTATTTAAGCATTCTAAAAGTTTAAAACTTAAAAGTTTAAACTTTTTGGCCAATCTGCTGTAAGCAAACACAAACTGACTTCCGTTTGATGATTTCACGGAGTCAACTGCACATTCAAGCATGCGCAGCTTTAGATTCCCTGACTGGCTGTGGCTTAATCCTTATGCGCAGATGTAAACGAAGCTAATGAAGTTTATTCCTTATAATTTTGATAATTGCGATAGTGGTACCACCGTCTGAATGCTACCTTCGTGAACCACTAACCCAGCCTCGCTTTCGTTCCAAAACTCTCTTCC
>KK119544.1:141370-169602 GCA_000611955.2 Stegodyphus mimosarum | reverse complement strand
CTGCCGATCATAATTGTACCCAGTTCTCATCTTTAGCAACATACTGCAATAAAGCTTCATCATCAATCTCTTTCTAAAGTAAAAGCTCTTAACAAGCATCAGACATCCGTCTTTTATTTTAAGTGTCAAGTACTTGTCAAGTTGTATATAATTCTTCCAAGCATTTTTAGGAATTTCAGCCCGTCATGAATATGTCATAAGCAAATTTAATACTGATGTTCACTAGCGATGCCACTTTCTTGATTGCGATGTTCCAGTTTTACCTTAATACATCATTCGTAGAGATAATAAAGTCTTCCAGGATTATTGGACCTTATCGAGGAGAATGCCTACAGTAAACCCTTGCCGAATGCGGACTTGTGGAACGCGACTTTACGTATCCACGTTATCTTAATTATCTCCATTTAATTTGTCTAACTCAAGAATTTCAGTTTCGTGCAGTACGTTGTACAGCGTCGGCCACGTTGCGATAATCACCTTTAAGGATTAGTCTGAAAATTCATTGATTAAAGAAGTCAAACATTGCTTAGATCAATAAAACCTGAGCTTTAACGTTTTCCTAATTCTCATTAATGCACGACCGATACTGAAGCCTCACAATATAGAAACAGACAACCGACACTGATAATGTCCCCTCACAACGGTTACTGACCCTCACAATATTGATCCAAATGTAAAAGTTTTATTCCCTCCACCGTACACCACTTCCTTAATCCAACCAATGGATCAACCAAGAATCATAAAAACCTTCAAAGCATACTTTGTCAGGTATGTTTACATGTTTGTGAATAAAGCATTAGACGAAGGAAATCAAGCCACGCTAGTTACATTTTGGAAGCAATTCAACATAACACACTGCATAATGATGAAACTTGTTGTGGGAACAAATGAATTCATCAACAATAAATGCTTGCTGGCATCAGCTTTGACCAGAAGTTTTAAAAGATTTCCATCGAGTAAAAATGAGATCAAGGAAATCCTACAAATTGCAAAAACAATAGGTGGTGAAGGATTTTCAGGTATCTAAGAAATTAAACAATTAGTCGACAATAGCGATCATAAAATGACAAATCAAGACTAGATGGTATTATAAACACCAGCAGAGTGTGAAAGCAACGATAGTGGAGATGATAAAGAACCTTTAACGTACAAGAAATTAAACGAATTGTTAAAAAAGGCACAGGAAATTTAAATTTTGTAATGACGATTGACCCAAATGAAGAAAGAAGATGCTTTGTAAGAGGTATTGAAAAACGATGCATTCCTTACCATGAAATCTTTAATGAGCTGACTGACTCATTAAACAATCATGAATCAGACATCATCACGAATTAATGAATCAGACATTATCTAAAGCAAAAACCACCAGCTATTTAAAGTAAAATTGCATCATATACCTACTTATTCAGCAATAATAGAAATTCTTTCAATGAACATTTGTTTTCGTTTCCCTTTTGATTTCTCTAATAATTAGGTTTATACTTTTTTAAACTGAACTTTTTCTGCCATTCTATCGTATGCACAAGTGTGCTGATGACGTAACCGCCGCTTTGTCAAATTTTTACTGTACTAATTATAAGGTTCATATACCAATCCCCGTACTGAGTTCTCATCCGAAGATAATTATTCATGTTTTACTTCTCTAGTATATATTTATATTTGTTTCATAACATTTCACGTCTCTTGTTTTGTGCAATTTTGCAAGGGCGCCGCCATCTTGTATTTCTCTTGCTCCTATGTGTGCTGCAAATATACTGTCATAATCCTAGACTTTCAAGCATTCCTAAGTCTTTATCAATCCAACTTTGTCGGTTCGTTATATTCCCTTATGAATGTTATTTGTCAACTCCACTCATGGCAAAGTAAAAATGGCACACTCACGCATGTTTAACAGTAACAAAATAAGCTATATTTTCCTTCTTGAAGTACAGATTATGCTTTCAGAAAGTTATTTGTTGGTCAAAATTACTTCAAACGCACAACTAATAAATACATTTTAGTTTCAGTTACAGAGAAACAAGACAAAATAACAGAAGATAAGTCAGAGTTCCTTTCGTCCACCCTCGCTTCTCTTCGTTGCCAGATTTTCCCCCTCTACTTCCAGATAGAGGTCATTGGCTTAACTGTTTTTCCGGCAGGGCTGTGTTGGTAGCTTCGCCTTATTGAATATGTGCATGACATATACTAAAACCATCTATTAGTATCTCAAAGTTACTGTCTTGCATGACTAACACAATAATAATATCCGTCATACTCGCAACTTTTAATACAACCTTTTCGGTTTTCCACTGAATGACGCAATATTTTTCAAATTGTTAACATTTGCTAGCAAAAGAACGTAATTGTTTTCGGTAATGCAGTATTCTTTTATTACGTTATTGTACGTAAGTATTAAAAAACTGGTATCTTGGAAAAATATGTGAAAATATTTATGTTACAAGTAATGCAAGAAAATGTTTCAAAGAGAAGTTTTCTTTTCAAATAGTTTTCTTTCTTTTTTAAAATACCAAAATAGAAATAAAATTATATAGGTTGCTTACTGCAACAAATAATAATAATGTCCATATTCATAAGAAGCATTTGCGTTATATATTTCATATATTAATTATTATATTAATAGTTTATATATTATTAGTTGTGTTATATATTTTATATATTAAGCACAGACACACAAAACCGTATTTTGTAGTAGTTAATTAGAAGTATAAAAAATGTTTAAAAGATTCATTATACAGTAATAGATAAAGCACTGAAAGGATATAAAGAGAAACTGAGCATTCCATTCAAATAAATTTAGATTTTTTTGCTTTCACATTTGACTTTTTTCTATTGAATTAGTACTAAAGTGCGTTTTTCAATATATGTATATAGTGGATATAAAATAGCAAGCACTTTTTTCAAAATTGTCTGTAAAATCAGTTAATAAATAAAGGCCGTTATTTATCTTAATTACTTCACTTAATCCAGGCTATTATTTAACTTACTGATTTCACTTAAAAATAATCTTTTGAAAAGAAAAAGTCATTATTCATTTATTATTAAACTTATTTAGTTTACTTTTTATATATCTAGATATTGTAATAAAATATCTATACTGTGTTGTAATAAAATTACATGTATTTTTAATTGTCAAAATTTTATCTTATTTCTGAAAGAATAAGTTTATAATTTTCTGATAAACAAACAAGATTGAGCAGAGAAGATACTTTGCACTATTTTTTTCCTGTGATTTTTTTCCTGATTTCTGAAGAAGTTATTACTATTTTATAACTTGGCAATGAAAAAGAGAGAACGATTTAAAGTTAAGTCAAATAAAAAGTCATTTTTTACAATTATTGATATTTAGTTTCAATATATCTTTTATATGTTTTTAAATAAGCATTATACTTTTAACTTTCTGAAGACAAGAAGAATTTTTTTAGATTTTGATTTTTCACTAGTTTGTCGTCATTTTATGCAATTGTTCAATATACCACAGTGTAACCATCCAGAGCTATCACTGTAACGCGCATGCCTAACTTGAATAAGAGTCAGTTTCCTTCACAGAATCCTTCTGTAAGGGATTACTGCAGATTAAGCAAATAATTCTCATGCGGTTTGCTACAATCAATTAAACAAACGCGGCTTGCAAAGCACGTTATTCTAAACTTTAAAACAATAAATTAAAGTTTAGGAAAATAGTTTTGGGGAAAATATTGTTACGAAATTTTGTACTTATATAGGTAATTTTTATTAAATTATAAGAAAAATTGTTGAATTTCTTTTGTATAATGTAGCATGTAAAAATCTAAAGAGACGAGGTATTCTGGAAAAGTAAGTATACAGGGGCAAGTCCATTTAGCATTCAGTAAATGCGTATCTGTTGTCATCTTGGCGAGGGGTTTGGCAACTTATTTTGTTACCAAATTTGATGAGAAATCGCCAGAAGTCGCCAAACTTGGAGGCCATTTGGCGATATTGGGGTCCGGTACCTGTATCACCGTAATAGGTACTGTAATTGAATAAATGTAAATGATCACTATATTCGCTGCAACCGTAATTCGACCTTCATATTGCTTTCCAGTAATTTCGAGGAGCAGTAAGTATTAGAAATATTTCGGAGGCCTGTTGAAAACTATATGAGGCCGGAGAGAGCATCTGCTCTCAGTTGTTGTTGTTGTAATTGTTGCGAGTTGTTAGTTCATCGGAAGATGAGATATTTTCGGGTTAGCTTTCTCTTTAGGAGGTACGCTTTGTATTATGTTGTTTGTATTATGTTATGCACGCTTTGTATTTAAAGTTGTTAGTAGTTTGAAGCGTAACTACTGATTGTACTCTATGATACTGTGAAATCTGTGCGAAGATTTCTGTGGAAAATTCCAGAACTTTGAAGTGTTTCTTTTGACATAAAAGTAAATTTTATTAACCCGTGATCATACCTCTGTGCATTCAATCTATTACGAATCCGTACGCACACAACAATATGCTTAAAACAATAAATGTATTCTAATTAAGTTCTTTAATTCCTTATGCAGATTTCGTTGACATAAAACATTTGATCAAATAAAAGATTGATAGAAGAACTGTGTTGAAAATAACAATGGCTTGCGAAAACTTTCATTTCGCATAAAGAAGTAGTGTTTTCAGATTATTGCGCTAACGTTTTCATTCAACTTTTAGTTAATTTAATAATGCGGAAATTTTTCCAAAACAAGTGTTAACCTGTTAATAACCGAAAATATTAGTTTACATGTATATCCATTTCTCACATGGCCTGTTGATTATCTCCTCGAAGTCCAATTCACTGTGCTTTTAAATAGAGGACTGTAGAGACATTAGGTTATTTTGTAGCAAAAATCATAAAAAATGAGCAATGCCCTGACGGGACGCGAACCTGAACCTCTCGAATGCGTGACGAGTGTACTAACCGTTACGCCACGAAGGCATACTGAAAGGAGGGAAAAAATATCTTATAGAATCATAACCATAACTTTATTATTTACTTATATTATACATATCTCTACGAAATCTTTAAACAACTGATGATGCTACTCAGGATATAATGTGTTTCGCATAAAATGAGATTAGAAAATTTAAAGAACGTATATCTTGGGCTTAGAAATAATAAAAGTTTATTTTATGGGTTTGGTAGGTAGGAAAATAAAATAAAACTAGAATAATTATTTTAAATTGATTTTGCACATCCAAATTATTCTGAAATTTAATAGCTATTTTATCAGAGGTCTGCTATTAGCAATAACAATGAATACATTCAGCCGAATAAAGGATATTAACTAAAAATTTGCTTTCATTAGAACGAAACGTATTGTATTGTTAATAAAGTCGTTAACTAAGAATGTGAAATAAGTTTTGAAGGACGCACAAATTAGATTTCAGAGTGGTTCACGGCAGCAAGGTCAAGCCATTAAGCTCGAAGTTTTAAGTTTCACCTTAAGCAAAATCCATCTGAAGTGGTTGCTTGTTCCAAGCTCAGTGGAGGAAGAACAGCTTGTACATGAATCATTGTTCCAAACTCCGTCAATTATATATAAATAAAAGTCTAATTTAAACAACATATTATATTCTTGTCAGATTGGCTTGATTTCATATATAAGAATTTTTGCTATAAAACTTACATTTACTATAGTAAATAATGTTATAGATAAATTTGTGGATAGATGTTGCTAGGCGCAGAGAATGTTTGATTATGTTTTAATCAGTGTGAAAGAATACGCTGGCCTATAATGAGGGGAACAGCAATTAATATTTTAATATTAAATATTTTCTTTCCCTTTTTCTTTTCTTATTTTTATTGTTGTATATGAATCAAGCTTTATAAATTGAGTCACGGCTCACTTATTCACGAATTCTGCGGATTGACATTAAGCTAGAACCTACTCCAAGATGCTTTGACAAAAATACAAATGTATTATTAAAATTTGAATTATTTTAATTACATGTTTCATAACTACTATTGTAGAATTATTTTAATTACATGTTTGATAACTACTATTGTAGAACTAATAAGGTCCCTAAGTAAAACTATGAAACTAATAAGATCCCTAAAGCTATGAGCAATGCATGAGTAATTTTAGATAATGGAATTTTTTCCAAAAATATTATTTGAGTTATGAAAATATTTTCAACTTTTTAAATTTTCTTATCCATGAAAGGAAAAAATCTCATGTGTACACCTCATGACTTCGTTGTACAGAATACTAAATTATACGCACTTTTTGCTGCATTTCATTTAAACTTATTTCCTCGAATTTCATTAGAAATATCTGTTCTCAGTTCGCGGCAAGGCAAAAATACATAAAACCTCAAAATATCTTCATTAAAAATTAAAAAATATGGAAAAAAAATACCAAATACAGTTAAAACAAAAAGACAACAAAAAAATACGATTAAAATTGGAGTAATTCGGCCAGCAGGCAACAAGGCAGATTTTTCGGTGTACAAAAATGAAAGTTTAATTTTGGTCCCACTAGGCAAAAAGACACTGAAGATGCAGAAACTGAATTCACGATTCTGCTAAGTTTCAAATGTAAACAAATATGGCTGCTAAGGTAAACAAAGATTAGGTTTAGCCGCTCTTAAACAACTTTTGCATTATTGATGATTCAAATACCACATGGAGATTAACTAAAGGCATAAAAACCTTAACCGTAAGATAAGAACAGCATAATTCAATCATTTTTAAAGCAAAAAATGCGCAATTTACCAACATATAAGAATTAAACAAATGAGCTCATTGAGCTAGTAACAGCAGAGTGGTTATATATATATGTATGTATGTATGTATACTTTTGTTTATATTTATGTAAGATTTATATATTTTTGGTGCGGCCGATTGCAACCAAAAACGGAGGTGTACAACTACATAATATAGCAGTCCTATATACAAAATTTCAACGTTCTGAGGCTACTTGTTTTTGAGTTATGCGAGATTGCATACATACCTAAGTACGTACGTACGGAGCCACGAAAACATCTTCTGAATCCATTTCAAATCAGTCTTATAACTCGTTTGGGGAAAAAATAGTCCTTTATTCTACCCTTACTCCAAAACATCGTTAAATTGCATTCAATAGCGGTCAAAATGGATATTTTCGTTGAAATATGATACTCGGAATTTTACGTGATTACAATACTTATTTACTTCTTACAAAAGGAAGCAAAAATATGTTACTTTATATATTTTTAAGTCATTTTTTCTTTCTATAAAAGTATATCTATTGACGCGATATAATAGATTAATTCAGTTTTCTTCTTGTATATACCTTATTATACGAACATGTAATATTTATATGGTACTTTTAAGACAAATATAATTCATAATTTTTTTCTAATTTTTTAATTTATTTATTTTCAGGTGGCAACGCAGACTTTAGCTGACTGTGTTGGACAAGCAGAGAGAGAGCACTTCAAACAAATGCCAATGCTATTCATTATAAGGATGCCTGTCAGTATTTGCATTCTTGTACAGTGTCTAAAAATATCATTGTTTGATTGATGTTATTATTTATCATCAGACTTACTGCCATTGTTTTTTGAAAATCAAATAAAAATGCATAAAAGTTATTTTTTCCGCACAAAATTGTCATTTATCATGGGTCGTTTGTATTCTGTACTTTAATTGAAGTAGTAAAGTAGGTTTCTAACTTTAAAAAAAATTATTTTACCTTTATATTTAGTTTTCATGTAAATGTTTAAGCAATCGGAAGTTAGATAAATTTCAGATTCCTTTTCCCATCAGAAATGTAATTTTCTCTCAGCTTATTTTCAAAAAAATCATAATATTTGTTCATTGTTATGCTTTAAGGAAAACGTGAAGTGACTTCGCTAGAAACATTTTCCTTGAATTTCTCGTGTAAATTGCCGCTATGAAGTTGTATTTTAGATTACTTTAAGACAGAACATGAACATACAAAGCATTCATGATGATTCAGGAAATGTGTTACGAAACTGTATTTTTGCACCACTTAGTTATATTTTTGTATTGCCGAGCTATAAAAGAAATTAGAAGCAATATTATTTTCTAGTAGATGGCAAGCATGAATGTTGCTACTGAATTGCATGTTTAGATTTTAATATATATTTATAATTCTCTAAGAATACTTTTTAACTTTCCTCGTATTTACAATATGAAACATATTATCTATTAACTTTACTCCTAGTATAGAGACTCGAGCTTGAAGAAAGAAATAAATGCCAAAACGTGAAAATTGGCTTTTACTTTTATAGATTTACAATATCGGCGTTGAGAGAAACGCAAAGCCAAATGAGTACATTTAAACTAAAGCTTGTGAAATCTAATCCTACAATAATATCAGAAACACAATCTCTCTCAAGAAACCTCAGCTTAAATACACAAACAACTAATCTGCACTATGATGAAGAATATTATTTACTTATATTATACATTATTTACTTACATTATACAAGTGAAGTTATAGCAAAGATCAAAATTGTAATTGCTGGTTAATTAACATAAGGTACTACTCTACATAGTTATTAATAAAATCCAAATTAATGAAAAATCCGTATCTGAAATTCTGAGTTCGGAAAATAGTTTATTGATTTCTTTCCCTTTAGCTTGGAGCCTGTTATGAATAAATGTAATGTTTCTGGCATTTGACCTCTTTGGAATACATTTTGATTTTTGCATAGAATGAAAGCAGTTAAGGACCTGATGGTGTAAATCCTAATAATTCTGAAGGCATGCGTCTTTGTTAAATGATGCGCAAATTATATCAACAAAAGACAATACGTGTTTGTAAATGTCACTCTTTTCAACATTAAATGGATTATAGAAATTTTCATTTTGAAGAAACTCAGAATGATCTTTATAGAAGCGCCCGCTTGAACACAAATACGAGCTCTTCAGAGGCTCGTCTCCAATTCCAGTTCCAGTTTAGCCGCGTCTAGGTTGCTAAAAATGCAAGCTGTATACCGGCTATTGTAACACAGGTTCTTCAAAGAGCGATGCAAGTGCAGAAATGCTTGAGAGAGTCCAGAGAACAGGATGGAAGTTGGAGAGGACGTGACTCCTTTGTTACGTGAGGGATGTGAAAAAAAACACGTTACAGAATTATGCAGTACATAAAACATAAAATACATATTTTTCCAGGAAAATAGACCACTACTTACATAAAATTTACAAGTATATGTCATGTTAAAATAGCAGAAAGTCCCACAAAAAGTAGGGAAAAGATTTAGAATGTTTGAGTTTGCACAATATGAAGTTGTAATAACAGTTTTATGAAATTTTGATTTTAATTTCATGTAAAAGCTGTGAAAGGGAGCAAGTGCCGATCTTCTTGGAGAATTTCAAAGCTGAAAAGATTGAAATGATTCATAATGTTGAAATCTTGTGCATCCTGATAGAATTGCTTATTGATCTTGCGTAAGAACTTCACTAGGGATTCTACTTTGAGCTCATCATAATGACACTTATTCCTTACAAAAATGTGGGCATCTGTAATGATAGGCAGGAATCTGTTCTGCACAACTTGTAATTTATTAAGTTCCTGGTCAGTAACTGTCGTTCAGACCGGTGAAGCATAGGTCATTATTGGCCTAATAACAGAAAGATAAATGAGTCTCTTCTTATCCAAATCTAGTGAAGAGTATCTTACAATGATGCGATAAAGACATTTAATGATTTTTAGAGCCATATCTGGCATGTTATTAACGTGGTGAGTCCATGTGAGGCGACCGTTAAACAATATTCATAGGTATTTTGTTTGAGAGACGACAGGAACAGGTTCATTGAAAAACGTAAGCCCTTTTTTGAGCGGAACGTTCCTTTTTCATTTCCGAATAATTAGAAGTTGTGATTTGGACACGTTGCTTTGAACTTTTCACTTTGCACACCATTTCTCAATGTTGGGAATTTTTCAGTGCTTTGAAGTTTGCCGACAGCATGATTCACATTTGCTGATTTCGCCTCTAAGACGGTGTCATCCGCATAGCAGGCTAAAGTTGCTGAATTTGTGGGAAGTTGGCATTATTTTTTTTTTCAATGGCGGGCCGTCAGCCGACTTCGGCTCGGCTACTACTAAGGCCAGAATTGGTGGCCACTTTATAATAGTAGGTGGACCACCTTTTGCCTCCTGTGAAAGGACGTTCAGTTACAACCATGCCTTCTCCGGGACTCGAACCCGAGCCCATTAATATCGCGGTCTGCTCCCCTAACCACTATACCGTCTGGGCGGCAGTTTGCATTATAAAATAGATAAAAAATCCGTCCTAGGACCGAGCCTTGTGAAATACCGCTTAAATAATCTTTCCGAGAAGTTTGCACCGTTAACACAAACACTGAAAATTCTGTTAGTGATGAACAAATGAATCGTAAAAAGCAGTTCTCTGTCAAAATGACAGGAGATGAGTTTAGAGATAAGTTCCTCACGCCAGACGCGGTCGAAAGCTAGGCTCGTCTCATGGAAGAAAAGGTTTCTAATACAACTAATTGAAAAATATTGTACTGATGGGTATTATTATTCGTTAGAAATGATGAACACCTTCACTTATCTCTTTGCATATATTTGCTTGTGGATGTATCGTTATAGTTTTGATTCATCGGTGTCTTCTCTCTGGCAACTTACTTCTCACCCCAACAACCAGCAACCGTTGATTTAGAAACCTTTGCGAAATGTCAAGACCCTTAGGTACTGGTAACAGTTTCGACAAATCTTTGCAAAGACGGGTTCAGACACTAGGCGGAGATAAGTGAAATATCAAAACAAGCTTCAAATATTCCTGTATTACAAATCTGTCGGACATAACTCTTTACTGTCCTTAATTTGATATAACTAAATCCAGTTAAGCAGTTTTTTTCTTGGACATAGCTCTCTAAAAGTTGCTAATTTTCTGAAATTTATTAAATGTTTGTAATTCTTTTTATATTAGGCTTTTAAAACTAGCAAAACTACTTTTGTTTATTCTGTTTATATTTTATTAGCATTTGCAGCATGTATATTTTAAATGATACTGTACACCCATAAAATCAATGACGAACATCAAAATTTGTACTTATACCATTGTTTCTCTAATTCGGCGATACATAACACGGTTTCGAGTTATAGAAGATTAGCTTTGTTGTTCATTGCCTGCAAGTTTTGGGGTCCTTTTTTTAATGGGAAGGAGAAAAGGTGGGGAGGGGGGATAAAGCTGTGACGTGGGTCGAAAATTAGAAGTATAGAGCACTTTCATTTCCTCCCCCCCCCTTAACTCTCATTTATTTTGACATCTGCTGTTTCTTTCTTTGTTTTGCTGTCGTTGCTTCTGACTTCTTTAACAATTTTTATACGAAGTGTAATTGTTACTTAACGTTTCCCTTAGTACATGTTTTTACCTTTTTTTATTCCCGAAGATTGAAACAGAAACAAAGCTAGTTACGGAAGACATATACCGAGGTAAAAATCGGAGCAATGGAAAGGTTTTTGTTCTTTTTTATTACCATTGTTCTTTTTGAAGAGTTTTATTCCGTTTTAACGCATGAGATCAAAGTTTTAGTTTTAGGAAGAAAATAATAGAGCAATGAATTGTTTGTTATAGAAACAAATTCTTTAAGGAGGCTATCTTAAAAAAGCTTTTCCTCTTGGGCAGTTTTTGAATTTATTCTTTAAGATTCGAATTTATCTTTTAAAGAAAGATTTCTTAAAAAATTGGTTTCCTCCTCTCCCCCATCCTTGAGGTGCGTCTTTTGAACTAAAATTAAGCAAGATACAGAAAATAAGAGGATTAAAGCAACTGTTTTTAATGTTTCCTCTATTTATTAGCCAAGACTCCATTGCGAAGAGATCTGACCATGCCAAGTTGAATTTCGCTATAACAATTTTGTAAACTCGTTATCATTCGGCATTTGTTACTATAACACATAATAAGTATTCGCTATATTAAGATTTCTAATCATAATGTTTGATTATGTACACACATGCACATGCAAAAAAACAAAAAGGAACAGTTATAATTTTTATATGAATAAAATGTTTATATAATAAACACAGAGGGTCTGCATTGTCTTACAATTAAGCAATCCTGCATTGAAAAATATCATTCTTACTCTTTAGTCCCCCATATACACTCCTTGTAAGTCTATACAGTGCTTGGCACTTTCATATTGCCACTTAATTCCTTTGGAGAACTCAAATTTTAGAATACTACTTAAGTCTCCAATTACAGATTTCTGAATATTTGATATACTATTAGGATATACTATAGGATATACTATCAGGAGGCATGTTTTTAAAGTAAGTGCCGTTTTCAATTCCGACGCGGCAGCTCTGCGGTTGGCATTCGCACTGGTACCTACATCAAGTCATAGGCGCCATTTTGGTTGTGTTAGCGCTTGTTTTTGAGTATTTAAATTGGCTCCGCCGATTTAAAATCTTGCTGTCGTTGAAATTCTATCCATGATTGGTTTTCTTAAAGACGTAACAGCGTCTGAAATTCATAGTCAGATAAGTGAAATATATGCAGAAAACATTATGAGCGATGGAATGTTACGGAATTTGGTTAGAATTTTTAAAGATGGTCGCACGATGATGAATGAAATGGGCGACCTTCTGTTACAGAAGATCTGGTGCAGAAAGTTGACGAAAGAGGGAAACAGAACCATCAATGACCACACTCCGCACAGTTCCGATCCAGAGCCCAATGACTACCACCTGTTCCCGCATTTGAAGAAGCATCTGGGCAGTCTTCGCCATAGATCTCATGATGAGGTTAGAAAGACATGTTGCAGTGAGTATGAAATCAGGATGCAGAATTCTATGAAGAAGGGATTCAAAAACTAGTTGTACACTGCTCGAAAAAAAAGGAGAAAAAAATGGGACAGTTCTATATCTCCTGTTCTACTCGGCCGATTGACGAAATTTAACTTGCGTTTCTCGAAAGCGCGACTTAGGATATGTATTAGATTTATATCTAGCATTGTTCTAATATAGGTATTTTGACGCAAAATCGAACCTTTTCTGAAATGACACGCCAATTCTTTTCCATATTTCTACGACTCAAACTATGCCCAAATGGCAAGTTTTGTTAAAATCGTAAGAGTAGTTTTTAAAGAACTAGCTCTCAAAATTTTAACTCCTCAATGTTAATTGCATTTGATATATATTTATTAAGATCTCTTTTTTTTATTAAACTTACTTGAATTCTTCTTCTGAATTCGAAATTTAAATTGAATCCAAATATAATTCGCCCATTTTCATGTCTTATTTTTTAAATATTTTTTATAAATTTTTCGAAAAGATTCTTGTATCCTATAAAATCTAAATTAATCTAATCCTATACAATTTTTAACATCATCTTCAAGTAGATGTCTTTCTAGGCACACCTAGAAAACATGAGTTTTTTATTCAAAATTTTCGCTCATGTTGGCACGTTTTGAAATTTGGCATATTTTTTATAAGCGATAATAACACCAAATGTGGTTTACGCAATTTGTTAAATATATTTGAAAATATGAACGATGACTTTTTTCCGCTCGTGTGCAATGAAAAGAAGAAAAAGAAAATAGGTTGCTATAAATTAAGAAGTTTCGCCAAGTAAATTATTCTTGGTGCAAACTAAAAACAACGCACCAAGATAAATTTTTGAATTTCTCCGTAAATTTCGCAACAAATTTTGCAGAGTTTAATATTTAAGCATAGTTTGAATCGTAGAATCGAAATATTGAAAAAACAGGGCATGTTATTTGAGAAAAAATCCGATTTTCTGTCAAAATACATATATTAGAACAATGCTATGTATAAATCTAATATATGTGCTAAGTCGCGCTTTTGACACATGAAAAACGCAGTCTGACTTTCGTCAATCGGCCCGGTAGAACGCAAGATATAGAACTGTCCACCCCCTTTTTTTTCCCAGTGTACATTAAGATAAATGCCTTAATATTGGCGGAAATTATTTAGAAAATTATACTGAGGTACAGGCTACCTTCTACATCCCAAGCATATGACTGTCGTTTTGTTTCAAATCATAAGAAAAGACGTTTCATGGCCGATCATAGTTTGTTCCGATGAAAATCAGAGTTAATGTCTGCCATTTGGATCAAATCGTTTGCTCAGGTGTATTCAGCTTTCGAAGCCAAGACAACAGATGTTCACTGGATGAAAGGAAGCATTAGAACTTGTTTCTTTGATACACAGAAGTCTCATGATATTTTTGAATAGACACAATGATTTTTCTATAATGAAAGAAAAAATGCCGAATTGAATTAGGAGAAAGTTTTCGTTTAACCGATAAATGCCAAACCACGCAGGTGATATATGTTATCAGCTGCACAATATTTGAAATCAGAGATGGCTTCTATAAGAATCGACTGGCGAATTTTACTAACAGATTAGAAAATGACCTAAAAGTTGAATTTATGGACAATCCGTGAAATTTTATGACTGATAAACATATGGTGTGACCGCTTGGAATCACAATCAATGGAAGATAGTTTTTAAATCAACAAATGGAACAATCCGTTATCTATGCAAGTTATCCAGAAGTTTCTTACACGTCAAAATTTAGAATAAGTTGAATGAAATTTATTCTTTCACAAATGGACATCGAATAATTTTTTACCATCATTGACAGTGAAACAACATTAAAATGTCAAATATTCTTCATAGGTATTTATCGAATATTCTCTCATCAGGCTGAAATTAATTTTATATTGTAGCGCTTATGCTCTGATATGAAGTATTAAGGCGATCTTAACTTGAACATAATGCATTTATATAAATTTTATGAAATATGAAAGGACGCATTTTAGAAGTATTAATATTTATAGCTACAGCAGGCTTCCAGTTTGTCCTTTCGGAGTCATCTGAAGCTCAGTTTCGGTTGGTATCATTCCCTTAATCTATTTCCTCACTATGGAATATATAAAGAAGAGACTATTTTAAAAAATATAAATCATTCTTCGATTGTTCATGAGCAAGAAGAGCGAGCAATGAAGATAATAAAAAAAGCGAAAGAGAAATAAAATTGACAGTTGATATAAAGTTTATAAAATTTCCTCACTAAGCCCATCCAACGCAGAGAAAAGTCACTGATTCTCCGTCCATCATACAGATCCTCATTTTTTTATGTGTGTGTCACCTTCTATTTATTCCCACACCATTTTATCCTCTGGTAGGCTTTAGCCACCCGAGGAAACTCACTCCGGAAAGCATGTGGGAGGAAGAAAAAAGTCTCAAATAAACCCTGCAGACCAAACCTAAAAATCACCTCAGTATTTAAACCAATATTTGTAACTTTTTTCTTTCTTCCCCTTTAAAAGATGCTTTTTTTAAATCGCAGTTCCTATTCACACACCGTGGGCAGTTTTATTTTATATATCTTCCAGATGGACAAAAAATAGGCTTTAGTCTCATTTCTTTCTTCGGTCTCTTTATTGGGAAAACGGACAATGGACTTAACGGCAAAAAGGACCTCACTGAGCCCCTGTAGGAAGACTTAAAGGAATAGGTATATATAAAATATGTTCGGATGGAAAAAAATAAGATATCCAGTCAAGGGTTGGATTGAAAGTTTAACTTCAGTAAGGGAAAGTGAAATTTCACGCCAAGAGGACTCCAGGCGTCAAGGAGATTTCTTCCTCTTCCCCCTCTATCTCCTAAGACTTTTCAAGGGATTCCTGCTTGGTATAATACCAATCACTGGCGTGGCGCTTTGAAATGCCGGTCCTCGCTGTTGCCAACGTTCAGAGAGAAATGTTGATGGAGATTGTCTTCGATTGAATCCGCAGACGCGTCGGCTGTCAACTGACAGTCCCAGAAAAGAAATGAAGTGCCAGATATCAATTCTACTGGAGAAATGAAAAAAGATACTGAAAGATTACTCACACTGTTTGAAGTAAATTGCAATTTAAATGTGTAAAGCATTTAGCTGTATTCATATCATTAAGTACCATTTCAGGTCTTTCTTATATTAACTAAAGAGTTAATGTATAAATATATATATATATTTATACATTAACTCTTTAGTTAATATAAGAAAGACCTGAAATGGTACTTAATGATATGAATACAGCTAAATGCTTTACACATTTAAATTGCAATTTACTTCAAACAGTGTGAGTAATCTTTCAGTATCTTTTAGTTAATGTATAAATATATCTTATTTTATGTAAATATATACATATTTACATAAAATAATTTGCAAACAATACAATCTTCAACATTTTTAACAGGCTTTAATTTGTGATTTACTATCCGTCACAAAACATGAACAAGCAAATGCATTTTTTAGTGTAAAGAAATATTATGAAATTTCTACTAATGAAATTCAGCATTTCTGTGTAGATAGAAAAAAGCATTAGAGTCTTTAAAATGAAAAAAACGTATGTTTGAATATTTTACTTAATTTCCCGATTGAAACTGAAAGCAATGGCCAAGGATTTTAAACAAAGTTTATGCCATAAGACAAAAAATTTACTTTTATTCATAAAGTAAAATTAATTATCAATATGACACTGTTCAAAGTGATTGATACGACTTTTATCAAAAATCTATAAAGGATTTTTAGGAAAAGCTTATATATGTTTCTACTTTTCCAGAACCTAAAAATTACATATTTAAATTTTTTGAGAGCAAATATTTTTCATATTATCAGCTAACATAGTTTTAAACTTTGAATGCTTCTTTTACATTCTGATGAAATTAAAAACGAATAATAATAAACCAAAATGTACCTTGTCATGTATATTTCATATTATTTTTTATCTTTATATTTCTTTACTCTAGAAAGCATAGCAAAAACTAATAAAAATGAAGAAATGAAAAATAACGTACTTATTCAATTTAGAAAAATTTGCTAATAAGCAAATTTAAACTAACTAAGCAAAATAACTAATAAGTTAGCAAAATCAAAAGTACAAAAGTTTTCATCGGATTGATGTTTTAGTTAAATAATTATTAATTAACATAAGTAATGACTTAAAAAGTGATAACGAAGTATATTAGAGTGATTTTATCAAAAAATATTCAATTAACTGGACGTAAAAAATTTTTGAAAATATACAGACTAATAATTTTTTTAAGTTTTATTGATTCTTTTATTGTCGCTTTTCTTTAATTTAATATTTAATTAAGAGACAAAAGGGTTTGATTTTACAAGATTGTAACATATAAACTGTCCTTGTAATATCTTTATAAGAAAGCTTAATTAGATGAGCAGAAAATGACACATTTTTGGTATTAATGAATTCAATATTTTTCATCAGTTTTGAGAATAATTTTTGCAATTCTAATTTTAAGTTGAAGCATGTTAAAAATTGTTTTTTTTTGGCATGTAAATCTAAAGTCATTAGGAATTTTTTGAAGCAGGAGATATGATAAGTGAGCAATGCCCTGGCCGGTACTCGAACCACAAATCTCTCGAATACGCGCCGAGTGTGCTGACTACTGCACCAAAAAGGCATGCTAATAAGGCGAGAGAAATACCTTATATATCTTAGAGATTGATTAAAAGGTAATGTTTGACTTTGAATACTTAATATCAAAATGATTTACTCCGTAGTGAAATAAACTATAAGTAAAATTTTAAATATTAATATTCGATTAATTCCGGTTTTAAAAATGAAAATTACTTTGCAAAACTTGCCATGATCTGAAAATATTAAACAAATACTCCAAGTAAAATTAAATCGCTTTAGCACTCAAACTGAGAAACAGCTATACCTTTTTGTACAGAACTACAAGGGGCAAGCAATAGCGTCTTATCTCCTTTTAATTGTAATTAAGGTAAACGTTTCTTTCTAATGAAACTCCATTTTTACACCTACATTCAAGACAGCAGTCTTAAAGCCATATTTATCAACTCTTTAACAAGTTATATATACAAAGAGAAGCCTGATGAAAGAGTTTTTAAAATACTTTATTTTTTTTCTTGATAGCTAATGTCACCAATTTCATCTGAAAAATTACTGCATTTAAAAATATTCTGTACTCTCTAATTTAATTGTCCTCAACACTTGAATGTAAACCAATGGAAATCAAAAAGATAAAGTTTGCTGTATATTTTTTAAGTAATAGCCTCAAATAATTTCCGTCTGCCTTATTTCCCTTTTAACGTCACGATTCACGATAAAAACATTAAGATAAAGGCTGTAATTTGTAACAAAAGCAGTTCTAAAAGCACTGCCATTCCCACTTTAATAATTTTGGCGAAGAAAGCCGATTTGTGGTTGTATTGTTGAGTCAACAGTAGTATAAGAATGAGAGTTCTGCATCAAGAGGAGCTGAGGAGTGGCCAGTGACGTCACACAGAGGGCGTGACAGGTGCAACGTGCAACGTCATCGATGACATCACACCAGGGAGCAGAGCCAATGACGTCGCGAGTCGAGACGAGTTGTTTTTAGACTGCTGGTTGAGTTGGAGACATCCTGCTTTTCCTTTAAACTTAGTTTTTCAAAATTGGCAACAGATATCAAGTGAATATTTTCTGCATTTAAATTTTGGTGATATGCTCACGCTGCCCTCTATGGAGGAAAAAGCGAACTGTGTATTTTAGGTATATATTTTTAAAGTCTGACGTTCATACCACTCAATGCGCGTCTCTGAAAACAATATAAGAGGAAAAAAATATAGAAAGGATTTCCATCTAATGACAATTCATCATGTCATGGAAATGAAATTACATGATATTTTTTTTATTTATTATTCTACTTAATATTATTTTGATACTCTGAAATTTAATTTACATGTTATGTTATACGAACTTCCCTTACAAGCTGTTTATTTGTTACTTTATTTAATTTTAGATGCAGTTTCGCACTTTTTTTTAACTCTATCTTCCTTACACTGCCTAATATATATTTTTAATTTAAGTGTATAACTGGTAATTACTTTTCTTATGTCTTTTTCCGTCTTTACTTTACATTTCATAGTTCCAGTTTAAATTATGTATATGTTATATCTTTGTTGTATTGTTTTTATTTGCATCTCATCATTAATGATTCTAATATTTTATTCCATTTCAGACATTAACACATTTTTTTACAATTTGAATTTTTTTAATTTACTGAGTATTCAGATATTTCCGCATAATTTTCAATATATACTTGCTACATTTTCGGAACATAATTGATTATCTACCTGATTTGATTTGACTTAGTTTTACTCAGAAATTTTCATTCACATGTTTACAGTTTAATATAATTTATATCTGAATGTAAGTATTTCTCTCTCCTATAGTTTTAAGGTCTTCAAACGTTTTTAACATCATGTTTAGTTTTAAATCCCGATTACATTTAAGTGTATTTATAATTTTCTTTTTTAATTTTGCAAGCATATTTATTCACTGTTTCATCCACGCATACCAAAATATTTCTTACATCTTCTGGTATTTAGTATGCGTCATATTTCAGTATTTAGGACTAATTTACACCACTCGTATCATTATTTTTTCACATTTTATATCCACTGACTATGCTAATTTTACCTTTTTCTGCACTAATTGTATCTATGTCCACATTCATAGGAAAACTTTTAAGGAAACTACTAATTTTTTGCATCACGTGCATAAAGAAATTCTTAAAACCAACTGTTTCAGTATCGTATCCAAACTACCATTTTTCAAATGTGAATTATTAGTGTTCTATGACTTTACTCAATAGCATCTTTTTAAATTTTATTTTAACATCTTACTTTTAATTGCTAACGCACCTTTTACTAATTGCTTTTTCTTTCAATTCTAGCATATAACCTCAATTTGTTTATTCAAATTTCATACAGTACCAATTTAATTCACAATCCAACCACAATGTCTTTCAAATACATTATATTTGATAATATTACAATATTCCTTAATTGACAAAAAGCGAATATTTAATTATTAATCATTTCCAAATAGAACTAGTATATTTTCACAAACATTACCTTCTTCTATTCGAAACACCCATAAACCCATAGCTGATATGGATTACAAAAGAGACCCTAATCATACCTTGTTCCTCTGCAAACATGTTTCGACATTTCAGGTTTTTAAAACTATTTTCGCAAGTATATCAGTACCATCGGAAAATATATTTGACATTTTTATTCAATTTTAAAGGCGATATACTGTCATAACAACATTTTTAGTTAAATTTATAACGCAAATAAACACATTTTGAGGTAAATGTGCATAAACACTTAGAATATTACTTTTAATCCAATGTAAGACATGAATTTCATTCATGATATGGATTTTCTATTGATTTAGTTGACCATATACTATAGAAATTTTTTTCTTTACCAATGCAGCTTTTAACGAAATGGAAATAAAAACTGCGATACACCTGCTGTTTTTAAGAAAAGTATCTTTGACATACTTCTGGAAATGTAAATATTTCTATAGTTTTCTTTCCATAACGTTTGGTTTTCATTAGTTTACTAATTTCAATAATTTTTTATTTGCTAATATATTTTCTTATCAACGAAAGATTGTCAACAACGGGACGCAGTATAACTATTACAAATAATACCTTTACCAGCATACACACATTACCGATTGAACCGAAGAAAGACACAGATATTTTACCCCCAATCTACATTATATTTTTAAATATCTAAACTTTTGGGCATTCCCGAGTATATACGAAAACTACATAGATTACAGAGTCATTCGATTTTTCTCCCTTTTTTTTTATCCTGGAGATAGGAAACTTTGCAATGCATTTGCAAGGATTCGAATTCCGGACTTCTCAAATACACGTCGATTGTGCTCCCAGTTACAGCGAGAAGGCATGAGAGGAGGAGGAAGAAAATACATTATAAGATATTACTATATTTTTATATATGAGAAAAAATAATTTAAAAATTTTGTAAATGATATTTGAATTAATGCCTAGAACTTCATAAAAGTGAGCATTCACTATGTTAATACATGTATCATCAGTTATTTACGTTAATCAATGTAATATCATCATTCAATACATATAAATGTATTATCCTTAACGTTTCATATACTTTTATTATAGCTGAATAATTAACTATTGGGAGAAAGAGGCCCACACCTTACAATATTTAGTTCGCATTTAACAACTGTTTCCAAGATCCACATTGAACCAAGTTCATTAAATTCTTCAAAGTCTCATTTTATTTTTTTAAATGCTTCACCTCTTTCTATATCATGCCCTTTAAATAACTGCAAACAGTTGCTACTAAAATGCGGATAAATGTATTCAATTTCTCCATTTTCACATTCACGACTCATTTTAACAGTAACTACTTAATACCACTTCAGACACGGATATGTATGTAGATCATAACTCCATTTTTCTACAAGTTGCAATTTTATATAATCAAAAAATACATTTAAATCTTGATCACTCTCTGTGTTAGAGAAAATCGACTCAGTCGAGAACATACCATTAAAACCTGTGATTTTACTAGACTTTTCTTCGTATTTGCAAGTTTCGTGTAAGACCATGTTCCATTCGAATGTAGTGTAGCAGATCACTTTTTCTTTTAAACACTTGTGAACATTAGGTGCAATTTCTAAGATGAAGAGTTTCATGCTGTTTCAAAGCATCATCACCAGTAAATCTTTTTCTACTACATTAAAAAAACGTTTCATGAGATTTCATGTGTTTCTTCAAATCTCTTTCACTTGAAAAAAACATCCGAACATTCAGTACAATGCATAAAATGTAAAGTTTCATGTTGTTTTAATTTATCAAGCTCACTAAAGAACTTTGAGCATGATTTACACTTAAAAGTAACTTTATGAGTTTTCATATGTCTCTCTAAATTCTTTTTACAGGAAAAAAAGTCTGAACATTCTCTACAGATTCTAAGATGAGAAGCTTCGTGACTTTTCAAACTATCAACTTCACTAAATTGTTTAGGACATACACTACACCTGAAGGTTCTATCATGCGATTTCAAATGTCTATTCAGATCGCTTGTTTTCAAAAAATATCGCAAACATATCACACAAGTAAAATTTCGAAGATGAATCGCTTCGTGAACTCTTAAATTGTCACCACGAGTGAATCGCTTGAAACACATGCTGCATTGGAAAGGTATTTTTTCAGTATGAATTCTTATATGTCTGTTCAAGACGTTATGTCTATAGAAGGCCATTCCACATTCCACGCATTGAAAGGAACGTTCTCAGTATGAATCTTTAAGAGCTGATTTAAATTCTGCTTCAAAGTGAACTTTTTGCCAGAAGTAGGACATGCTTAAGACAAAATAAGAGAAAATCATAGGTATAGAATGGTTTAACACATACACAACACAGAGAGAGACACTAGTATCAGATATATATTTCTGAAACTTTAATTGTATTATTTACCATAGTCGTCATATATCTTAAACGTTAACGACCTACATTATGATATTAAATCATTTTACTTAAATTTATTTTACACTAGAATGCATAGCTCTAAATGCATAAACATTTAATTATTTACCTTAATTATGTTAAACCTATGTTCCATAAAACAAAGTAAAACCTACCTTCTCACATACAAATGCATTACCAGTAGTATCATTGGAGAATAATGAAGAATTACCCATTCCGAATTCAAAAAGGATAGCAAACATGCATACAATGCACAAACATAAAGCTAGGTTACAAGGCAATGTAATGTAGATTTGGAAAATGTGAATTTATATATGTTGTTCTACAGATCAAGAAATTAACTCTGTTCTCCAATCAAATAAAATGGATCAAGATGCAACACCTCTTAGCCAATTAGGAAACGCATACATTTCATTAATATACTGAGGTATGATTATTTCCAAATATGTCAATCACCTGATAACATCTTGACGTTTCTAACCAGAATAATGGGAATGATATGAAAAGAGCATACCGTATACAAGAACTCTATGTCTAACTCATTTGGCTGTTTTATTAAATGAGAATTCAACAAGATTTGATTCAAGGTTAGGGAACTTGAGTCTTAGTATTCACAGTGTTCTATATTTAGTATCTATATATAACTTATTTCCTATGTATAACTTATTAATACGTTGACTGTGACGTGAGTCTATAAGAAAATCTCCTTTAAGCATGTCCTTTATACCATGCGTCAATTATTTTCTATCATACATAGAGTAGAACGTCTAGAACGGAACATTTTGGGATAAGCATTCAGTTTAAAATCTTTCCTCAAGAACAAAATATCTAAGAAAGGATGTGAAATTCGAAAATTATTTCTTCTTTTTCAATTTTGTTTTTTAGTGGCAAATGGTTAAAATTGTTTCGTGTTAAAGTTGTCGCCCCAACTTTTTGAAGAACGTAAAAGAAAAATGAAAGAGTAATTTTTAAGTGAATCACATAGGAGTGAAGAAGAAACCTTATAAGGTATTTCTCCCGCCTTCTTCGCATGCCTTCGTGGTGTAGTGGTCTGCATGCTCGACACGTAACCGAGAGGTCCGTGGTTCGATTCTTGGCGAAGGCGTTGCTCATTTTTTATGTCTCCTGCTTCAAAAAAACACCTAATGTCTCTACACTGGCGCCCGAACTAAAAAGTGGTGGATGATGATTCTCCACCACCGCGATTTGGCGATTGGATCCCCAAAACCCCAGTCGCCCTTTAAATAGGGGAGTATATAAGGTATTTCTCCCGCCTTCTTCGCATGCCTTCATGGTGTAGTGGTCTGCATGCTCGACGCGTAACCAAGAGGTCCGTGGTTCTATTCCCGGCGAAGGCTTTGCTCATTTTTCATGTCTCCTGCTTCCAAAAAAACCTAATGTCTCTACAACCTGTTGAGAGGCTTACAAAAATTCGAATAGTAACGATGAGGAACAGTCGAGATTTTTCAGAAAGATAATTATAAACAAAATTATATCATCGTATTTTGATCGGAATACTGATGAATGCGGTGTTAATAAATGTGGAGTAGATACTACTGATCATATTTTACAAGAATTGGTTGTTTAGGAAGAAAGCAGAATTCAGTTTAGTTAGTGAACGGAATGAATTTAGCTATCAGCAACAACAATCATTTTTGTTTCTTTCTTTCAACAATAATTTTTTTAAATGCCTACTTTGTAGAGATTAGGTTTTTTTGGAAGCGGGAGACATGAAAAATGAGCAACGCCTTTGCCGGAAATCGAATCATGGACCTTTCGGTTACGCGTCGAGCGTGCTGACCACTACACCACAAAGGCATGCGAAGAAGGCGGGAGAAATACCTTACAACTTTACCTCGCCAAGTGCTCAAAGAACTGTCACCCGATCACGGATGACGCGAGGTGATCAGAATGTTTTCAGTCACCCGAATTGTGACGCGGCAGTCAAAGTGTTAAAAGGGAATTATCATGGTAAAAGCAGCTTCAACCATACTCGAGCACAGAAATGCAAACGAAAGTATCACTTCACTAAAGTATAAGACATTTTTGCATAACATTTAAATTAGTCCAAAAGAAACTCAAAGCTGTATTTTTAAAAAGCATCCTACCTTCAGTCTCAAATAGTAATTCAATAAATTCATTTTTTTATTTAAAAACCTACGTTTACAATTTGTATACAAAATAACGTTAAAGCTAATATAGAATGCGCATAAATTCGATCAAAGCGTAATAAAATCATCGTTCAGTTTTTGAAGATCCTTCTGTGTATATTTTCTTACCTTTCCATCTACCATCAGTCGCTGCCGAGTCCAAACTGACCTCCGACAATATCACTTTGACTTTGGGTACCACTTTGAAGATACCTGGTATAATTGACAGAAAGTACTTCTTCCGCTGTGCTCAATTAAAGATTAGCACAGAGTATTCTTAGTTAAGGATGCGCTTCTCTGCAAGTTTGTGATTAAAATTAAAAGTAAAGTGACATTTTAATTCTTTTTTTTTCACACCATTTGTTATGCTATTGTTTCTATGCTGAAACAAATATTATGAATAACAAATTAAGCAGTAACATACCTTAATAGATTCTCTTTCACAAGAGTTTACAAAACATTTTAAATAGGGCCGTCAATTTTCTTCTCAATTTTTCTTTTGTCGTATAAAATAGAAAATTAGCTTTCCTTGCTGGTAAATTGACAATTATTTTAAAACCTTTTAGTAGGAAGGTTTCGGTTGCCTTTCATTTCGTAATATTTGCGGGTTAAAATAAGCAATATTTTGAAAAAACATGAAGGGAAAAGTAAACATTTTATAATAATGACTGGCAACTCATTATTATAATTTGTTTACTATGTCAGAATGAAATGTTGTCTCCAAACCTTGTTTATAATCTAGTTTCTATAACGACGCACTTCGTTGCAAAACAAAATTTAGTTTTTGAATATAGACCTAACTTTATAAACCATTGGCTCCGGAACTCATATATTATGCCCCAAAACTTTGAAGCTATAGTTTGCAAAGGAATTCAACTAAATGTTACTATGCAAAAATTTTTGAATTAGCTTACTGCAAAAAGTAAAATATTTTGGATTTTCCTTTTAACCTACTAATCTAAAATAAATAGCATATTTCAGTGGGTCAAGAAAGTTAATCGTCATATAGGTTTGTCGAAAACAGAAAGAAATTTTTGCAACCGTTAAAACATTTGATCAAGATTTCAACTGAAATTTTGGTAAAGTATCTGAAAATTGAAAATGATATTAATGAATCAAGAGATTTTTAAATTATTTAATCTTAGATCTTAAGAAAGTATAAAGAAAAGTTTAAAATCTTGCACAGAAAATAATATTTCGATGAAGTTTCTATGAATGAAAAAAGGAATCTGAAAGGAATTCTGAAATCAAAAAGGAAGCTGGAAAAAAAGAGGTATGTTAAAGAACTAAGAACTTTTTAGATCTACGTAAACCTTTAGGAACAAATTATTCTTACGCTCTTGAATTATATAAATAAAGTAAGATTCTGAAAATTTTAAACAGGGAAATAATGTATGCAAGAGTTGTGTCTCAAAATCAAGAAGTAAGGGAAGATATTTATATACACAATGGGAATTTACGCTTTACTACTGATATTCTTAACTGCATAGGTATAGTATCAAATGAAAAACTTTGCAAGAAGAAAACATTATATAAAATATTTTTTGATATTTTTCACCACATAGCTGTTTTATTTTTAATCCTAATCACAATTAATTACACTGAAACTTTCGATATTCGGGTTGCAGCAACTTCGATTTTCGCAATGATATTTCCGTTAATTAGCTTATACGTGTTGAGATCCAAAATCAAAGATATGAAGATTTTAATAAAGGATATTCAAGAACTTATGAATAGTTTAAATTGCAATGGATCTAAATATCCGTATGTACGGGGATGTTGTTGCATTATTCTAATTTTGTTAGCATTTGTAAACGGTTTACTTATCTCTCATAACCAGAGCGTAATACAGGAAGAATTAATATTTTTAAAAAAACGCTTAGGTTTCGAAATTAAGTCAATCGAATTGTATATCTTTGTCCTTTTTGTGAATACTTACTTTTATTTTGCTTCGTTTTCCTTATTTAACATACAGACTTTAATCTTTGGTACACTTTGTGTGTGCTTTCGAGATGTAATCACACTTTACAATGCAACACTGAAAAGGAAGCCTACAAGCAATGAACGTACGAAGTTATTATTATACAGGCATATTCGAAAGTGTCATGATTTCATGCGTCAGTGCTTTTCAATCATTCTTTTTCTATCAGTTACTTATTACTATATGGCTATGTTTGGTTTCCTCGCAGGCAATAACTTTTCAAGCAATTCTAACAATTTCCTAATGCGCATTTTAATTATCTTACCAAATTCTTTCATTGCCATTTTATACACAATTTTGAGCGCATCTTCTGTCTATGAAAAGAGGCAGGAGTTGAAAGAGACACTGAAGTTAACGTATGAAGAAGAAGTAATCTTCTCTCCAGCATCTCAAACCGCTACTATCTTGAAATCTTTTATTGAGGATGATCCTCCAGAGTTCACATGTTTTGGCTTATTCAATCTCAACCGCAGTTTTATACCGACTTCCTTTGGTGCGTTGTTAACGTACAGTTTACTAATAATTGGACTCGGTAAAGACTGAATGAACCCATCTTTAACTCGGCATGTTTTAATTAGTTCTTAATGCGTTTTACTTTCATTTGTGTAACAAAGCGTAGTTCATCCTTTAGTATAAGTGAAAAATAAAACGAACTTGTTTTCAATTTAAGACAGTTTATAACACGATAAAAATAATATTTAGTTTTTTTTTTTTTTTTGGAACAGAAAAATGGCACAGGACGTCTTTAGTTCCTTGGCTTAGAACTTAAATAGTTGTCGGTTCTTGAAAACTTTATCAGGAACTCCTGTGCTTGCAGTTAGAAAACCGGATAACAACAGTGATTGCACTGATGCCACTGCGTGAAACTAAATGATCCGGATAACTACTACACAGTCCGTTAAGCCAGGTCGCCAGGTACAGAAATCACAGATGTACGACAGTAATGGAAGACACTGACTCACCTAAGGTTCAAAGGCACAAGCACAGACAAATTGAAGGTGTGTGGAACAGCACGCTGACTTGATACATACCGAGCTCGAGCCGCTTATACGAGTACATTGCTTTCTGCTTGTATTTGATTTTAAAATAAAAATTCACGACTTTATTTTGAGCTCTACAGATAATAAGAAAACAAAATTTTACTTTAAAGAAACAAATGGCCGAGCAATTTAATTTACTGCTCACGTCTAGAGCTGAGTCTAAATTAATTAATAATACCCCTGTGTACAAAAAGTTCTCATACGAATAAATGTTAAGTCAAGTAACGCCATACTTGAAATATTTGAATTTGATTAGTAGATGACGACAGTCTGCTGCCACCTATTTCAGACTATTTTCAAGCTATCCTAAGCGAATATTTGGATAGATGTGGTTAAAGGAAAGTTGTCAAAAGAGGTGTTCTTACATTGCTTTCAAGAGTAATAGGAGCGCTTTACAAAGTATGTGTGAAATTTCAGAGGGTGTTTTTTCAGAAACTGCTAGTTAATAATTTTTACAACCAGCCGCTTGCACGGCCATCCGTCTAAAATAGTAAATATATATATATATGTAGTGCCGATCATTTGGAGCCGTGATGAAATCCAGATGCCATGACGTCATTTTCTCTACTACTACGAGCTGCGTAGGCGCCAAGCGAAAATGAGGGGAATTACCTTTTTTTCTTTGGAGATGTAGACGAATGGACGTGTTAGCAGAGACGCTGCTTCTGTTTAAAACTTTGACGAATCACTTTTTAATTCTCGTAAATGTTAAATATATGTAATAATCGTTTGTCTAATTAAAATGTCTTTCGTTAGCTAATTTGTTCATCGTTTTATGCCCACAA
>KK119544.1:80729-115986 GCA_000611955.2 Stegodyphus mimosarum | reverse complement strand
TTCCCAACTCGGGAAAGATACAGAAAGTAAAAGACCCCACTTGGGTCGAACTTAACAATCAAATAAATTTAAATACTAAACCTAAAATAGAAATTAAATCAAACTTTGCTTCGCAGAGCAATTCGCGGAGATTGGCCTCTACCGAAAAGGGTGCGTAGCAAGATATACTAAATACTAACGCACTTTAATTTGTTTTACAATGCAATCACGTAGTAAGCACTATGGCTTATAAATTTAAACTGCTAACTGGTCAGGCGAACGTTGAGCGGAATAACCGTGATCTGAGTCTAAGCTCTCCCATACCGAGAGGTTTCTACCTCTGGCTTAAATAGTACTTGGCTGTACTTCAAAATTAGCATAAGCTGAAACCGCGCGCTTCTTCTGACGGGAAGTTGAAGCAGAGAGGAGATAGACAGATTTAACTTAAAATAAAACTTGGTTAGTTTAACTAAAACCTTACAAATTCATCAAATTAGATCATATTAACCTCGCATTTGGCGCATTATAATCATCTTTGGTTTTGCGCCAATAATCTCATTCACTCTCTCTGAATTGTACAGGTTCTGGATTGTAATTTTGCGGGATGAAGAGCTATATACCTGACTTCCATGCAGCCCCTACATTTTGTTCACTTGCACAAAAAATTGTTTCACTATATTGCACCAAATTTCATTATACACATTACGCTAATTTCGCAGTTTTATTGTTCTGTGAGAGCAATTGTTTACTCTGCGCTAGTATTTAATTTTACAAATAGCCGTCCTGTTGACACGATGATAGAAAGGAGGAAGAGAAGGCATACTGTTTGTAAACATACAATGTTTCTGAGGCATAAATTAATTAAAATGCTGTCAAGCTGAATATCCTCTCCAGAGACTGGTATTAGGAAAGAGGTTAAGAAGCTTTAAGATCTACCCTGCAAGGTATTCTTCATCAATGATGTCGATGGAAAGGAGCTTCCGCTTTTTTGCTTCTGTATGCTTAAAATATTCACATTTTACCAAGAAGTATTTTTCATTGCCCCTTCTATGTGCCTACAAGATAACCTGGTTGCTTGTTAAAACATGTCAAATACTACAATAATGTAATAAAGAAGGAAAACATATACACGATATACAGATGGAGAGAAAACTTGATATAACCTTTTTTTGCTGTTGATTTACAGTACTGCATATTAAACTGAATAATATAGAACTTGCGCATAGTTTGATTTTTTTTGTATAATTCTAGCTCTCTTTTTAAACAACTACATGATTTAGCTTTAGCATCGTGAATGGTATTGAGATCCAATTTGTACTTTTAATTTGCTTGTTTACAGTTGATACAATAATATTCCATGCTGGACAATCTAATGTGATATATCCCGTGTATCTGTATCTGGAGTATTTTTGCTCGACATTGCAGTATTTTTTAATGTGTCCGTAATTAAAACATTTGTGACACTGATTCACTCTTAAAAATTCTCGTGCGTATTTCTTGACCATTTGAGATTCGCATGTGGATTTTTCAGCATAAGCTTGAAAGGAGAGGGATCTACCGACAGCAACCAGTTGTTACCATACTTTCCCTTCATACCGAATGCAGAACTTTACTCTCAACACAGCGTCTATATATATATCGTTTTGTATTTGTATAGTGTCTACAAGATTTTCTTTTGTAAGTTCTTTGTTTAAGTTGCATATAATAATTTTGGGTTTAATTTTCATGGATGTTTTAACCTCCACTGTATCCTTTTCTTGAACTGCCTGTTCAATAAGTACCGTATCATTCTTTCTGGCTCCTTCTACTAGTACTCCACTCTGTTTAATTTTCCTTGTTCGCTAAATACCTATTTTCATTTTTGTCAGATCAATGTTTTGAACTAAATGATTTTTCACTTATTCTGAAGCCTCTTTTTGATCTTTTGGGCATACCTAAAAGGAGAACGTGATATCTAATTAATGCGTTACTGCGCAAAAGTTATACACCTTAGCAAATAACACAGCTGGCACCTCTGTGTTCTATATGGAAAATTTTGTAGCGAAATTCGTTTCATAGATGTTTTAGAATCGTGAGATTAAGAATAACCATCACATCAGTTCTCTGAATTCAATTTCTTGATTATAAGAGTGCTGCAACAATCATCTCTTCTGGGCTATAAAGCAATCTAATATACATAGCTGTCAAATGGTTAGTGGGGATATAACGACAGTTAATATCTGCACAGATATACAGTTTCAAGTATACCAGAATATACATTTTACAATATTTACCAAAATATACATTCTCCACCCACACATTCGAAAGCAATATTAGTTCTGTTTGGAGCCGTTTTGCATGGTATAGGAAAGACTCACTGTTTCAATGTTTATACTGGATGCAACTGCTGTCTAATTGGGCACCTTTGTTAAATTGAGCCTATCAACTCAGCGGCAGTTCTACAATTAGAAACCTATCGATACCAGTCTGACAATACCACAGATCAACGTCGTATAATAGTTAGATAATTATTGAGTATTACGCTTGGAATGGTATGCTCAGTGTCTCGAGATGTATCTTAGAGAACGACTATGGGATATATTAGAATGAACAACACTGATTTTTGGAATCTAGTTATAATTTTAGAAAGCAATTATTGGATATACTATTACAGAAGAATGGAAGTGTATTTCTAAAGCTGTCTTTAGAATGGACACTCAATGCATATAATGCATATTTTTTTCAGCAGTAGATATATTAAAATTTGAACGCTGTAGAGAAAATCAGCTTGACCCGAGCGCAAGGTTGACTTAATGCATATATAAAGGTTAAAAGTGAGCTGGCAATGTACACGGTGCTTGTTTTTAAATTGAACTACACAAGATCATTTATAGCTCGATTTATCAGCTGAAATGCCATCAAATTTTGTAGGCAGCCTAATGACGATATGGGAAAAATATTTCGGGAAAAAAATTAGTCCTGAATTTCAGTCTATACTACTGACGACTAGATAGATCAATAACAAAGAAGAAATTTCAATCCAACACTGCATTAATATAGCAAATGAACTGCCTAAAAGGGTTACAGAGATGATATTTCAGTGCACCATAGCATTTTATTCAATAAAAGCGTTTCCTCGGCAAGGACCTCTTACAATGTGAGCACCCTTCTCGTGGGTCACACATTGAATACTGTACATAACATTATTGACGTCCGAATATAACATGTTACTAGGGATGCTCAGCCTATGGAAGTGAGGCAGCCATGCAAGTGGAACAAAACGACTTATGACCCCATCTCTGATACCTCTGCTATAGTAGTGGAATGACAAAACTAGTCAGTATTGTGATGATACCTTTGCACCGTAACGGTATAGGTATATGGTCCTGCTAGAATAATGTTCTAAAAATGGTCTTCTGAAGAAATCTGCTGTGAAGCCATACCAAACAATAACTTTTGGTGAATGCAAGGGAATTTCCTGAACTGCGTGCAATTGTTCGGATGTCCAGATTCGAGAAACGTGAGTGTTACAGTTTGTCGAATCTTTACGAAACTTTGTCGTTTACGGCCCATGAATATCGCCAACGATTGCTTTCCCGATATCAGTAACTATCTATCCTGACCCTCTACAAACCGAATTGCTAAAGATCCTGTTTCTTCAGACTTCTGAATTATTCCTTTCAATACATTACTTGAAAAAAGACCTTTATGTAGGTTGTTGGGACTTCAAAATTCAAGAAGAGCAGTTGTTGCTATCTAAATAGGCTGAATTACTGACGCTGTCATCATTTACGCAACTGAGCATTTTCATTTTCGAATTTTACCGGCGTTTCATGCAAATTTTCAGTTGTAAGCACTACATTTCCACCTATTAGCAACGTTCGGAAGTCATTTTTTAAGGTATATTTTTCCTCATATCGTCATTACATCCTCTTCCAGATTTGGCGATATTCCAGTTGGTATATCGAGCTACAAATGGCTCTGAATGTCTGCTTAAAACAAAACACCCTGTACTATCATTGTTCAATAAATGATAGATTTTACTTCCAATTTGAATGTCCGATGACTTTTGTTTAGTGTAGAAGGAATAAAATTTTAAGACAATCTTACAGTACTTACACTCATAACTATACGTATGATAACATATTTGAACGAAAACTTCTAACCCTCGTTTTCCTTGCATAAAAGGGTGTATTTGTAACTAGACAAAAATATTTTAAGTGGCGATTAATTTATTACCATCGATCGAACTTTTGTCTTATTTTACTTGTGATTGCGACATGTCTCTTTTATATGTACTCGCTCTATGCCATACGAATATTCACATTTGGAAACTGAATGATTTCCTTTAAGATATAGCTATGATTTTACTTCTGCAGCGCAGCTTGATTGGATAATTTTTCACTCTTCTAAATCGAGCTCTTGCCTCAATAAAGTTTGCCAAATTCTTGCTTAGGAAAAATAAATTTTAAAGAAAACTTTTTTACCAGAATACTGTTGGCCATGTTAACTAAAAGAAAAGTTTCAGACCAAATTTCTGAAATTTATAGTCACAGAAACACATATTTGCAAATTCAGTGAAAGCCTAGCATATTTTCACAAAACAACATTTCACAACAACAACAGCTTTTTAAGCTGCAGAAAACAAATTAATTAACGTAAAACTCACCAAAATTGATCTTCTAAAAATATGATATGAAACTTATGAAATATTACGGTACTCTTCAGTATGAATATATTCTTGTTGAATTTTAAACCTTCACACTAGCAGCTAGGCAAAGTACGCACAATGGGTAAGGGATTGTAGTTCTTACAGATCCTTGAAAATTCTCTTTTAATTTTAATTTCCCAAATTCGATTCTAAAATTTAGCAGCACTAGGCGCTGATTTTCTGCTTGTTTGTCTTTCATCTTCATGTAGGAGTTTCGAAAACTCTCTAAATACTACATGTATGTATATATATATATATATGTATACATATATAGACTATCTATTTTTAAATGTTAAAATTCTGACAAATACCTTTTTAGATGATGGTTTTAAATCCAGTTTCTGTTCCTTGGAGATGGTATATGGAAAGTTTTCTTATTGTAATTTATTGCGAATTATTGGTGCATATGGAATTTGTTTTATTATCTATTTAATATTTTGTAAAACTTTAACTTATTTGTGATTCAAAAACTCAACGATTTCAAAGCTAGCAGTGGCAAAACTGTACGAATATATATATATATACCATCCAATATGGGAAATGAAATATATGAGAGAATTATTTAAGGATTGTAAGAACCATGATGCCCTACATATTTTCAATTTTTGAATTTGCAAATTTTATTATATACATTTGGAACAGAGAAAGTAAAGGTTGAAAAAACAAAAACAGTGAAAACCAAAGTTAATCCTTTTTTATTTAAAGCTCCAAACAGAACTTGGCAAGGGAAAAGTGTTTTGAAGCCTTAAACAAAGTGAATTAACTGAACAGAGAGAACCGGTTTCATTCCGATCAACTCACTGAGACCTCTATCGTTAATTAATATAATGGTTATTAATTCTAGAAATTTTTTATATACAATATTTCAAACAATCTATACAAGTTTGAGGCTCTCATTGAGTTGGTCTCTTTTCCCTACCAGTTTTTGTTGTCCGAACACAAAAGTTACAAGGAAAACATTTTACATGTAATGCCGAAATAAAACATTGATAATCAAGGATGGATCAATGGATGAATTACAAACGAAAGAAATTGGCATTACATTTTTTAACATTCCTAGTAGTCGATCACGGTGTAATGTGAGTGACAAATTGAAATAATTTGATTATATAAATCTATCCATACTAAAAATAAAGTCAAAAATGTGTACAAAAAGTACAATTGTTAATCTCCTCTGCTTAAGCTTCAAACATAACTTATCAAGGTAAAAGTGTTCGAAACCCTAAGCCAAGCCGATTCACCAAGATCATGCGAACACCTTTCGTCTGACAAAACCACTGAGACTCCAAAACATTATTAATGAAAATAAAATTCCCCTACTCGTACAAATTAAAACTAGCAAAAGTCTCACTAGTTTTGCCCCTTTTCCCGACGTGTTTACGTGTCTTAATGCAATTAAAGTAAAACAATTAAAAACATTCAAAGTAAAACAATAATACAAAAAATAAAATGCATTAAAAGTGAATTTCAAAATATAAAATTTCCTAGTAAGGCTAAGATACAATTAAAGTAAAAGAATAAAAATATTCAATAATTTTCAGAAATGGAAATTAAATTTGAAAGTCGTTTGTAAAAATAAAATTAAGGGCAGGTTGTCACTCATATTACTTCGTGTTTCCGGAATATTGATAGGCTACTACAAATGGTTTTTAGGACTTTACTACATTTCAAATTTATTTTCTCTTTATATATAAATGTTACGGTGAAACACCGAAATCTGGAGAATGTCGACTTTCACCGGTGAATGTCAACATTCACATAGTCGCTTGGTGTATGTCCGAAATATTTTCCAAATACTCTTATTTCTGACTTACACCAGCGAATGTGGACATTCACCATGTACTAATGGTGAATGTTGAATATATGAGAATATCATATTTCTTCTCCGTAATTCAGTCGCGAAAAAACACACAAGTACTTAAAACACACAATACATTCAAAATGAGAAAGGAAAATAATAGAAGTTAAAAAACTTACTTAATTATACAGTACGTAGTAAATGAGAAAATAAAATAATAGTAATAAAAAACTTACTAAATTATGTGATTCAAATCTGATTAATTTCAACAACTTAAACTATTATGAGACTTTAAATTGCACAAGAGGCACTTTGCTTTTACAACTGCATTTATGGGAAACAGCCAGTCGCCTCTCTTTTCGACCTACACCAAAGCATATCTGTGATTGTCGACATACAACGTTGAGGGTCCGAATGTACAAGAATGCAATGTTATATTCGATATTTCACCGACGTATTTGGTGAATGCTGACATTCTCCGGTGAAAGTCGACATTCTCCAATTTCGGTCTTTCACAGTAACATATATATAGTATGTGCATGTGTGTGTGTGTGCGTATACAAGGTGTTTCAGCGAATCGATTATAAAACTTCAAGAGAGCTACAATACACTTAGATGAGGAAAAATCACATAGCAATGCATGGTTGGAAACGCTTTCTTGGCGCGGTAGTGACGACATAAGCACAAAAACGGAAGGACACGAACAATGTGAAAAAACATATTTTATTATGTTTAGTACAGCAGAAACCAGCTAATAAGAACAGACGAACGATCGTCATTAAACAAGGTGTTCGAAATTATGACCCCGGACCGTATGCATCTCCGGCAGACATCTCCGGCTCATGGATGATCTCCATCACGCATGGAAAATCGCATAAAAGATGCATTACGCACGGTTCATGCATCACGATCCGAGTCGTAAACACTTTCTTTCATAAGGAACGTATGCTTTTGTTCTTATTTCTTCGATTCCACTGCACTAAGCATAATAAACATTATTCTCACTCTCTTCTTGTTTTTTCCTTTCCTTATTTTTAATTCCTTGTCTATATTTTGTTTTTTTCATTTACAGATACACACACATTTCGAGAGCATTTAGGCTAACTCCACATTGTGCTAAAGATATTTAAAAACAGCATATCTTAAGAATTTCCGAGAGAAGTTACATTCACGTAGATTCTTCATCATTTATTTTCTTTAAATATAATACAGGGCGATAATAACAGAATGTATATTGTGACGAATTTTGTATTTATTTATCTATTTATTTAGAACTGTAATTAAAATTGCTTTATTTTCCCGTGCAACGCAGATGATTTAGCTACGTCGGAAAAGTAAAAATACAAGAGCGCATGCGTTTAATATATTAATAAATAAATATCTCGTAATTACTATTGCCATCCACAAATATCGAGAAAAATCGAAGTTTTACCAGAATATTCTAGTAAATAATTAAAAAGCTTATAAAAACCGAATTAAAACACGTCATCTCAGTTGAAGTTGTAGCTGTTTTAAGCGAACTGTTTGCTTACTTAATGTTGGGTTTGATTGTAGAGAATTGGCTGTGAGATTGGATTAACTTTATTCGTTTTTGCATAGAGCTCTGTTTAAAGTTTGAGATATTGTGATATCGTATGAATATCTCTGAGGAAATATTTGCTTTATTTCTTGTGAGAAGAATAAATTTTATTAACTTTTTAACGACTTGTGCACTCAATCCAATACGAACCCGTACGCACGCAACAATATATATATAAGTTTTGTTTCTGTAAAAGGAGTGATGTGATTCAGAATTGAAAGAGAAAAAGCACAGCGATTAGTTAGCTGAAATTAAAATGGAACTTCACGCCTAATGATTGATTGCTTAGCTTTCCGTTACGAAATTTGTAAAAAACAATAAAGAATTCATTGTAATTTAGAATTCACGATGTAAATTTAGTATTGGCTTTTACATTTTCAGTCAGCATTATGCCAGGCACACCGTGAGATCTAACCTTCTTTGCAACATTTGTGATGTTCCTCGCACTTTGTCTATGATAAAACATTGAGGAACCTAGGGAATTATGTAGCGACTTATCGCCTTGTTCAGACAACTAAGACGTAGACTCGAGAAGGGTTAAATTACCCTTTTATTACTCGAATAAATAATAACAGGTGATCCCTTCTAGGACTTACAGGAAAACCTCTACTCGAGCTTTAAGTCAAAACATGAAAATAAGAAACTAATCTAATATTAATTAAACTAAACTTAGGCGATGCTAAACATAATATCTAACGTAGTTGGCCCTTAAATTAAACTAACCGGCGAATATCAATAGGCACGTATAATACGGGCGAGCGTAACAGTTTCAATAATGAATTAACCAGAAGGTAAACGCGCGCCACTAAGGACTCCTAGCACTCTCTGTCTCGAATTATTTTGAACTTACTTTTAATACTACTTCTAACTTATTTGCCTTCAACGCACTTCTAAAATCTCATTCTGATAGGGAGTTGTAAGAGGAAAGAAGAATTGAAAGGAAAGGGTTTCAAAATTAACATAACTATTATAAAATTAAACTGCACATCACACAGCTAGTGTGATCGTACTAGGAAACCTACCGACTTCCCGCACAGGCGTGAATAATACCAGCACAGAAGAAGATAAAACAAACCCTTTATTATTAGTCAAAATACTCAACAAAAAACGCGTACTTCGTGCTCACAATAAACTGACTACATGCAGTGGGAACTTAAGAATAATTTTAAAATAAATTTAAATAGCAAATAGTAGTGCTAGACTACTTAAGACTGTCAGGTGACTCAGCAAAATACAACTGCAGAAAGACTTTAACTAAACGGCCAGAGGGCGTATCAGCAACTCAGAGTAACAGCAGAAAAGTCAGAATAGCAACGTCCGCTAGGCTAGCGAAATAACTCTATGACTAACTTTCCCTTTTCGCCCGTTTAAATACTCTTTTTTTGCTTCAACTTAATTTGTATCCTGGCTAGAAAATGCAAGGGGAAGTTGAGGAGTTCAGAAAAGAGAGTAAAAATTAGAATAATTGGTTATTTAAGTTAAGACAACATGTAAGTTTAAATCATATAATTTTCGAAGACTGGAACATTGTGCAACTAGTAGTTGTTTCAAGCATAGTACATTGAATTTGGTATCAGTTTTGAAGCAGTTGTCAAGTAATGCCAGTTAACATTGAGAAATAAATTCAACAACAATTTCAAATATATATATTTACGACAGGAAGTTATCATTGTTTCAAAGATATTGAACAATTAACATTTTGTTAAAACTGTAATAAATATATGAAGTTTAAAATCGTAAATATTAAATAAATCTTGCTTCGATTTATTCATTCAAACTATGTATTTCTATATAATCATAAGCAACTTTTAAAAAAGTAATTTCCATGAACACACACAGAATAAAAGAAATAATAAAAAGGATACAAACTTTCACCTTTGTTTCAAATCTTGCCGACGAATTGCTGATACTGACTCTCGATTATGATCAGATCTCAGTGTGAGAATAAAATCAAATCTCTCAAGAGAAATTCCAAAGGGAGGAGGGTGA
Organism: Stegodyphus mimosarum; assembly: GCA_000611955.2. Taxonomy (NCBI): domain Eukaryota; kingdom Metazoa; phylum Arthropoda; class Arachnida; order Araneae; family Eresidae; genus Stegodyphus; species Stegodyphus mimosarum. The sequence goes on along the minus strand of KK119544.1, from coordinate 105,951 downwards.
AACGTACAGAACTTCGCGAAAACACAAACCCCAGAATAAGAAAATAAGGAAAAGGAAAAAAAATTTTCTTCACCACCACCTTACACCCCTGACTCGAACCTTTACCGCTTCCAACCAAACGCAAAACCGACTTAAACTCCCTCAGAGAAAGAGAGAGGGGGAAAAAAAGAAATGGAAGAAATACTATAAAGAAATCCCCCAAGCTCAGCCATTACCCCAACCTGTTCCCTTCCCCCAAAAAACATCGGCAGCCAAGAAAATAATAAAAAAGAAGAAATGATATAAAAAATATATCCGTAGAAATAACGGGGGTGCCCCGGCAAAGCCACTGCCAATAAAACCCTAGCGCGGGGAGAGCTTTATGCTTATGCTAAAGAGAGTGCGCGGGCGAAGCAGTAAAGCTGCCGGGCAGGCTGAAGATTTACTGCCCGTTGAGGGATGGAGGGACAGCAGCCCCGCTTTTATGGGCAGCGCGACACCAAACCGCACGGTTTACAACCGGTCGACCCGCAAAGTGCATCCACAGTAATCCGCACGCCCCTCTCCCCCGGTCCGACCCTCGGTCGTTCCAGCAAGCCTGCTGGCCTCACCGGTATCGTGAAAGATCGACTCTATTTAGGAGAGCGGCCGTTTTCCTTGGGGGTCCTCCTCCTCAGCACATGCGTGACTTTTTAAGGTCTGGATTAGTTTCAAGACAGAACTGATTTTAAATGTCCTCCATTTCAAGGGAAAATCCACAGTTTCTGAATAGACATTTAAAACCATTGAAATTGAATTTGTTGCCCTTGTCTGTCTGCTTGAGAAATTAACTCTGAAAACTTCTTTAGAACGTCTTCCCAAAATTTTTCGATGGTAATGCTATACGGTTTAATTTACCTTGACTTAATTTAAATACTATTAGAACTTTCTATCCTGGTAGACAATTTTTTTCTCTGGCTGATCTAACAATATTAGAAAAGGAACTGAATACAACAGAAATAAAATCAACAATAAATTTTTAGTTCATTATTAGCTTAAACTATAGAATTAAATTAAAGGACATAAATTAACTTCCGTTTTTCGTGTGATAATATTGAATAATAGACAGCGCGGAATTTATATGAGTGCTAGAAAATACAGCGTTCATTGACGTTATTGCTGCAACTATGCAGCTGAAAAAGGCGATCGCCTCTGAATCTTGGAAAGCACTTCTGTTAAAAATCTTCTTCAATATATTTAATATACGATATATACTTTTTACATCAATATACGATATATTTTTCAGTCCTAGTTTTACTTGACGAAACATTCTCTTCCTCAAAATTCAATTATTTGCATTTCATACTTTTAAGTTTATAGAGACATCAGGTAATTTAGAAGCCGGAGATGTGAAAAATGAGCCACCGGGGTTAAATCCCTGTGCTGGAGAATCATCATCCACCACTTTTTAGTTGGGGCGCCAGTGTAGAGTCATTAGGTTATTTTGGAAGCAGGAGTGATGAAAAATGAGCAATGCCTTTGCCGGGAATCGAACCACGGACCTCTCGGTTACGCGTCGAGCGTGCTGACCACTACACCACGAAGGCATGCTAAGAAGGCGGGAGAAATACCTTATAAGTTATGCTCAGCACTTTTCTTGGTAAATTTCATGAATTGCTACTTATTTTTTAAAGCAAAAGTAAAATTCACCATTGAAATGTACTCTTTTGTACTCTTTTGTTTATTATAACTTCAGTGGTAGAATATCACTGAAGTTATAATAAACAAAAGAGTCCCTTTAAGGCTGGTTGCACTTACTAATCTTCACTATCTTAAGCTTAGATTCTTACTCCGCCGCCCAGATGGTATAGTGGTTAGGGAAGCCGACTGCGATACCAAAGAACCCAGCTTCGAATCCTGGAGAAGACATGATTGTAATATCTTCTCCGAGATTCCTATTGGTCTTCTCTTTTCCTTCAGGGAAGGCAAAGTTAGCCCATCTTTTTGGTGCCTCCATAATAAAGTGACCACAGCTTCTCCCCTTAATAGTGGCCAATGTGTAAGATGACTTGTGACCGCCGTTGGGGGAAAAAATTCTTACTCCTATTTAACACTCTTCTCATTTACCTAATCTAATGGAGTAGACGAAATAGTAGAAGCGCAGGACAGATTTCAATATAAACAAAAGCATATTAATTAAAATGAACTAGATGACTTTACGCAATGTTACACTAACATGCATTTATCGCTCGTATGGAATTGCAAATACTGCATTGTAGAAATTCGGTTTTCTGTAATAAAATCTAAAAAATAGTCGTCTAAATAAATGTAAAACTCTCTCTCTTCTGAACCTGGAGCATGTCTACCATTCGGCGCCTGTCGCCGAATGGTAGACGTGCTCTATCCGGCTATTATAATGTGCAAGATGACCTAAAATGTTGCATTTCTAGTGTGTTTAGCAGAATTTACTACGAAGTTATCCGTGTTTGCCTTATGATTTAATTTCAGTGTCAACGAACTTTGTCGTTTGCGCTCAAGATTAGCAGGTTTGCTTCATATTGTAAAGACATTAGGGATTTTGAAGCAGAAGACATAAAAAACGCACAATTCCCTCGCCAGAACACGAACCCTGAACCTCTCGAATACGCGTAGAGTATACTTCCAATTCCACCGCGAAGGCATGCGGCAGTCCCCCTTTTAAAAGGCGACTGGGGATTAGGGAACTCAGTCGCCAGATCTTTGTGGTGACGAGTTATCATCCGCCGCCTATTAGCTCGGGCGATCATTAAGTTTTTGAAGCAAGAGAAATGAAAGATGTGCTGTGCCCTCGTCGGAACTCGAGCCTGGACCTCTCGAATAGGCATCGAGTATGCTTCCCAGTACACCGTCAAGGCATACAGAAAGAAAGGCGAAAGTAACCATTAAATATAGGAATGTTGTTTTTGCAGTTTGAGATATTCTTGATGATGAGCTGATGTGGTTTCGTGAAATTTACTAAAGAACTTGAAACTCTACTAGCGCTGGCTGTCGTGTATTGTAAAAGCACAATAAATAGAAAATCCCTTGATTTTATATGTTAAATGGATTACTAAACTCTACCTATTACGGAAATCTGCTACGTTACACAATACTAAATTTTATTTTGATGTAATTTGTCTTTACCATATGTTCACTAAATTCCGTTATGGTGAATTTTATCTTTTTTGTAAATATCAAAAAGATTAACCAGGGAGTTTGAACATGCCTTCTGATTTCTCTCAAGTGTGCAGACTCCCTTTAGAAAAATTCATTTTTCAACTTTAGGTGTGTTCTGTTAATATTCAAGCGTCAGTTGTTCTAATCCAATGTTTCTACTCATACCAGACAGAGCAGACATCATTTAAACTCCAGTGCTTCACTGCATCGACTGAGTTGCTGAGGAGAAGTCAGTCTGCAAGGAACTAAATAAGTTCCACAGTGTCCACAGGCCACAGTTCCACAGTCCAAAAAGTGTTTTTAACTAAAAAAGATTTATATTCAGGCTATATAATGCAGATTTATTGATAATATTTTTATCACCTTCCGTTGTACGTTTTTAAATCTTCAGTGAATCTTTCAACGATGTTTCTGCAGAAAAACCGAGAGATGAAATTTATTGAAGTGTAAAAATTACCATATCTAAAATATTTAGGAAATAGCAAATATAATTTATCATAATTAATGTATCAAAAACTGCATTTATTACTTTTCTGAAACTTGCGTATGTAATTTAACATCTTAATTTGAATCAGCTTTATCATTTTCCTTAAATTTTTCTTCGTTCATTACGAAGTAAGAGTAATGCATCTAGCAACAGAGAGAACGATACCGCTGTAATCCTTCTCTAATAACGATGCAAAAAATACGATTCACAGTCATACATTTTTCAGTCTGATGCGATATCGAACACACATAAAAAATTTCAATAGAAAAATAAACTAATTCTTTCTCATTATATCCGCAACAATGGCACGCGGTTTTCAATGATTTTCGTCTTTCTAATCAGATGGTCGCAAAAGCTCAAGTTCCATCCAATATTTCACCTATATTCAATTTTATTTGATTAAATGAAGCAAAAAAGTGTATTATAATTGATCAGAAATCAATAACGCAAACAAACATTCTTCTTTATATAGATAGATTTTGTAACATTTACAAATTTTTTATTAATAAACTCTACGATTTGAAAGCGAGCGGTAGCAATACTTTTCGAAATAAATCATTTTTACTACCAAAAGGTGAGATTGTTGTCATTCAGAAAAATGAGTACGAAAATTAGCGCTTTTAGAATTTTTAATTTGTGTTTCGGCTGATTAAAGTCGTACGAAGATGGAAATAGTTGAAATAGCTGGAATCGGGAATAATACATTTAATGTTTGGCAGTGCTATTTTTATTTCGTCGTAAAACTTAAAAAAAAACTTTTTTTTAGCAAACTCTGGAATTTGAAAGCGAGCAGTGGCAACAAGTTTCGAAATAAAGCAGATTTTCATCTCCAGCTTGCGAAACTGTTTCCAGTCGGGAAACTGAGGGCAAAAATGATCGTTCTTCCGAGTTTTTAATTGATATCTCTGATTTTAACTACTTTTTTCTTGAAAAAAGTGTGGACGTTGACCTTTTCCAGGGTCCACAAAAGAATTGTAGAAAGTTTGGTGACGATAGCTGTAGTAATGACTGAGTTATCAGAGGACAAACAAACAGACTTTATTCTTTATAGATCTAGATATATTGCGGAAAATGAATAAAAACATTATACCGAAGATAATCTAGTAGTCTGTAATTCAGTTGTTTTTGTAAAAATCAAAAGATATAGAACTTACTGAGTTTTATAAATTTCATAGCCTTCACAGAATCACTAATAAGATAATTTAGGTTCATTCTTGAATTCTTGGGCATCTCATTCTTCTCACATTGCTTCTGGAAGTAGCGCTTTATCTGCAAGCAATATATTGCAAAAACTTGCGTAGTAGAAGTGTATAATGTAAGAAATTAGTACACTTTTTACAAGCAAAGTAAATATTTTCTGTATATTTCGAAACTGAAATATATATAACGTAATTCTATAAAAAGATTTCATTCTTTTAGTTAAACAAGTCATGAATTAAATGCATTTTTAATTAGCATTAAGTTCCATAAAAATATTAAGAACTGCATCTATTGTTTTTAAATATTTAGTTATTCAGTAGCATATAGTTTAAATCTGGAAGATTAATTAATTTTACCGATGGAAACAGACTCAAATGATAAGTGAAAGAATGCATTTACATTTAAATTGAATCAATACAAAATCCTGTTTCGAGATTAATAACAGAAAAGAGCTACCACACTAATTTCTCAAAATTTACAGAAGAACACTAAATTCGTTCGGAATGGTACGCAGAATCACTATACATCAACGTAATCTGAATAATCAAGTACGTATACACATGACAAAACTACATCATGAAAATTAATCAAACTGAATTAATATGTGTATTTAGAAAAATGTAAATACCTCGGAAGCAAATGAGGACTTTTGATATCAATAGAAAATAAATATTAAATTCTAAGACTAGTACACGCATATTAAACTCGATTTGATTGATCATTAGAATTTAGGGAAGTAACTTTTGCTTCTCCATCAATGTGGGCTTTAAGACATTAAAAACTCTAAAAGGAGAATTTCGCTGCGCAACAGCTCTCCATCGGTATCTTCTACATTCTTAATGTAGGAGATTTAAATTAACAAATTGTTTGGATAATTTATCACAATATTAATAAACTTGGTTTGCTCGATTTGGAACGAATGTTATACGTTCTAGAAAGCCGTATGTAAAAAAACGTGAGTAGAATTTTAATAGTTCATATCCATTTCATATGACATACGTGTGCATGTTCTAATGTGTTCTAATGTACATGTGTTCTAATGGCACACGTGTGCAGTGAGCACTTCCATTAACTGGTCATGCTTCTGCTCACCAGTATATGTTCAAAGCCGTAAGGGTCACATTCTGCAATGATGGCGGGAATATTTTGCTCTATACTGGTTCCCTAGGCAAGTAAAAATTTTCGAAATCAGATTTTAAACTAAACCTTCATTCATCTTCATTGAAAATAACATAAGCTTACTGTTGCAGACATTTCAGATCTGAAACTAGCTTTACCATTTCTGGCGAATCTTCTTTTGTAGCTAGGTTAGTAAAAGTCAAACATGAATTTCCTGGAATAAAAACTTTTCCTCTTGAAAAGATTTCAGTGTACAGTTTGCTGCTGCATGAAAACACTAAACTTAACTGCTTAGTTAAAAATGGAAAGAAAAGATGTTTAGAAGCAGGTTTTTTTTCTTGGGGGGCACAACTCTGCTCAGGTTTCTTAACACCAGTTCATCGACATTGTTTCTATAAGGCACAGACAACTTGCCTAGAAGCATTTAGCAATTTTACCATTTCTATAATTGTCTTCTTTGTTTTTAAACAACTGCCAGTTTTCCACTTCGAACATTCTTCTAAGTGAAACTTCTGTTCCATAAAAAAACTATTTTGACTCAATAAACGCTGTAATCCAAGTTAAAGAAGTTTGCGAAAAATCATGAATTGTGAAGAACTTTTGCTTCTCTTTTATATGAAGCTATGCCATTATTTGCATTTCAAGAACAGATACTGGGTTAGAAAATTACGATTAGGTTTGTCTTTTGCCTATTCCATGAAAAATTAAACCAGAATAATTGGTTATGCTATAAAATATCATTACTTGATGTATATAAAGACAGATTTTTGAACACCAACGTATGAAGAAATGTATATATTATTTTCAAATCGCTTTAGTGTTACATTTATTGTTACATTGTTGGTAAACTTACATTAAATGTACTTACGACGGACGGAATAAATTCACAACTGCTCTCAAATTTGGTAGCTTGTCAAATCGTATGGACAGAAAGACAGCAATTAGCGATAAGATTCTGACTTAATAAATTACCAAATTCGATTTATTTAATATGATGTAAAAAATGGAAACCTTGACATTTCTGACATCCGAAGAATAATGTTTCATGCATTGCTTTAAATGAAATTCGTAGCATACACAGGGCGTCCTCAAAGTTTTGCGACTAATTAAAACCGAAAGTTGAAAAAAATGTATTATTACTTCTTAGTTGTTTATACACAATTATTGTAAATCTAGACTACGCTTATCAAGTTCATAAATCTGTTTTATTCCTTCACAGAAGTCATCTTTTGTAATACAATACTGATTTTAGCAATAAAAGTTTAATTTTATATGGCATACTACATATTTTTTTTTTAATTTAGCGTATAAGGTATTTCTCCCGCCTTCTTGGCATGCCTTCGTGGTGCAGTGGTCAGCGCGCTCGGCGCGTTTTTCGAGAGGCCGGTGCTTCGAGTCCTGGCGAGGGCATTGCTCATTTTTCATCTCTTCTGCTTCAAAAATATCCTAGTGACTCTACAGTGGCGCCCGAGCCAAAAAAGGAGGTAGATGATGATTCTCCATCACCAGGATTTGGCGATTGTGTCCCCTAATCCCCAGTCGCCCTTTAAAAGAGGGAGTGTATAAGGTATTTCTGCCGCCTTCTTGGCAGGCTTTCGTGGTGTAGTGGTCAGCACGCTCGACGCGTGTTTCGAGAGGTCCGTGTTTCGAGTCCCGGTGAGGACATTGCTCCTTTTTCATCTCTTCAAAAATATCCTAATGACTGTACAAGCCTTTAGAAATATTGCAAAATTTTATTCTTTAGCAGTCTCCAGCTTGTGATTTTACCTTAGTTTATCTCTTTCCTAAATATAAAAGCGATTTTGGATCTCCCTTCGATAGCAAAATAATAAGCACGTAAATTAACTCTGTTTATATGATTGATACTTCGTCGCAATTTATCCGCAAGTTCGTCCAAAGAATAGTGTTTATAAGAATATCGTAAAAATATGGAATAACTTCATCTAGTTTGCTTAACATATTAATTCAGGAATTTTCGTTCCATATTGCATTGTTTAATCTTATGAGCTCCTTTGTACGTTATAGCATTTCAGATGACTTTTCGTTTACTGAAAGCTGAATACATGCTTTAGAAAATTCAATTTTTGCAAAGTAAACACCTGCTTTTGTACTAAATAATAATCGATTTATACCAGGAATAAGAATGGGTTATCTTCCATTCATGATTTAAACTAATTTTAGAAAAAGTAAACCATTTAAACAGCAGAAAATTGGGAAGTAAGAAGAAAAGAATTTCTTGATGATGCTAACTAAGAAAAGCAAGGGGGATAAACTTAATTCTTATGATCAAATTGATCAGAAATCAAACTGATTCTAATATTCTTTAAAATACGACTGAAACGTTGTAAAATAGTGTATATACAACTGTCATAAAACTTCTTAAGTATTACAAAAACAGCAATTAGAATTTTAAGACATTTTTAGTGATTTAAAAGTGATATTTACAAGAGTAAAAAAAATATTTTCGGTAATTATCTAGTTTCATTAATTGCTCCAAATATTCATGCATTTTGAAAAGAACTTCTATTTTGAAGCCTAGTGCACCCAAACAGGAGAATTGAAACTCTGTAATACATTTTGACTACATGGCTTAAAAAAGCATAATTTATTAAAATACTGCAACGTTTTGAAAGGAGGGTGAACGTTGTTAGATGGCACCTTCAGAAAATGGGAATTAGAATCTGTGGCGTTTGAGAGAGAAAGAAAATGCTTCTCGTGCAGTTCGCCTGAGGGTCGTAACATTTTTCTTAGATTTAGAAAATTTTCTTCCCATTTTCGTGCACTTGGACCACACCAAAATCAAGAAAGCTTATGCTCAGATAATTAGCAATAATATCTGGCATGGTCGTGTACTTGCTTCACGGTGAATGTTATGACACATAAAAATACGAATTTCAGCCAACAGGGGTAAGGAAAAATATCACTTATGTGGCTTATGTGTGGGATTTATTATGTGGCTTAAAAAATTGTGGCTTACGTGAAAATTTCAGATATAAACAATTTAATTCTTAATAAAAGAATTGTTCTTTAGTGGGTGAATCTGATTTCACAAATGGTACATTCGCACCTAATTTGTACAAAGTATGCAGAACAACGGCAACAAACGCTTCATATTGGCAGGTCTGATCCCCTGGCATATAACAGCAGAACACGAGAACTGAACAGGAGAACTGAATTATACAGCTCAGACGTGATGAAATCTTTGACAACACTGCTTATAACCTTTTACAATACGAATGTCAAGGCAATATTCTGCGGATGCATCCGCGTTTAAAAGGAAAAGGAGTGCCAGTTTCGATTAAAAAGAACGCAAGAAACCGTATTAAACAAGGAACACGCGCTTTCATCTGTACAGACGACTGCGAAACTGAAGAAGTGGAAAGGGCTGTTGTTACACTGAAAGGTGATTAGCATTATACCTATATGAGAAGGCCCTCTTAACCATTATAAAGTATCTTTCAAGCTCGCGATTACACCAGCCATCATGCGATAGTCCTAAGCATGGGAACAACAATGATGAAGATTTGTTTGCTTGGTTTTTACTAGTCCGTACTTCATAGAAGAAAGGTTGAGCCTCAAAGAGGTTGGAATTTCACTCACGCCCCAGTTTTGAAAGACAGCACTCCGGGGTGTGATCCGAAGATTCCTCTCTCCTTTCCTCACCCACAAAAGCACACAAAAGAGGGCTTTCGGCATGCTATATATTTAAAGAACCTCCAAGCCGCAAAAACATTATAGATTTACAAACATCCACGCCTTCTCCAGGATTCGAACCAGGGCCCTTCGGTACTGTACTCAGAGTCAGTAACCACCATCCCGTTTAGGCGGCGTTCCGAATTGATGAGAGAATGATAAGTCGTTAAATATCAGAAGACGATGAAAGCTATAATGAGTCTCTTTCTACATTTTGATGGTTCTATTAATAAGCCAACAAATTAAATTCCAATTTAGATTATGACTGAACGTAAGATTTCATACCGAAGGTTTCACCAACATGTCAGATTACCATTTTAGCATCTAAACAATTATATTACTAGTTATGGTACGCACTTTTGTCGTTTCAGTACTTCGAACACAGATGTCTGCGTCTACGGAAACAAAAGCTTTCCTGACCGCTTTGTCTTCCATTGCCCACTAACGGCGGCAATCATCTGCGTCTGCAACAAAATACATAAAACATCTGCAACAAAAAAGGAAGTGAAAAATATTAAGTATTCCCCAGCGAAAGACAGCACTGAAAGATAAAAATAAACCATCCAATAAATAAATAAATAAATAAAAAATGAAAAAAATCTGAAATGTTTCAGATTTTATATTACGTCCAAAGGGGCGTTTTTTAACGTTTTGTGTGTTACCTTTAGTTATTAAATATCATTTCCTTCTCACTTAAATCATAAAATTCAGTTCAAGAGCAATATCGAAAATAATTTTGAAATCAGCATATCTTTAGAATTTCCGATACACAATCTCGCCTACTGCAGAAAAAAAAAATGTTTTTTTATTTCGTACAGTGTTGTTATTGCTCTCTTTGAAGTCATTGAGTTTCTTAATCAAAAATTCTTTAATGTCTGAAAAAATATGAAATAGATAAAACAAATTCCAAATTAGGCCTTCCAGATTTCCATATTCGGTGGAGGATTATGTTATTCAAAATTCAATGGCTCTAGGTACCGTTGTTTTATCACAGTGCGAGAAACGTACGTAGATTTATGCAGATTTTTCATTGTTTAATTTCTTTAAATATAATACAGGGCTGTAATATTTGGTGGCAACAGTTTGAAAAGTGAATCAACGCAGAGAGTGAATCGACGCAAAATGACAAACCGAAATTAATAGCTCCTCTGGGCTAACGCCCTTTTAGCTAATTATAAGATTGACAGAAGAATAGCAAAACGAACATACCGCTATCTATTTATGCAAACCAAAATTTTTTTTCAGACCAGTATTAATGCAATACGTGCGATCATCGCCAGTGCAAGGCGTTAACGTTTCATTGGTGGATCACCCCCCAGTTTTCTCGGACAATATAATTCGAGTTAGTAGTTCTGTCTGTGTGCCTCGTGGCATAGGGGCAGCCTTGCTTTTGGGAATGTCGGGATTGTCAAGCTTCCCTGGAGGGGTTGAGATAGCTCCCTCTTGCTATCCCCCTTAAAGAGGCTTAGAGAGCAAGGTCGTCATTAGAACAGCACACGCATAAAGAGGAGGGGGCTTAAGAAATATTGCAAAGTTGACAGGCATCTAGACTGGACTTTACGCGAAATAAATACAAGAAATGCAAACTAAAGTTCCCTTCATTATTTCGCCGTTAGTCACATTTCCAAGCTGTTTTTCTTCAAGATTAAGCCATAAAGAAAAAAGGGATGCATCTTTTCATGTAACATGTCTATAGTTCTCCTGTCAAAATGGTTCCTCAAAATGGTTCTCCTGTCAGTCAGATATATAATGTTATATTTACAATTTTCTAACATTTTATCCGGAATTGTAAGGAGATGCTGTTTTTAAATATTTTGCTGTTGAACTGAATTTTATGTGGCGAAAGTGGGAAGAACGGGATATTTAATTTTTTCTTGATTTCGCTACAATTAAGAAATTTTTTTGTTATGCTTCTTACAAAGAAAACTGAACATTGGTAAGATGAACTAAGAAAAAATATAAAAAAGTATGCCTACACTTTACACTGCATCGGGAATTCTAAACATATGCTATAAAGCATATCTCCCTCCATCTAGCATATTTGCGGGTGTAATGGTTAGCACACTCGGCGCGTATTCGAGAGGTCTAGGTTTGAGACCCAGCGAGGACACTGCTATTTTTTCACATAATCTGCTTCCAAAAAATCCTAATGTCTCTGCAGTGGCGCCCGAATTAAAAAGAATGGTGGATGATGATTCTCCACCACCAGGATTTGGCAATTAGGTCCCCTAATCCCCAGTCGCCCTTCAAAAGGGGGAGTATATAAGGTGTTTCTCCCTCCTTCGCCTTTGTGGTGCAGTGATCAGCAAGCTCGGTACGTATTCAAGAGGTCCAGGTCCGAGTCCTTGCGAGTGTTTGCTCATTTTTCACATCTCCTGCTTCCAAAAAATCCTAATGTCTGTACAATGCCGCTATGCAGCTTTTAAAAAAATCATGTGATTTTTTGTTGAAATGTATGTGGCGTGCGTGTGAAGAAAATGATGCTTAATAATAAAGCTAAAAAGACAAAAAAAGGGGGAAGTTATGCGGAAAAAGCGCAAGAGCAGATTAGTAGATTGCGAGCTCAGCGAGAGTGTGAAAGTGATCGTCAATATTTTAAACTCTTCAGATTTTTTTTCTTGAGTTTTTCTACATAGCGCAAAATGCTTCACCATCGAGATGTGCTGAACATACATATTCAGCATATCTCGGAACATCCCCTTAACTTCTCAAACACATCCTACTGGGTGCTGTCACATCTTTGCATATTTCTAGAGCATCCTCTCTAAGCTTCTCGGCAGCCTAAGAGATTGTTTTAAGGATTTAAGCTCCTACTTAAGACATCCTCAGGACATCCGGAATATCCTTCCAGCACTTCCTCCAGAATGTTTGATGCCATATCCCAATACATCTCGAGGATATCCTTGAGCAAATTCAGAAACCTAAATTACCAGAAGAACAAGCAGCTTTAGAAAATCTGGTGAACTCCTTCGGCCAATGAATAACCAACACTTTTATAATGAAGTTGCAGCTTCTGAGCTTCTTCTTATATCCCGCGATATATCTACGTAAACAAGATATTCTCGGGATATTTATGAAATCTTTAGGATATCTTTTCAGTATGTCTTCGGAAGCCGCACTTAGCAGCGGCCTAGCAGCGAAATCTGAACTGTAATAGTTCAACCTGGATTCAAATCCTGATAAATGAACTAATTACATTGGAGTTTTCAATAGAAACGTTGCAACTTAACGTGACAGAATATCCTAGGGATGTTCTCAGTTAGAGGATCTGCTTCCCTAATGAAGGAATTTATTACTGTATTTCCTTCTTACCTCACGAATTTTCGATATTTATAATGTCTTCCCAATGCTTTTTTTTTTTTTTTTTTTTGTGTGTGTGTGTGTAACAAATACTGAAAATATTTAAATTTTAGGTTTATCGGCAGCTTTCCGCGATTTTAGACGACTTTGGGCATTTGTGGAGATGGTCGTCTTTGAGAAGTAATGATCAGTTCTGCTGTTTATACAGAGCGCTCAAAACATATCTCTGGAAAATGTAAAGAGAAATAGACGAGAGGAGGAAAGGGAGATAGAGGACTGAAACAAGCAGATTTTGAGATAGAAGATCTTTGACAAAATGGCTCGTTGAGGTTGTACGGGGCGCTGCTGAACAGGAGATAAGAGCATTCAGCTGTTATAAAGTGTCATTTTACACGCAGATTTGGAGTAGTGTGCATCCTTTCCCATATACCGCCTTTGGACAGCTGCTCTGTTTCCACCTGTAGCTGTACTGATAAAATATACATCTTGAGCTCTGCTTTCGGTTAACAAAAAATATCTCTAAAAATCTGCACGGGGAATGACAATTGCATGTCAGCAAAACGCGTTTTTCTCACTGAATAGTAGCTTATACCACATTAACTAGCCATTCGCGCACACATTTTCCATTATAAAAATGTATTTATTTTGGTCTCTTCTATGAGCCTTTACATTTTTGCAAGATATTTTCTAAGCACCCTGTATATTGTCTAAGAAATAACCGGTAAAATTCAGAGGTTTTGTCATGAGAAACTTTACGATATGTATTTACGTGTATCTGCAGGTATATTGAGAGAGAGAGAGAAAAAGATAAGAGGTATGATAGGATAAAGTTTCAAAAACCAGTGAAGAATTCAGCATCAAGAGTAATGATGCGGAAACCAGTGAAGATTCAATATCAAAAGTAATAATGTATATTAGTAAACTCACTTTTATTTCATTTATCACAAGTATATCATATCATATTTCAATGAGTCATTTGGCAGGAAGGAAAGCATTTTCCCCTACCCAATTGTGCATAGATGTTTAAGCTTTCAAAAAATATGTTATATGAAATATTCCGCTAAACCTTCTATCATCGAAAGTTTTTTTTTATTTATTTAATTGCAATAAATTATTGCAGAGAAGCTGTCCAGTATGAAATTTATTTAAAGTTAGGTAAAATGAGACTAAGTCTAACAATAGTTCTATTTGCATTTCGAGAGAGGTTAGTGCGAAGCTTCCCTTTTTCAGGAAGCACAATCTAAGATGCAAGCAGAAAAAAAAAATGTCCTTTAAATAGGAAAAAAATAAATTAAAATAAAAACAAAGAAGTTTTTTATGTAGCGAGCTGCATCATCTTTTATTATTACGGTAGTAAGTAAATGTTCACAAAATCTATGAAATGAATATATTATAAATTAAATTTATTGAAATTAGGTGAACTAGATATACTATCAAAATTTTAAATAAAGGTTTACATTTTTAAGAAGGGAACTTGTCCCTTTTAAATCGCTCAAATTATTGAACAATAACAGAATAATTAAATTTGAAAGATAAATAAAGTATCGTATTCTTTGCGGATTGCTAATATTCGAGAACTAATATTTGCGTGGCCACGTTGCAAGAAACATTAAACATATTGTGTTTCTTTCAGTTACAGCACACACCAAGTCATGCAGATGATAAATGCACGGTAGCACAACGAAATATAATGCTACACAATTTTGGAATTACTTCGTTAAAGGTGTTTCTGTGAATAAAGGAAATTGATTTTTGAATGATAATCCAGTTTTTCCAAAGGTTTGAATAGTTGTTGATACTACTGATTTCTATTTTATCCGACAGATGGCGCTGCATTTCCTATTTATTTATTATTATTTCTTTAAATCATTTCACCCGTTCAAATGAAATATTTCCGGTGATGGTTTTGCTCTTTGAGGAAGAAGTACCCGATGCCATTTTCCCTTAAAATGCATAGTTTTGCTAAAAAACTAGAGTCAATCAAATATTCATTTTTGGCTTACAATAATTCTGAATTTTAAACATTTTGTTTGAAATATTTCTGCTTGATAAATTTTCGTTCCTGCTGCGCATCTAAGTACTTCGCCAAATTGAATTAAATTATAAATAATTATTTTTTGGCATTTTTTTTAATATAATTCGGGGAAAAAATCCTGACATGGAGAAAACATTAAAAGATATTTTCTTCCCTTAAATGAATAAATACATCTGCTTCCTCAAAAGTCAGAAAGAAGCCTGTAATTGTTCCTTATTTTTAACTTCATATATTAATTTGCCTTAACAGCCCTCTGAACAATAAAAAGGTATAGCATGTACGCTTATAAAATGTGACTTTCCTTCCTTGCGGTGCCTCAAGTAAGGTTTCCAGCATCTGCAAAGGGCACAATAGCATACGTATCTATAGAAAGTCTTTGATTTACTACCCTGGTGAAAGGGTTGTCACCACAAAGGATCTTTTCACTTTTGGTGGTTGGTGGAACAAAAGAGAAAAGAGGTAAACTCTTTATTTGGTTTCTTCCGAGGGTTAATAGGATGTGGAAACCAAGAGAATTGTTATTTATTTCTCCGCAGGTGAAAGTACACGACTATTTTAAGCAAAATTTTGGTTTTCTGCGTTTTTAGGACAAGAGCCTGTTAGGCAGTTAATGTTTCTTTTAGCTGATAACGGTTGTGTTATTAAACTCACTGTTCTTGTTGTAACTGCAGACTGTCTGAGTATGCAAGTTCCACTTATTACCTCTGTAGAGTTTTATTTATTTATTTATTATATTTATTTATTTTTTGAAGTAGGAGACATGAAAAATCTGCAATGCCCTCGTTGAGATTCGAACACCAAACATTCCGATTGCTAGTCGGACATGTTGTCCAGTTACATAACGAAAAGGAGAGAGAAAATACCTTATATACCACACTTCCTTTAAAAAGCGAATAAGGATAAAAGCACCCAACCGCCCGTCTAACACCTTTTAGTTCGCGCGCCGCTTGTAGATTTTTTTAGAATTTTAGATGACATCGGAAGAAATGCGCACTGCTCTGGCCGGGATTTGAACACTGGCTTTCCAGACTGCTAGCCGAACGTGCTACCCATTTACACCATAAAGGCCCGCGGAAAGGCAGGCGAAAATACCTCATATCTGAAATAATTTTAAGTTGTGCTGTTATAATAGACCTATGAATTTAAGAAACGGTATCTCAGAAATTATAGGTATAAAGCGTAAAATCTTATTTTAAAACTAGCTGTTCAAAATGGCGGAGCCACATGATAGAAAAAAAAATATTTTATGATATAATTTTACAATAACTGAGCCCCACGAGGAGACCTGTACACAACATTTAATTACGAAAATATATTTTGTGTACACTTATTTAATTACAAAAATACATTTTTTGTACACTTATTTAATTACGAAAATATATTTTTCATTATTATTCAATAGCTAGCTGCATATTTATTTCAATGAATCGCTTGCTGACAAGGCTTACAGTAGACATGTTTTGCAAGAGTAAGAAATCTAACTAAAAGTAATAAACACTTTGAAAAGATTTACTTCTGGACCTTTAATAGGATATACATTTTTTAGACATCAGCATACCTATCAGTTTGCCTGGAAATAGTTGGATGACTTTTCTATACATCAAGACAGTCTCTCACTTTCCCAAGCAACTATGTTGGAACGCCGTATTTTAAATGCTGTTAATTAAGTTTGAAATTTCAACTTGAAGTATTCATCCAATCTTTTCTTCTTTTAAAATATTATGATCTAGATACGTCATCTGCGATATATCTTTTTACTCTAAAAGCAAGGAATATATTTAAGATATTTTGTTTCTTAATTCATTTTTTTTTTCGATAAGTCATTCAAACGAAAGGGAATCTTGGAAAAAATAAATAAAATAAATGTTAAATTTCGTCCATCCATGATAAATTGGCTCCAATAACTCATCATTTTGCATCAAAATTACTCAAATTCTGAGAATTTTCACTAAGAGATCCAAAAATTCATTACTACATCATTTGGTTTTCAAACTGATTTATTCAGGATTATTTGAATCCCTATTTCCCAATAATGTGAAATAATATTTAAGATCTATAAAATATTTGAAGCAATAAAAATTCGTCTATATTTTTGAAGACTAAGTTAACTTTTCGTTAAACTTTTACGTAATCATTTTTACTTCCTTGTACGAAGTAAAAAGGAAGTATTGTAATCGCCAAAAATTTAGAGTATTATATTTCAATGAAAATATCCATTTTGACAGCTATCGAATGCAATTTAACGATGTTCTTTCTTGACACCTGAACGTTAGGACAGAACAAAAATCTTTTTCCCCGAAAATTTATAAAAGTTATTTAAAAGGAATTCTGAAGCGAATTTATCTTGGTGTCTGTACGTACGTATGTACCTCGCATAACTCAAAAATGAGTAGCCTCAGAACGTTGAAATTTTGTACATAGGACCGCTAAAGCATGTAGAGCCTAATTATGTTTACAAGTGCCGCTAAGCCTAATTATGTTTACAAAAACAGCCATATTTGTTTACATTTGAAACTTGGCAGAATAATGGATTTGTTGCCAATCTAGAGAAACTAAGTTTCGCAACATCAAAGATAAAGCCTTCTTTTATTATTGCAAATTAAATCATGCTTAACCCATTCTTGAATTTTTTTCGAGGAAATTAGAGTTTAAGATTTACTTCGTAGTTTTTAATGCAGATATATTGAGTTATGTTTTTGCCTTGTCGCGAAGTGAGAACTGATGAATTAATTAAATGAGAAATACTGAATCGTCTGTGAAAACTGTTTTTTTTTTTAATTTTTTATACATCGTTTTAGATTTATCATAGTATTTGAATATAACATGTGGCAACGATTAGATAATTCTTCAGATAATTTACATAATTTTTGTGCATTCTGAGTTATAAAATGAATGAGATGTAACGCTGTTAAGTAAACCTAATGCCAGAATGTCGCTATGGTAACCATATATAGAAAATTTTAAAGATCGCATTTATTCCATTGTGGTTTAAGCGCTATCGACGAAATAGATTTAATTCCATGCAATAAGTTTAAATGAAATGCAAGAAAAACTGCGTATAATTTAATATTGCGTACAAGGAAGTCATGTGATGTACACTTCAGATTTTTATTTAATGCTAAAGCTAAGTTAAATAAAGCATAAAGTAAATAATTCTAGTATTCTGTTTTTATGTATCTTTCAAAAATTAATACAAATCAGGTTAATTCGCAAAATAGTGTGCTGTAAAGCAGTTGTCTCAAACTAAAATTACGTTCGGGCCGAACATATGATCTGAGAGCAGCTGACGAGCCAGAATTTTTCTTTTAACAGAATGAAGGTATTGTATTAACATCATAAAAATATTTTAATTAAATTTTGAATTTGGCTTATTAAATATTTAACAAAACATACGTAACCAATAAAAATAATAATGCAAAGGTTAAAAATTCAAATATGTAATATATATATTCAAATATATTTATTTTTTATCTGAAGTAAGTCTGAAGTAAAGTCTGTTACATACAAGATATTATTGTTGGTTTTCAATTCAAACATAGTGATATAAATTTTCACACTGATGTTTATTTCGGTTAATTCTAATGTGTTTAATTTATGATAAATAATTTACGTTAAATTTAAAACAAATAACAAAAATATCTGGAAGCTTTCAGATTTTATATTACACCCAAAGGGACTTTTTTATAACGTTTTGTGTTTTCTCTTTATTTATTAAATATCATGTTCTTCGCACTTAAACCGCATAAAATTCAATTCAACAGCAATATCACAAAATATTTAAAAACAGCATGGCCTTAGAATTTCCGATACACAGTATCGAGCTCTGGAGATAATTTTTTTTTCCTGCACAGTGTTGCAATCGCTCTCTCTGAAATCGTTGAGTTTGTTAATCAAAAACGCGTTAAAGTTTTACAAAATGTGAAAAAGATAATAAAACAAATTCGACTTTAAAATTTCGGGCTTCCAGGTGCTCGTGTTTGGGTGGAGGAATAAGTTATTCAAAATTTGAGGGCTCTAGGTGCCATTTTCTTTTCACAATGCGAGAAACATACATGCATTTATGCAGATTCTTCATTACTTAACTTCTTTAAATATAAAACAGAGCGAAAATATTTGGTGGCAACAATTTGAAAAGTAATTCGCCGTTTATAGTGAAACACCACAAAATGTCGTTTTGAGAGTGGGCTAAAACAAAATCTGAAAATTCCAATTTTTAATTTTCGGTCAATAAGACTTTATTAAATTTTAGTACAGGTTATTAGCAGAGATTCCGAATAGAAATGGCCCAGGTGGAACATCGAAACACTTTTATGGGATACTGGATGAATATGCATTTAGGCTAACATGGGCTAACATGATTATCTATCTCTTCTGCTCATTTGAAATGTGAAACAGATATACACCGAAGAATCATTACATTATGACCACCCTTTTAATAACATGTAGGGCCAGCACCCGGCATGGCATTGACTCGATAAGATTCTGAAGTACCAAGCGTAGTCTGAGGTATTTGGTACCAAGCGATTATCAACTGGTCCTGCAATTCCCGTACATTGTGAGCGGGGGTAGCGGGGCAGCACGAATTTGCACTTCTAGGTGGGAACACAAATGCCCTACTGGATTAATTTGGAGGCCAAAACATGACTTGAAAGTCACTGGAACGTTCTTTGAACCACTCCCTGACGATTCGACCCTTATGATACGGTGCATTATCCTGATGGTAAACACCATTCTCCATCGGATATGCTGTTGTCATGAATGGATGAACCTGGTCTGCAATGATGTTCACGTAGCGCACAGACGTCAGAGATTGTTCTGTGGGGATTGTGGGTCCTAATGTGCTCTATGAAAACATTGTCCACACCATAATACCCCAGTCACCAGCTTGTCTCCGACCAACTGTGCATCCGGGAGCCAGGGTTTCGATTGGAAATCGACATATTAGCACACGCCCATCGATGCGATGCGATGGACCAGAAAATGTGATTCCTGGACCATGCAACTTTCTTCCATTCTACTAATGTACAATTCCGATGTTTGTTGGCTCATTGCAGAAGCAGCTGACGGTAACGTACAAGCTGCCTCTGCAATCTCATGCATGTCCGTCAGTGCAGGGACATGCTTCGGTTTCCGGCTGCGTAGCCCCGTACGCAGCAATGTTCGCTGCACGGTGAGTTGACAAACACTGTCTGGGTTGCCAATGCTGTAGCTGGTGGTATTTTTGCTGTTGTAGCTCTTCGGTTACGGCAAACAATGCGTAGCACACTCCGCTCTCCTCTAGAATCAATGTGCCGTCGACGAGATTCTGCTGCCGGCGACATGTCGTTTCACCACCCATACACCACTTTCGATATGCGCTCACAACAACTGCACGTGAACAGCCTACTAAACGCTCCGTTTCTGATATTGATGATCCCAGTCGCCGTGTCATAACGATTTGACCTTTAACGAAGTCTGATAAATCAGCTACTTTTCCCATTATGTCGCTAATCGCGCTATGTTTGGAAAGACTATGCATTACCGCTTTATATAATCAAACATCAGTCGCGCACAGGCAGTGGCTTTGTTCCTGGGAGAGACCATTGTGATAGATAGAGGTTGGCCATAATGTAATGGTTCTTCGGTGTATAATGTAATTCCATAAAATATTTAATGTTTAAATATATATAATTAGATATATCATGAATTAAATGCTTTTTTATTAAAATCTCGGATTAAAAAGTAAAAAATAATGTTGTTTTTTTTTAAGAATTGCATCTATTCTTTTATTCTAAATGACTTAGTTTGTTAACCAATCACAGACAATTTAAATGTATATAAGTATGTTACATTCTATCGAATGGCAACAGTGTCGAATGGAATTTTCAGAGAAAATTTCCAAGTAGGACGAATCTTGAAAATAAATAATGACAATGTAGACCCTTTCTCTTGTTCATTAAATTTTTTTCGACACATAAATAAAAATACATGTGTTTGTATGTAAATATTATAAACTTTTCTATTTCTTACTACAGCTTGACACTTGATGGTATTTCGATTATGATACAGTTTGTAGGCTTGGAGGGAAATTACTAAAATTATCTTCATTATGGGTTGCAGATGCTCTTCGTTTATATACGCGTTAAAAAATTATGAAGCGTCATCACTCGAAGCTGTTCAGAGAAGCTAATTAAAAAAATAAAATAACAGTAAAAATACCTTGGTTTTTTAGATCCCATTTAAATATCTAAAAATTGACATAAATATGCAGAAATCTCCGATAAGGTATTGGAATTCAATTTTTAGCAATGAGAGGCATTTATGACAGAGATCTTGAGATAAATAAAATAGAAAATGTAGTTTTGTCCCTGATCGGGACAGCGGTTAGTGACTGTCCAGGTTTCGAATGCCGGAGAAGGCATGCATGTTTGCAAATGTACAGTGTCTCTGCGCCATGGAGACACTCTAAATATGCTGCGAACTGATAGTCTTCTTGAGGGCTGGTGGTAGGGGAAGAGGGATAAGAGATTCTCGGACCCGTTTCCCCCCGGAGAGCTCTACTTCAAAACTGGGGGCGGAACTGAGCAAAGTTCGTACTGTCACCGGTATGGTGCTTTAGGCTCTTGCCACAATGAATTTCGTGGGCTTGCTATAATTTCAAACACGGAAGAATAGTCCTCCCAACAACAACAAAAACTTATTTTACAATACTTCCTATTTGACTAGACATGACATTTTTCGTATAATGCAAATAAAAACACCTGGTTTACAATATTAACATATTAATAATACACTAGTGAAATAAATTAAGAGAATTTGCATATTTTATCGAATTGCATGAAAAGAACTGAGCTGAAGTAGAAACCACTGCTTCTGGATAAAAATGCAAATCTTTTACGGCAAATACGTAAGCGTACACGTGTGTATAGGCGGAGCTAGTAGAAAAAAAGGCTTTATAACCGCGTGGAAGGTAAGACGAATTGCGTTCGTTACAACACCTCGGCGAATTTCTTAGTGTTATCTTGCAGCAATCGGTTAAATTCACATCGGAACAGTAAAAAAGAGTAAACACCAACGTTTGGAAGATGGAATGAGGCGGCGAATTGTGGGGAGGCAAGAGGCAGGCCAATCGCAAGTCCAGATATGCAGAGAGATTAATTTAACGCAGCGTCGGGTTTTTTTTTACAGTTCCAGGATACTTGATCTATCGAGAGAAAGCCTGGACAAGGTCGTCCAAGAGCCACGACGGCCAGAGAAGATCGCTATTTGTCCATTTTAACGAGGCGTAACTGAAGGGCTACAGCTTCTCAGCTCTCTCGAAACCTGTATTCAGCCACAGGAACTCGTGTAATAAGGGTGACTGTTTCCAAAAGACAATGAGAGAGGGTTTTTTGCCAGAAGAACGACTGTCTGCGTCCCGCTTACGTCTTCGGACAGAAAGGTCCGATTAACATGGTGCAGGCAGCATAGTGATTGGAGTATGTTGCAATTGGCGACCGTTCTGTTCACCGATGAGTTCCGTTTTAGCCTAAACGCCGTTCTCGCCGTACTTTCATATGGAGGAGAGCTAGGGACCCGCTACCTACCGTCCAACGTCCGCGAAATCAACAATTATGGTGGTGTAATGTGTCTTCAGAGGCATCATGTTGGATGGCCGCACACCTCTCCACGTCTTTAACAGAGGCTCTGTGACTGGTGTGAGGTATAGGGATGAGGTTTTGGAGCCCTATGTTCGCCTTTTCCGAGGTGCAGTGGGCCCCGAGTTCATCTTACAGGACGATGACGTGAGGCCATATAGAGATCTTCTGGTCGACGAATTTCTCGAGAGTGAGGATATTCGCCCGATGGATTGGCCAACCATGTCTCCAGACCTCAACACTATAGAGCATGTCTGGGACGCTCTGGGGAGGACAATTGCAACCCTCAACCTCCCTCCGAGAGCCACCTAGGAGCTGAAAACAGCGTTGCTGAATGAGTGGCACCAATTGCCACAGGCACTCATAAACGGCCTTATTTCTTATTTCCAATATGGCATCACGCTGCGAAGCCTGCATGGCTGTAAGAGGGAACCATACCCCCCTATTAACCCATTTCTTTTGTGTCTTCTTCAATCGCTGTTTCAGACCTTCAGACTCCCATGAGTGTTACACACGAACATATATGTCTATTATAACTGTTTGTTTTGTTTGTATTATATGAGCCTATGTTCACACCAAATTTTATTAAAATCTGTCCAGTAGTTTTGGAGATCGTAGATCAAATATAAAAATTCTCTTAATTTATTTCACCAATGTACACAGGAGAAATAAATAATATGTAATATATCAGCAAAAATTAAAGAAAGATAAATATAATTTTTAATGACTGCAATCGAAAGGCGAATGTCACCAATTATTAAAAGCATTTTTTCTTTCTTTTTGCTGCTCCCCGCTAGAGTATTTAATATGATTCTTGAAGAGCTTCTGGACAGCAGAAATAAAAATAAATATTATAAATTTGTACGCGAGAAAAGTTTAATCTGTGCATTAAAGCAAAAAACGCCATCCTATTCATTAGTCGACCGACTGATTATTACTTTCGAGTTCCTAAATAACGTTATTTCTTATTTATGAAATCAGTTTCGAAAAAAAATTCCATTTACATGCTTCACGCACAAGTAAATGAAAAGTATATTTATTTTATGTAACTGACCGCGATTTATATGTATCCATGTGTGTAGGCATTTAAGATAAAAAAAACATGGAAATTAAAATTCGAACTCTAATTTGCTCTTAATCTTAAGTCTCCTTTTTAATTAGTCTAAGATCTCTTAGCTTAAGACTTCTTTTCCTTTTAAATTTCCTTTTTATTTGGTTATTTCTCCTTTCTATGCTACAAAATGTAAACATACTGTTGCGTGCGTACGTGTTCGTAATGTATTGAATTCCCTACAATCAATAACAGCATTAAGTAAACAAACAGTTCGCTTAAAACAACAGCAACTGAGCTGAGGTGTTTTAATTCGGCTTTTATAAGCTTTTTAATTATTCACTAGAACATTCTGGTAAAACTTATTTTCTCGATGGCCACAGCGATTACGAGATATTTATTTCTTAAATATTAAATGCACGCGCTCTTTTATTTTTACTTTTCCGACGTAGCTTTCTCTTCAAAAATTATCTGCGTTGCACGGGAAAATAAAACAATTTTAACTACAATTCTAAATAAATAGCTAAATAAATACGAAATCTGTAACAATACTTATAATTTATCAGACGGAACTGCCTTACTTTAAAATTAATCACTGTTGTATGATTCTTATATAACGTTCATGAGTCCATGTTATATTGTAACATACATTTCCGACTTGC
The DNA here is from genome assembly GCA_000611955.2 of Stegodyphus mimosarum. NCBI lineage: Eukaryota > Metazoa > Arthropoda > Arachnida > Araneae > Eresidae > Stegodyphus > Stegodyphus mimosarum. The sequence goes on along the minus strand of KK119544.1, from coordinate 81,635 downwards.
TAATACATCGCCCGTCGCCTTTCCACGTGAAACATGGCGTCATAAATACGTGAAAAATACAAATGTAATTATGAACAAACAAACACGCATTTTAAGTCACCTGAGTAGGTTTTTTTTTTTTTTTTTTTTTTTTTTTAAGAATGCCTGGTGAAGAATGAAAAAGTATTCGACCAGACGTAATTATGATTACTTCTACATGTAGCACCTTCATCGGTGCCCAGCCGGTAGAGTGTTTAGCGATGCTGAATAACGTATCGACAGACTCGGGTTCGCATCCCGGCGAGGACAGGGATGTTTGCAAGCGTATAGTATCTGCGCGGCAAGGGGACACTCAAAATATAAAGCGAGCCATGTCTGTTTTTATCAGCTCCACCACAGCCGAGGGAGCGGACAAGCCAGTACCAGTACGGTCCCTGTCGAGCCTGATCCCATCCTAGGTACAATACCCGGGTTCTAGTCCTGTGAAGAATAAGGTACAATAGTACCTGATATTTTACCCCCGTGGTTGAGACTGCCTAAGTACAGGTCCTAGCCAGTACTTCCCAGGAATTCTCCTGAGTCAACCCCCGGGGGGCGGCTCAATAGGATGTAGGACCACCGCGGACAGCGATGCACGAAGAAACACGTCTAGGCATAGTGTCAATAAAAGTGCGGATGGTGTCCTGAGGGATGGCTCTCCATTCCTTTTCAACCATTTGCCACAGTTCGTCTTCTGAACGAGGCAGGGGCAGATTCTGCAAACGGCGTCCAATCACATCCTACACATGTTCGATCGGTGCCAGGTCAGGAGAGTACGGTGGCCAGGGAAGCATCTGTATACCTTGCAGAGCATGTTGGCAGATGCGAACACTGTGTGGTCGGGTGTTATCCTGCTGGAAAATTGCATTAGGCAACCCCTGAAGGTAG
>KK119544.1:3666-65137 GCA_000611955.2 Stegodyphus mimosarum | reverse complement strand
CTTCCATCAGGAGTTTATTGCATCAAAAATAATTTTGACGTGCCCAGACAAGGGCTCTAAATACATAACTGATGCACTGCATATCCGCGGTGTGTTTTAAAACTAATATGTAGAGCATAATATGTAATACATTACTAATTAAAATTAGTATTAAAATTAAAATAAAGTAAAACTAAAAGAAATAAACTGAAAATAAAGTAAAACTAAAAAAAAAAAAAAATTAAACTGAAACTAAAAATAAATTAAAGTGAATATACATATTTTACTCGGTAAACTGCATATTTTACTATTAAAAGTTAACTTGATTTAAATAAATCCTTTTTTATTAAGAAGTATACATATTCCTTGTAGAATATGCAGGACTATAATAACAGGGAAACAACTATAAAAAGGATATTATTCAAAACAATGAAGGAATATAATATCATAATTAAACTGATTGTGTCTTTCGCTATATGCATTATTTATTTATTATTCATGAATTCTTTTTTAGCTCAAAGGGGATCAGAAGGCACTGTGTCGAATCACTATAAATGGCTGTATCAGTTTTTAAATTGCTGCCACCAAATATTATCGCCCTCTATTGTATTTAAAGAAATTAAATAATGAAGAATCTGCATGAATGTATGTACGTTTCTTGCACTGGAAAAACAACGGTATTTAGAGCCATCAAATTTTGAATAACGTAGTCCTCCATTCGAATATGGGCACCTGGAAGCCCGAATTTTGAATTTCAAGTTTCTTTTATTATCTATTTCATATTTTGTAAATTTTTCGTGTTTTTTGATTAACAATTATTTCAAAGCGAGCAGTGGCATTTCGAGCACACGAAATAAAATATTTTTATCTCCAGCGTGCGACACTGTATATCGGAAATTCTAAAGATATGCTGTTTTTAAATATTTTTAGTCCAAATACTCTCGAAGCGTTATATATGTGTAAATGGGAAAAAAAGCCCCTTTGGGCGTAATATAAAATCTAAGAGCTTTCAGTTTTTTTTTCTTTTTTTATTATTTATGCTGTAGAATTGATCGCTAACTAATTTTTTTTTAAATATATCTTGTAATATTATAATCTTTGAAAGCAAAGATGTGATCTAAATTAAATAGAATAAAAGCGCCTTCTTTGTTGATTCAGTATCCGAGGTCTTCAACGATGCAACGAGCAAAAAAAAAAAAAAAAAAAAAAAAAAAAAAAAAAAAAAAAAAAATTTAAATCTGAAAGGGTTTAGATCTGAGCTAACATATAGATTTTAGATCTAACATGTACATCATGAAATAACATGTGAATCATGTTAGTTCAGATCTGACATGTTGAATCATGAAACATCTATTTTAAACATGTTAGTTCAGATCTGAACTAACATGTTTAAAATCTGAAGGGGTTCAGATTTTAACGTTCGCTCAAAAGAGCTCTTTTAAAGTGTCATATAGTATAGCAGAATACTCCATCAACAGCGAAATCCGAAGTAGAATAGCAGAACATTTTAAAGTATATGCGATTATGCATTTAGATTAGCATGGAAACGTTATATACCTTTCATACATTAAAAAAATATAAATGTGTAACATAAATTCTATAAAAAACCTATCATGAATTAAATGCACTTTCTTAAATCAGTCAGATTAAAAATAAAAATCATAATATTTTTAAGAACTGCATTACTTATAAATAGGTTAGTTTATTTATCAGTAGCCAGATTAAATACAAAAGAAGAAAAATCTTATGTTTTCCCGAATAGCAACGGACTCGAATGAAAAGTGAAACAACGTTGCAGTGGACCAAGCAAAATCGCTTTTCGAGATTAACAGCCTGTTTTGGCTTAAAAAAAATCTAAATGCTTGCTTAGAATAGTGGGACGTAATAGAATGTAATATTGCAGTGCAGCATCTCGAAATCATCCAAAACTGAGGAAGACTTGCAGTCAGTCTATTTACGGATGAATGTAATTAAGTGTGGGGGATGAAAAGGATCCTTGTGGAGTTTTATGCATGCCTTCAATTTGCAGGTGAACATATAGATTCGTGAATTTTTCCCTCATTTACTTCCTTTTTTATTACTTTAAGATAATTCCTGTAAAAATTTGCAGGTAGCTTTTGCTTTTATGAACGCAATGTTCTGAAAATGAACAGAGGTTTGGTAGCTAAAATCTGTGGATAGAATATTATCCGTATGAATAAGTTGCTTTGGGGAACTTACGATAGATTACAACTATGAAAATAATTACGTGATCTCTAATACAGTTTCTCCTTCTCCTTTTTTCAGTTTTTAGTACGAGTTACATTAAATTATTTCCAAGAAAACATACCTACTTATTAAGCCTATTACAGCGATGTAACCACAAAGCGATAATTTTTGAAAATGTTTTCTTAAATTTGCTTTTTAGCTTTTACTATATGCTTCTACAAGAACCGATACATTTTTGAATTGGTCTAAAATGCACCTGAACCTCCCCAAAGCTATAATTTTAGGCTACAATACGTTTGTTTCTCGAGGCCAGTCGCATTACTCGGTAACTCCCCCTATTACGAAAACGCCATGGTATTGTGTAATTGTCTTATTTTGAACGGAAATGTTTCCGCTAAAATGTGTACTTCTTGTTTACGTGTGAATTATTTAAGGTGTGGCCTCGCATCGAATCGAAAAGAATAGTTATTGAATGGTAGACAACGACTCAGATCATTATGATTGTAACCTCAGGCAGATTTGAATGATTAAGTGCTAAGAAATATCCCTTAAAATTTTCATAAACTTCTTTAGATTATAGGTACATCTTTACTGATACATGACGACGCTTCTTTTTTCCATTTCAAGGGAACATAAGTTGGGTAGCAAGCAGTTAAACTCCGAGTATTCTATGCTCCATTAAATGAAACCATAAATTACCCATTGAAGCAATTTCATGATCTAAGTGCTTTTAGAAGTGGCTTGCAATCTCTCGCAAAAATGTTAAAGGAAACATCTGGCACGGCGCCCATAGTTCTTATCAAGCGCAGGAGCAATTAGTTGCCTTCAAAGCAAACCGCAAAGTGGTCACAGTAAATTTACAACAATGCGAGTGGTTGCCAGTTGACAACCCCTCTGGTCAGAGACACGTGGCATGCCAAGTATCAGCTTTTGTGAAATCCCCCCCAATGACTTCAGGATTCTTTCCTGTTGTAGAGCTTTAAGTTGTAAAAGTAGATAAAATTTCATTTTATTGCTTCAACCTCTAAAAGAAAATGGACAGGAAAAGAGGCTATAAACCTTAGGGGGTCAAATAGACCCCTGGATGGTTGATGTCGCGTGCCACCCTCGTTGCGTGCTGATGGCTCCATTAAGTCTGACGACTGAAAACTGCTTCCTTGGCGCGAAGACAAGTGTTGTTTCTGATTCTTTAAAAAAATACTCAGACCTTTTCATTGTCTTGAAGCTAATCACTCTAAATTTCGGATAGTATTGAGAAAAGAAACTCAAACATATTTACTCACGTAATAGTCGCACCCCTGTTTTGAAGCAGAAAAAGTCGTCAAAAGTGTACAATAGTGTGTAGTATATTTCCCCACGTAATAGTCGCATCTAGACTTTCACAATGAAAAATTGGCGAAAAAAAAAAGCCGATTATTACGCGAGTAAATGCGGTAATTTTGTTTTAATATGAATCTTGGCATGTAGTATATATGGGGAAAAGAAATCATGGCAAAACTGTAGCATTGGTAATTCAAGTACTAAAATTCTAAATAAGGCTAGTTTTGATGCTAAGAAATGCTACCTCCAGCTTAAGATACAAACGGAGGAATGAACTGCAGTACACACACACACATATATATACAACATATATACACGCATACAACAATTTGCTTGCACTTCAGTAAACCAGATTAAGACTAAAACATAGAGTTTTCTTAGACCGATAAGTGGCAATAACTCTTAGAAATAAAGAAAAAGACCAAATCATAATTAAAGCAGAACCAAAAGGTATTTTAATTCTTTGTAGAATAGAAATATTCTCGAAGAGAAGTTTTGACTTCCAAAATATCTTTAAGCTGGTGAGAAATCGGTAACTGTAAAAAATCTCTCGCCGAGGTGGAATAGACTAACGTGTTACCAGAACATAAGACTCAAATAAAGACGCAGGTTCCGACTGTACATATATATATTTACACATGCAATAAAATAAAAAATGAACTAAACACGTAAAAAATTACGATTATTTTCCACGGATTAAAAATTATACAAAACCCTCAAACATACATAAAAATTGCAATAAAAGCAGATACAAAATGAATAATAAGCAATAATAATTAGAATAAATACCCAGTACACAAAGCAGATAAAAACCAATATGCAAACCAAATAGAAATACGACTATATAAATAAAAATAATATCATATTTTTATTCATTTACACAATCTCTTTCGAAATTTCGACAGGGTATAATGTTTCATATTGATTGGGTGGTTAAATAAGATGAATGAAATTTGGTTACAATAATGAGATTGTGTAGGGTGTGTGTGTGTTTTCCCCCGTGATCTTGAATATTAATTCAGTGTACGCAAAATGTCATTGATTGTAACATTAAATTTCACATTTAGACTAAATATAAATCGAAAGATATTTAGAAAATGTCATACATGTATATTGTTCAACAAAATCCGCTTTTCCACAGCAAAATTTTATTAAAAAAACTGTACCATTAAAAATTTTTTCATTGATTCTTGTTGAATATTAATTACACTATATGGAAACAACTTATTGTGTAATAAAGACAGATTGATAATTATATACGGAAAGAGGCAGAAAAATAATCAACATATCAGCTTTCATAGCGATCTCATTCAAGTATTAAATAACAAAATTCTCTGTAGTACAGGCCCTTAAAAAAGCAAATAAATACTGTAAGAGGATTTGGACTTGATGTCTAAACCCAATCACACTGTTCTTCCACAATATATTTACATTATTTTAGTAAAATCATCTCATTTTTTCAGCGTATGAAAACCACTTACTGTTTAGTAATAAAACATCAAAAGTAGTAAACCAATCAACTCTTCTCTTCCCTTTACGATAATTTCCTTATTTTATTTTGGAACTGTATTTTGTTTTACCGATGAATTCTGGTATTGAGATATTGTAAATTTTCCAGTGCTGTTTCTTCCGTTTAAATTTTTTTCGGGTGACGTTTTTTCAGCGTGCCATCTTAGAATTAAATCTTAGCAACCTCCTGTTTGTATTTAAAAAAATAGATTTTAAGATACAGAGTACAGGGGCTACAGTAAAAGGAAATGACACTACAGTAAAATGCTAAATTTTAAAATATTTGCAAACGAACATTGCATAATCAAGGTTGAAAAAATTATGAAACAATTTTCTATTAAATATTGAAGCGTAGATAAAGAAATGTTACACAGTGATATTGAAAACCCCAATACTGTGCGCAGAAAAATCCTCAAAACTGTCAAATTTCATTCAATTGTTTATATAAAGAACACAAACGTAAATTCCTATGAAAGATTAAAAAAAACATATGAAATAGGGTTTATCAGAGTTTTCTGTTTTTACTCTTTCCATTAAATATTCCTAACATTAAGCTTAACGATAAAATCGTAACATAAAGGCAAACTATAATACTACATAACAGACAAACAGTGAAGAATTATCTAACTAGTTTTTACATATATGTAACAGTCACAGCTTGAATTTTAGTAAGGCGGAGTTTACTTTCTTAGTTTTCTTACTTCTTAGTTTCGGGAATAGATCATAATTCTAACCGGAGCGCACCAGAGCCCTAAAAAAAAAGCCTCCGACACTTTTTTAATATAACTGAACAATTTCAACAGAAATCTGATCTCGAAAATTTTATTTTTAATACTGAAATTATATTAAAAATCGATTCTAATTTCTGAATGCATGCTTCTGTTTCCTTGGGAAACAAACCCCTGGATGGAGGTCGAGACTGTTAAGGAAAGAGAAGCCTCATACCCACATATGAATGGCTTATTCTCCAGAACGTATAGCGAATTTATGACAGCGGGGAAATTTTTCGTTCCATTTTCCCTCGGAAATGAGCACCTGCAGATTTTTTGGAGCGATGTAACCGATGTAGACGGAGGGGGGGGGGATTTTCTCAGCTAACCCTCAGAATCGGTGAAAATTTGTTCCCTTGTCATAGTCTGCTTGACAGCTAGAATTATATGGAGAATTGAACACGGTCAGAAAATGTTGGACTCTTCTGTTTTTTTTTTTTTTTTTTTTTTTTTTTTTTTTTTTTTTTTTTTTTTTTTTTTGTTTTTGTTTTTTTTCATACCTTTCTTTTTTTATACCTTCTTTTTCATACCTTTTACCATCCTTTAAGATTTTCTCCACATTCTTTTTTCCATAGAAACTCTTTATAGCATTCTCTATATTTTTCTTAGTGACGCTTTGATCATTTTAGCATTTTTTTATTGGTGAGCTGAAAAAAAGAATGGTCTTTATTTCATATCATCCTTTGAAGTAATGCATTATATTCAAAGCTTAAATTAAACGGAGATTAGTTTAGCTATTTCTTATTTTTTGTGTGAAATTGTAATTCCAGCCGAAACCCCAAATAAGTCAAGGTCCAAAACTTTATTTTAATATTTAATTATTTTCCATTTATGTAATAACTTATTATGCATTTATTAGTTATTTAATTTTCATAATTAATTATTTAACTGTTTAATTATTAATTATTTTACTATTTTATTTATTTTTGTTTTTCCTTCCTGACAGCCTTCCATAGGGTTCCGGCACTTCTAATTTTAGAAATTAAGCCCTCAACATAATGAGCATGTAAAACAATATCTCGCTTTAACTTGTAATAGCCCTTTAAGTTTCCTTTTCAATTTATTTTGAAAACAGTAACATGTTTATAATGAACTGTGAACTGAGACGTCTCAAAATTTATCATAAGGCCACCAGCGGCCAAAATATAAAATCGCTAAACACTGGAAGTTCGATCCCAGTTCAAAACTAGTCAACGGACTAGCAGTATGGGAGTTTCGTAATTTTTCTTCATGAGTTGCTTCTCTAGTTTACATTCAATAAAATCTTACAATTTTATTTTGATGTTGCATTGCTTTATATTCTAAATGCAATAACGCTTAAATGTTCAACATTATTTTAGCTTCTGCTAATTTATAATTTAAAAAAATTGCCCTGTATTACTTATAGTCATAGATTTAGGCTTTCTAAATATACCTGTCGTGCCTGTTTGTTATTTATTTCACTTGATGTTACATTATTTTATATTCTGAATACAATGACGATAAAAATATTCAACATTATTATAGCTTCTGTTAATTTACAATTTAAGTAAATTGCCCGATCTAGGCTTTCTAAATATGCCTATTGTGCCTGTTACTTAATTATTTCGAAAATCATGACACTTTTTCCTAAGGCGAAGAAATACAATACTAAAGACAATCGTTTTCCTAACAGTTTATTGTAACCAAATTAGAATAAAATAAAATAAAAAAAAGATACAGGAGAGAAATTTAATTCTTAATTTAAAAGAGAACGAACGAAAGGGGGGAATTCGATTCTTCGTTCTCACTGATTTCTAGAGTAGACCATTTCTTTCTTATCTCTTCTGTACTGTGGGACAAAAGGGGAGGGGGAAAGAAAATTCCATCTGCGCAAAATCCACATCCATTTTAATAGGCTACCAAACCTCTCAATTACAAGGGAATCGAAAGCTAGAAATACTAAGAACAGCACCGCGTTGAGCCATCTTTAGAAAAAACACAAACCCTAGAAAACTTTTCTTTTTCCCTTTGCAGTTTTATGCATTTGAAAGAGTAAAAAAAATTCGATCTGGTGTGAACTCTACTCTCTGGCATCTCATTCACATAGATATTATGCTCCTCGCGCTCTCATCCCCTACAGAGCTAAGCACAGTACAGAAAATAACGAAAAAAGAAGACACTAACGTCAACACCAAAAACACAACCGGAAAGACAGCAACAACAAAAATTCCTAGATCTGATAGCGACTCTTTGCTCGTGGGTGGGTGACCCTACTGCAGAATTCTGCTGTTCTTTTGTTCTTTTTGGCTTGAAGAGAGGCCGGGTCCATCAGCAACCGACGAAATCAAATTTGAGTGGGGCTTCCTGGGCTAATGGGGTAAGAGATGGCGATCAGGGCATATTAGCGGGTTGCAGTTGGGGTCGTTTGTCAACCTGCCTTTATCGAGTGAGTTTTTCCGGAGAAACAAAAAGAAATGTCTGAAAGTTGAGCAAATCTTGCTTTCGCTTTAGAAAGCGAGAAGTGATTGGTTCTTCTTATGATTCTGTTTTCTAAAGGCCTAGCAGTGACTTATTTATAATAATCACAGCAGCAAAAACGTATCGATCTACGAATCCTAGGTTTCAAGTCCGAAATACAGCGAAAAGAACAGCTAGCTTATAAGGTTAAATATATTTTTAGCTTCATTTTAAATATTAATATAACTATCTTACCAGACAAATTTTCATCTTGCTTTTAGCTTATAATACCAGAACATTAAACCAATATAACAGAAAATAAAAAAAAAATATGGTTAACTTCTGCTCATAGTGCAGAACTAAATTAACGTTTGTTTTTTGTGGGAATGACAGACAATAATGAATTCAAATTATATACAGTTCAAAGGTGTAAGATTAGATTCTAGCACCTGGCTCAATTAATTTCATGTAATATTTAAAACAAACAGGAAATTCACTAATCCGTGGAAATAGTAACTCTCTTTCAGATATAAACAGTGAAGCTTCTTTACAACAGATTGAAGTTGCTAATCATGTCTCTTAAACTTAGAATCTATTTAAAACGTCTCTCATTTACACATTCTGGTGAAGTAGAGGCAACAGTAGACGTATAGAATATATTTTAACATAGCCAAACACGAGCTACTCAGAAATAAGTTTTACAAACTTATAAAGTAAGTAGTTCTTTTGACTAATTCTATCAAAGTCATGCGAATTAATGAATGATGAATATGAAATAAAGGAAATAGAAATCTAAGAAACTGCGCCATTTCATTAATTAATGAAGAAAAACGCTCAAAATTTCTCTGACTAACTAATGGAAGGGTATCTTCTTGTGGAACAGAACATTTTAATGGAAACAGGATACATTTGCTTTACACAGAAAGGCATCCATTTAAACGCCTTGTAGCATAAACTGCTATTTAATTACTTTGAATTTTTTCCATGTTCATGTTATACTCGCCTTTCGTTTTTCAGCGGCATTCATTGAAATCTGATTAAGTGCGAAAAAGTGTTACAAAGAATTCATTTTCATGCTTAGTAAATCAAATGTGTGGTTTTATTCAATTATCTTTTTTGCATCAGTTTCCATCTGCTTTTCTAGCTGACAATTTTTAGTACAGCTAAACAAAATGGTTAATCAAAATTAATGTTGAAATAGCAAACGATTCAACACCAAGAAACTATAAGCCTACCTGAAATATTTTTACCCTAGCGTTCTTCCTCGTCTATTATCATTAATAATTAAACTGTTAAACAATGGTATTAGTTACCTTTTGGCGAATTATACACAGGCATAATTAATTAATCGAAACAGTTTATAAGTATTTTCTCCCCTGCTAAAAATGCCCTGTAGAAAACCATAAATGTTTTTACGGGGAATTGGCCTACGGGTACCCGTACAATTCTACCCGTAGGCCAAATCCTCGTAAAAACCCACAGCCTGAAACCCGTACAACTACACGGGTACCCGTAGGCCAAATCCCCGAAAAAACCCATACAACTGTACGGGTAACAGTAGGCCAAAGCCCCATAAAAACCCATAAACAGAAACCCGTAGAACATATGAGTACTATAAACAAAATCCCTGTAAAAATCCATCGCCAGAAACCAGAATTTTATGCGAATCCATAGGCGAATTATATCTATAGGCGAAATCCAGAATTTTATGCGAATCCATTCTAGTTTTTATGTGGAATAGACCTATGGAATCTCCATTAAAAAATGGATGTTCCATAGGTCTATTCCACATAAAAACTAGTAGACAAAAACTCAGACCTATGTGGAAATCCATAGGCAAAATCTCTGTAAGCTTTTACAGAGATCAGTATAGAACAATCTACAGACTAATACAGGTAACCATTGGCAAAATCACTGCACAAAACAGCAGACAAAAACCCATAAACAAAACCAGTAGAATTATACCATAGTGGAGTATCCATACATAGAACGGGTATCTATATACAGAATCCCTATAAAAAACAATACACAAAAATAGAACTGTAGATCAAATTTCCATAAAAACTAATATTTATAAGCATAAACCAGCAGTACACAATTAGCAGTGATGAAATGTACAGACCTAAATAGGGGGGAGGCACAGAGAGTAATTTAAAATAAAATTCAATGCGAAGAAACTTAATAAAATTTCATATTTATCTAGACGCCTACAAGCCCCTGTCCTTGCATGTCAGTACCTATAAATATACTAAATATTTATATAAATTCTCTTTACAAAATTTTAAACTTCCTTTATCTAATTTTGAAAATAATCAAAGTCATGATTTGCAACCATCAAATGATATATATATATATATACATATACATATACCATTCGATGGTTGTGAATCATGACTTTGATAAATGATTAAATATATATTATTGATTTGATTATAAGTATATACACATAATACTGTATCTCACTGCATATATATGTATAGCAGAGATCTTTCTAGCATCTGCTGACATTTTAAGTTATCTACAATGCACTAAACCAAACTTAAACAGAAATAGACAAAAGTCTAATTTTCAGGAAAAGAAACACTACTACAAGTAAAAATATTAAGTAAACAAGCAAGCAAAAAGAATAAGGGACTTGATTATTCGAAATTTAACAAAGAGTAAATTTAGCAGACTTGCTATCTCCTCAACGCTCTGATACCACTGATAGCAACAACCTGCAGTTTATTATGACACACATACACATAGATGTTTTGCATGGAATTTCAATCCTAAAATATAATGTAGGGAAGAAATAATAATATACATATATTGTGTCGACCATCTTTTTACAGTACTTTGAACGTTACCTGTATCTGTCAGAATATAAATGAAACCTCAATATAAGAATATAATAAACTTAATAACACCCAAAATGCAATAAATTATATTGTAACAAAGCAAACTTTAAAAAATTCACAAGACTCAACAAATACCGATTCTCAACCCACAGTTCGGGAATTGAGGAAATATCTCATAGCGTATAATATCTTATTCTGTATCTCACTTTTAATGCTATATAATCTTCCACAGACTTTATATAAATAAAATCTATAACATAATAGGTATTTATATAACATGTAGTTCTCGACGTAAAAATTATAAATAATTTATTATTACAAAAGATGTTTCGTATAATCATCTCCAAGGAACATAAATTTAATGAAAGTGATGCATTATTGGAATAAATTTAAGTCGGTGTTTTCGGTATAAGTTATTTACATTTCTATTGCAGAAAAAATACTTTAAAAATTGTATAGAAATATTATTTTGAATTGTAAATTTCTAAATACTGAAATTAAAACGTAAAATTTAAAGTACTGAAAAGATAGCTATTGCTAATGACCGCAGATTATATACTATAAAAATACCACTTCGTGCTGAGCATTCCTGTATTTAGACTCCCAAATGAAATTCATACAGTGCAGCATTTAGCAATATAAATAAATCTTCTTCGCAGCCTTATACAGATAGTTAAAATTACTGTCATCGCAATTAAGCAGATATAGCACATATAGTTTCATTTGTTTACAAACAGTTTTTACGTTAATATCTATACAACGAGATAAATTTAATGCAGAAAATTGTAACAAGCATTTCTGCAGTATAACTATTGAAAGAAAATAATGCTTAAATATTGCTCTAACTATATTTGAAAGTAATGATAAACAATACCCATACAAGACTAATGATTTGAAAAGCTTTGGTTTTAACTGTCTTGTAAAACCTTTTAATTATGCAAAATTCATATCCACGTAAAAATTGCTATAACTAAATCAACTGATTATACCGTGAAACTTTCCTAAAACAATTAACTCGACAATTCCAGATAACGCCAGTTTCTTGTAGCCTACTACCAGTGATTTTAAGTACTGTTATTTAATTATGTTCCTGACAAATGTCTCACTGTCAGAGGTGGTTATCTAAGAAAATAACCACTTAATGCAACTTAAGGTTTCACTTAATGCAATTTTTTTCCTATAAATAATTCATATTTATATTCCCAAGACTAGCACATTTAATATTACATAAACTCTATTAATTATTCACAACTCTGTTTCAAGAGCAATTTATGAAAAAAAATTTTTAAATTTTCTTCATGAAATTAATAACGATGAAAATTAAAATATGCATAAAAATGTTTGATCATATGTGTTTTAACAAAATAGCACAAAATATTTAATGTAACAATGTGGCTCTAGTCTCATACTTGTACAGAAAATATAGACCAAAAAGAAAAAAAAATGTAAGCTACTATAATCATCTAAATTTTCACGCAATTTTAGTAATGTAAAAATGACCTTGGCTTGTAGGTCTTGCCTACCTCATACACATTAATAAAATAGTAATACACACATTAAATATTTCAATGTTTACTTAATTTAAATAAATTTACCTTTTTTGTTTGCGAAATATAATGAGTACATTTTTTAAGACATAAAGAAATATTCCTTTTGCTGAATCACATCACATTAGTCGAAAAATTGAAAACTGAATCATGCAAGATCTCTTTTAAGTAAGCTCAAATTTCTGTAAGACGACCACCCGCAAAGGAAATTCCGGAAGCGTGGCTGGTCGCCTTAGAGAGATTCATTTCGTAGAGGCAACCTCCCTAAGACGACCACATCTTAAAGATAAACGCATTTCTGAGAACATAAGTATATATTTGTAGTGAGCATCACCTCTCTAAGGCGACCACTTGCAAAGATGCGTTTTTATGTGTGATTGGTCGCCTTAGAGAGACCTCGCTGTGTGTGGTGTAAATGATTACTGTTAATGTTTCCGACAAAAGCTTTTAAGAAATCAAATAAATGAACATATGTAGTAAAAACCCTCTCTAAAAGGACCACCTGCGTTTCCAGGTTACTCTGATGGTCTTAAAGAGAACATATTTTCATTCTTAGAAATACTGATCGTCTTAGAGAAGAGTTGGAGACGAGAGGGTTCATTGTATGTTTTTTAACTTTAAAGCTTTCTGTTGGTTACAAAACAGAAATAACTTTATTTTCAACAGTATCCAAATAAACGAAACAAAAGTAAATAAATAAATAATTTAAAATAATCAGTAGACAACAAGAATATCGATGAATTTTGGTTTACTGACACCAGTATTAGTTTCATTGTTTAGAAGAAGTTTATTGACGTCAGTTAGAAAATTAGAATAAACCCATATAAACCAACAGAAGATTTATTTGGCATCTATTTCTATTATATTAATACCAGTAAGAAAACCAGTAAAAGTCAATATAAACCAAAACAAACCAGTAGAAAGTTCTAGCATTGATGTTGGTTTAATGGGTGTCAGATGATACCAGTAAGGAAAACTCACAGAGATTAACAGAAACCAGTAGAAGTCAGTAGAGACCAACAAAATTCTATGGGTATCAGCAAAACGTTTTACTGGTTTCTATGGGGCATTTTGAAACCAGTAAGAAAAACCCACAGAGACAAATAGAAACCAGTAAAAGTCAACAGAAACCCATAGAATTTTATGGGTACCCATAAAAAATTTTACTGGTTTCTATGGGGCATTTTTAGGAGGGTGTTTCCTTTCCGCTTGCCTTCGTGGCGTAACCAGAAGCACACTCGACGCGTATTGCTCGGGAGGGCCGGAATCAGAATCTAGGGGAAGGCCTGCACATTTTTTCATGACTCCAGCATCAAAAATCTTAACGATTCTACAAGTTACTTAATTAAATGAAAATTTTAGTTTTATTTTAATTAGATTCATTTTTAAAACTACCTGACAGAAACTTAAAGAACTACAAGCATAACATTTGCTAAACATTATATTCGTATACATTTTTTAAATTTTGTTTATATATATATTATATATACTCTAAAGAACAGTCATAATTGAAGCAGTAACAAATTGAAAAGAAAAGACGAATCTGTGCAAAAGATGCAAGATCATAATAAATTGTTAATATTAAAAAAGTTCGGAACGTAAATTAAATATAAATTTAGCTTCAAAAATTATAAATATCTACCTACTTCTGTCTCCGGGAAATGGTTACAAAAACCGAGTAAACGCGAATGAAAGGTACAAAGTAAAAACGGAAGTGTTTAAAGAAAATCTTAAAAACAAGAAAACATGAGACTGAAAATACAAATTGCAATAAAACTGTCCTAGAAATTAATCTCCTCTGTTTAACGCTTCAAACAGAACTTGTCAAGGGAAAAGTGTTTTGAAGCCTTAAACCAAGTTGTTTAGTAAGTTCCGAATATGTGTTTTGTTCCTCTGAACTATATTATATATATAACTTTGAATCACTACCTTTAATAATTAAGGTAAAATAGCACGCCGAACAAACATTAATTCCGAAGTCAAACAACGAAAATCAGAGTTATATTTGCAAATTTTTACAGGACTAGTTTCAATGGTTTTTACGGAAGCATCATTCTCAGCTGCCAAAGCGCTTTGTCGCTTGAAAATGGAGGCACGAACACTTTGCTTTTAATTCCATAAAAATTCACAAGGAGTTAGGTCTGGTGATATCGGTGGTTAATAAAGCAATGGCATATCGTTTGACTTAGCACGGCCAATCCAGCATTGAGGTAGTCTATTGTTCAAGTACTGGCGTATATTTCTATGCCAATGGTCATGAAGCACCGATTAGCTCCGAATGAAGCGGAGAACCGCTTCCTTTAACTGAGGGAACAACCACTCTGATAGCATATCTTGGTAAAAGCACCCATTAATCGATTTTTCCAAGAAGGAAAAAAGGAAAACACAATTGTTCAAAGTGGCGCATAAAGCGTTCACCTCTGGAGAATTTCGGTCATATTCTATTACATCATGTGGGTTTCCAGTACGCCAAAATCGCAAAATACGGGAATCAACTTGAAAAAGAACTCAGAAACTCAGAAGAAACTTGAAAAGTGGCTTCATCATAAACACAAGTCTTTTCACGAAACCATCTACTTCCAGCTTATGCTAATTCCCAGAGAAAGCTTTACGCAACGGTTTGTAGGAAGATTTTAATGCCTGCACCATCTGGCAGGTTCTATGGCCGGAATTGTAGACATTTTCGTAACACACGCCACACCGTTATATGAGACACAGTGAGTTCATACCTCGCATGACGCGTTGATTTTTGATTTTTTCTGACGCGCGGACTTCGTAAAAACGTTCATTTTGATTTAGGCTGCTGTTTGTTCTGGGCTGTTTTCTTACACAAGCAACCCGTGTCTTGAAACTTCTTCAGTCACCATCCGATGTTGCGGGGCTTCTTTACCAAATTTCGCGCAAAAATGTCTTTGAACGATAAATGATCGAGTTTTGGCATATTCCAAAACAAAGTCCGCTTTCTGCTGCTGGATGCCGCCATTTCGGTTGACAGTGCCTCTAGCAGCGATTTCGTAACCGATAGATTTTTCGTTATGACCAGATAAAGCTTCTATAATTGCAGTTTCAGAATAATTTGTTTCGGCTTAATAAATCAGGTACAGAATTTGTACTGTGCTATTCCTTTTGTCCCATTCAATATGAAAGACCCTGTTTAAATTATACGCAAATTAGAAGAAAATAGTTCATTCAATAAAATTTATTTATCGCAGAATTAAATTTAATGAATTATAGAGAAAATTCTACACACAACAAAAAATAAAAATGAAATAATGTTTCTGTTAAAAAATGCCTTTTTATGGAAAAATATAAATATGTTAAAGTATTACATTTTGATCCATAGTGCTTCACTCATCTCTATATACTGAAATACCCCCAATTTCTGTATTTAAACAATTAATATTTCTCAAGTGATAGGCTTGTAATTAAAGTAATATCACAATTTTGCTAAAATATTTCTCTTTTGAATATGGGATGTGAATAACAAATTTCATTTGCATTCATCCTTTTAAAAGATTTCTTAGCCTATTCTTAGTGATCATAAAGAAAAAAACTTAAGCTGAAAAGAAAAAGGTGACTATAATTTTTAGTTCAAAGGGACAATTTGTCCAGAAGGGCTATTAATTTTTTGCCATTTTGCGTTGATTCACTACAAGCGTTGTTTAACTTTTCAAATTGTTGCCACTAAATATTATCGCCCTGTATTATAGTTAAAGAAATTAAATAATGAAGAATCTGCATAATGTATGTATGTTTCTCGCATTATGATAAACGGTACCTACAGCCATCCAATTTTAAACAATGTAATCTTCCTGCGAATATGGCATCTGGAAGCCCAAATTTGAAATTTGGAATTTGTTTATTATCGATTTCATATTTTGTAAAACTTTTAGCAAAATTTTACATTAACAAACTCAAGGATTTCAAAGCAAGCAATGGCAACGTTGTACAGAAAAAACATTTTTATCTCCAGCGCGCGAGACTGTATCGGAAATTCTAAAAATAGGCTTATTTTAAAATTATTTTGCGATATTGCTGTTGAACAGAATTTCATGGTTTAAGTGCGAAGAACATGATATTTAATAAATAAAGGTAAGGTGCAAAATGGTAAAAAAATGCCCCTTTGGACGTAATTTAAAATCTGAAACCTCTCAGATTTTTTTAAAGATATTTTTCTTTTTATTAAATATACAAGATATTCAAAGCATGAGGGAAGAATTTAAGCAATATTAAAGTTTTCTGGTAATTCTAATACTAATATTCTTTATTTCAAACATTCGATGATTAAATTTCTTACTTGTCTGATCAAACTATGTTTTTTTATTGTTTCTTATTGATACTAAATTTCTTCTCAGGCTTAAAATAGAATGTTTATCATCAGTTAGGAGAGTTGATGGCTTGTATAATTAATTACTAACTATTCGTAATTAAATTATAATTAATTGGTATGTAATTAATATGTAAATTATTTTATTATTAGTGTATATTTTTTCTTTTTCATTTAGGATGAGGTTCAAACTTTGGACAGTTTATGTAGAACTACCGGAAGTACCTGATGGCAGTTAAGTTAGCTTGAGAGTAATGTATCTAACAGAGAGAATGATACCGCTATAATCCTTCTCCAATAACAATGCAAAAAATACGCTTCATAGTCATACATTTTTCAATCTGATGCGATATGAAACCCACACAAAAAATTTCGATAGAAAAATTAACTAATTCTCTCTCATTACATCAGCAACAATGGCACGCCGTTTTTAATGATTTACCTCTTTCTAATCAAACGGTCGTAAAAGCTGAAGCTTCATTCATTATTTTACTTATATTCAATTCTATTCGATTAAACGTGGCAAAAAATTTATCATAATTAATCAGAAATCAATAACTCGAACAAACACACAAACAAGCATTCTTCCTTACATATATAAATTTTATAAAACTTACAAATTTTTCATTAACAAACTCTACGATTTGAAAGCGAGCAGTAGCAACCCTTTTCGAAATAAAGCATTTTTATCTCCAAAGCGAGAGGCTGTTGCCACTCGGAAAAATAAGTGCAAAAATTAATGTTTTCGGAATTTTTCATTAATATCTTGGCTAATTAAAGTCGAATGCAGTCGAAATGGCTTACCACGAATTTTTGGAATCTGGAATAACGTATTTAATGTTTGACAGTGTTATTTTTATTTCATCGTAAAACTTAGAAATTTTTTGTTAACTGACTCTACGATTTGAAAGCGAGCAGTGGCAACAGCTTTCAAAATAAAGCAGATTTTCATCTCCAGCTTGCGAAACTGTTGCCACTCGAAAAAATGAGGACGAAAATTCTCTTTTTTTTCCGAGTTTTTAACTAATATCTCTGATTTTATCTACTTTTTTTTTTTTTTTTTTTTTTTTTTTTTTTTTTTTTTTTTTTTTTTTTGAAAAAAGTGGATATCAACTAGAAAGTTTGAAGATAGCTATAGTAATGACTCAATTATTAGACGGCAAACACACAGACTTTCTTCTTTATATATATAGATTACGTACACTTTTAAAATATGCAAGAGGTAAAAATATAAACATAATTTACAGAAGAGGTGCCGATAAATCATTACACAATGGGGTTATTGGTTTCTATGGACAATGTACATCTTTAAATTAGAATCGAAAACAATAAAAAAAAATCTGAAAGGTTTCAGATTTTAATTACAACCAAAGGTGCGTTTATTTAACATTTTGTGTGTTACCTTTATTTGTTAAATACCATGTTCTTCGCACTTAAACAATAAAATTCAGTTCAACAGCAATATCGCAAAATAATTTTAAATTGTGCATATCTTTAGAAATTTCGGTACACACTCTCACGCGCTGGAGATAAAAATGTTTTTCTGTACAACGTTGGTATTGCTGGCTTTGAAATCTTTGAGTTTGTTAATGAAAAATTCGTTAAAGTTTTAGAGAATATTGTTACGAATTTCACATTTATTTGGCTATTTATTTAGAACTGTAATTAAAATTCCTTTTTATTTTCCCGTGCAACGCACGCAGACGATTTTTGAAAAGAAAGCTACTTCAGAAAAAAAAGAAAAAAGAAACATAAGCACTAAATTGAAAAGTGATACGCCGTTTCTTGTGAAACAACGCAAAACACCCAAACGAAAGTAATAGTCCTTCGGGACTAAATCCCTTTAGACTAATAATAATAGACAAAAATAAAATAATTCATGATTAAAGATAAAAAACACGTTTTTAAAAACATGAAGAAGTTAGCGATAAACCGAAATTCGCAGTGATGGGAGAAAACTTTGTATTTAAAAGGTTAGGCTTGTGAACGGAGCTCGGGCTGACCACTCAGCTAACTGGAACGACGCTTCGGAGGAAAAAATATAGGAAAAAGTAGAAGTCACTGCAGAGACAATTTAATTAATATTTAATAAATGCGTGTCGTATGGTGCAGGTTGTTACTGTCTTCGAAGATTTCGTAGCTGTATTTTATTGAATACTCTTTCACAGACCACTGTTTTATAGTAGAATATATTATTTGCTGAAAAATTTAGATTTTGATGTCTTGGATACTCAGATATTTATAGATTTCTTGTTACGCATGAAATAGCGAAAATTTGTAATAATTAAGAAGAATTTTGTAAGGCTGAGAATCTGCTTTCATAAAAATTGTCGTAATTTATTTATTAAGGTTGTTAAAGCTTATCGTGTTCTATGCAGGTGGAGCGTATAAGCAGAAGTCGGATGAATGCTTTATAAATATGCATTTTTTTTCTTTAATGAGAATTTAAAATTTCTGCCAATATATTGTTTGAGAGAACTGAGGTTGCCGTAAGCAGTGCTGATGATTTTACTGATATGGGCAATTATGATCTCTGCAAATAAAAACTCATTCTTATGTGGTTCGGACGCCATACTGAAAAGTGTAAACGAGTTCTTTCAGATTTTGACACGTTTTACTAACTCAGTCAACTTTTGGTTGTTCCTTCACGTCGCGAACGGAAAAGCCGAACACGAGTGAATTCAGGTTTACGTCGAACAGAAACTTGACTAACTTTTTTGCATATAATCTTAGTACCAACTGAAGTAACTTGATGTTAAATTGACGCACGGAGATATGCAAAAGAAATTTAAACAATTAAATTAGATTAATTTACTTTCAATTACATTAATGAAGAAAAAAATGTACACGTTATTATTTTAAAACAAAAACAAAAACCTAACTAACTTATTCGCATCCTAGTGTCAGCTGAAGTAAATTGATTTTAAGATGACACACGTAGACATAAAAAGCAAAAAAAAAATTGTGTGGTTTAATCAGGTTAATTTATTTCCAATTAGATTAGATTTAATTAATTTTCCAAAACCGCCTTTTAGGAACCTGAAGAACATCGGGAAGTTTATTCTAAACACTACATTCCTATGCAATTTTAAATATTCTTTTAAACTCGTACACAGAATGCATATGCTTCTTAGAATATTTAAATCGCAAGGCACATGAAACATTTAAGTAAAGAAATGAATGTGCACATTTTTTAAATCTTCGGAGTAAGGAGTTGAATTTTGCGACACGACAGCGTTTTCGAGAAGCGGAACTTACGATAAAATAATAATAATAATAATAATAACAAAAATCTCTCTCACTTAAAAAATAAAATGTGGAGTTGAGTTGTTTGCAAACAGATTAGATCGCTTGTTCGGCACGGTCTTCACTCCCACACCGAAACCCCGACCGTTTTCGAAGCCCCACTTCCGATAAGCAGTTTTCTAAATAGAAATTGTTGGAATTTAAGGAAGAAAAGACGAAATTCTCTCTCTCCCCCTCACACACCCTATTCCACTTCCCATTCCGTCTTCCCTTTTTCCTTGATCCTGTACCTTAACGTTACAGGATTACGAATGCCGGCATACATATATACATCATAAGGAAAAGGACGCCGCCCGCTCATCCTTACGGCTTATCTCCGTAAATAATTCTTCCTTCAGATCCTTCAGAATTTTCGCTTCCAAAAGCATTCCGAGCTTGTAGAAGTTGCCGGAAATATCAAAAAGGCTGCAATACGTTGAACGTTAAGCTCGAAACAGAAAAATGAAGATATATCTCTAACCATAATTGACCATAACACTCCATAGTTCTCTGTGAAATAATATTATTTAGTAGAACTTATTATTCTTTTCACAAAAGGGAATACGTTCGTTACAATGAAATCATAGCATGTGGTTCATAACGTGGGGATATTTAAAATCTCACTGAATATTGCAAAATAATTTAAGTAAACGTTTAGGTCATCTAATAATCGGATAATTATTTTCCGTTTGGAAACTTAGTCATTCCCTGGTTTTCAACATATTGTATATCAGAAATATCATACTCTCGGACTTCATTTCAGCCCGAAAAATATCAAAAACATGTATAGTTATTACATAATAATAATAACTGCGGTTCCATCGGATATCAAGGTGTAGAGACAATCTTGAAGTATCAAGCTTTATTTCCATATTCCATTGTATATGATCAGTTGCGTAGCTACGTTGAGTCATATTTCATCGAGCTTGCGATGCATAATTTCATGTTTTTGAGAAACTACTGGATCTTGTATTGTTACATGATATTACAGCTGCAAAGGACATACTCAGAGCCGTTTGAGAACTCCTAGGGAACTGTGATTTACTTGTGCAGCCACAAACCGACACATTAAAATGAATGGAAAAAGTAATAGCTTCATAGCACTTCTACACAATAAATTTTATGAAAAGCCTAGTTTCCGTTACATACACTACATTTTACACCAAGAGGTGTTATGCTTAAAAGTGACTAATATGAAAAATTTTACAGATAAAAAAATAATCGTCTTCATAAGCTCTTAAACCAGCAACAATTTTCTGTTTTTTGAAGATTTAGAATTCAAATAATCTTAGCTTCCTTATTATACAGAGAAGTGCGCTGGCTGTCCTTTTTCACAAATCTCAAAATGCTGTGGAAGATGAGAAAAGAAATTAGCCCTTTTACGGTAACCAAAGAAAAAGACACCAAACTTTCTGGCGGATCATTCGTGGTTTTCAGATCTTCCATTTGTTGTCGGCATTAAGAATTATTTGTCAGATTTGAATTTGAAACTGTGGCGAAAAGATACGCTTATTGGGAGCAAAAGAACGCTTGTTACTGTTCTATGAGAAGCAATTAAAGGCAAGATTTGTTAAATACAAGCAAGTTTTAGGAAGTACAAACAATTTCAAGGGAGTCTGTTTTGTGCAAAATATGGGCCAAGAAGTTTCAGCGTCTAAAAGCTGAATTCGAATACAACCAGAGAAAACGCTAGCCAATTTACAGATGAAATTAACAGAAATTGAGTTCGATGCTACCCTAAAGCAGATGTTCAGGTAAGAGGGTAAGTCTGTTCGGTTTCCGTTCAGTATAAATTTAGAGATTTTTATGTTCGTTAGCATGAATCAAACGAACTTCTTACTACTTCCTCTTATGAAAAGGAATAGTTCATGATTTCTAGCATGATTCAGATTGAAAGACATTCATCTGCCCCTTGGCTTTCAAAATCTCTAGTGAGAGCAGAATATCTCGAGACATTCGAAAGCTGGTTGCCAAGAAGGAAATAAGCGACATCCATCTAATACTTAGATTCCTAGATCCATCTAATACCTAGATTATTTTTATTTTTTAAAGATCAACAGTTTTAAATAAAATGTATACTTACTTACTTTTTAAATACATTAATAAGTAGAAAAGTGCCTTTCCTTCTCTTGCGAGCCCGCGCTATTATTCATTGATAATTATTTGGCCCACTTGAAGTACTGGGTTTGACATCTCTCTCGTAAATGCTACCAGTATCGGTGTAGCTCTTTAGAAGGCATAACCGCTGTTCTAACACTCATGGTCAAGAAGATGCAAAGAGCGTCAAAGCTTAATCCCATGACATACAAATAAAATACGCGTCCGAAGAATACCATTTAATTTGGACCCTCATGTGCAAGCTTAGAAACAGAAGGTTTTATTTTCAAATTTACATTGCTATATAACAATAATAATATACTGCGATACGCTCACCGAAGGCAGTTCTTGACGTCTTGGAGACGTCAAGAAGTCTACAGTGCCACATGAAATATGTCAAGGGATTAAGATTAATATTTTTAACAAATTCCAGAAAACGTTCCAAGCGATTATCGATAATATTTGTTTCTATGATATCTCAACCCGTTAATTTTTAATATCGTCTGAATCGGATAGAATTTTCTAAGCAGCTAATTTTTTGCTCCCTTCCAATGAACAAACACTATGCATTACGTTATCCAACACATCTAAATCTACGTAATTTTCGGAAGTCATACGGCATCATAGGCCACATTTTGTTTTCCTGCAGACATTACTTCTGCCATTCAATTACTTGCATGGTCTTTCAAGACTTTCTTTATCATATTCGGCTCAGTTAACATCTACATGCCTTAAAACAATCTTAGTTCGGAAAACTGTAACTTTAGATTAAATTATTTGAATCTGATATTTTAGAGCACTCTCAAAGAGGCCTCAGCTGAAACAATGTGGGACCCACATCATAGTGTTCTTTTAGGGATTCTCTATCGAACGTTCTCCTTAATTTCACGAGAAAAAACTGGGGGACAAAGAATTATAGACTGTTTTCGGATCTGAAAAATCTGGATACTCAGCCCCAGACTTGTGTGTTTAAGTGATAATCAAGCCTTGGTCCTTAATCATGCGATAAAAATACCATCTCCTTGTAAGTACCAAAGCGGAGCACTTGTTTAATGAATAGAAAAAGCCAAATCCAGAGAAGATTTTCAATAGCAAAAGAGGTTTATGGATTTCCATTGACTAAAATTACTATTTCCAGTTGTAGAGTCATTAGGTTATTTTTGAATCAGGAGTACGTGAAATATGTGCAATACCCTCGCCGAGACTCGAACCTAGACCTCTCGAATACGCGCCGAGTGTGCTACCGTTATACCACGAAGGCATTCAGAAAGGAGGGGGAAAATACTTTATCTACTAACCCTTTTAAAGAGTGACTGGGGATTTGGGGATTAGGGGACTCAATCGCCAAATCCTGGTGGTAAAGAATCATCATCCACCAGTTTTTAGTTCGGGCGCCGCTGTAGTGTTATAAGGTTTTTTTTAATCAGGAGTACGTGAAATATGTGCAATGACCTCACCGGGAATCAAACCTGTACCTCTCAAATACGCGCCGAGTGTGCTAACGTTACACCACGAAGGCATGCAGAAAGTAGGGGGAAAATACTTCATACAGCAAAAATTTTTGTACATTACACTAATGTGCTATAATTTTTGTGCAGCCAGTCACACTGCAGAAATGGTTGTGACTGGTTAAATTTTACGACTTGAATGCTAAATTCGATGATGTTTTGTTACATTTGGTTTTACTTACTTTCTGTCTTATTACTGTGCATTTAAGCTCTTTTAAGCACATAAAATACCCTAGTAATGACCGTTTAGCTAGTAGACGGAGAAGAATGGAAAGAAATATAAACCTTTTTTAGTGAAAGTTTTACCTTTCGGGGAAAACAAAACTATTGCTTGTGTTAAACAGGTCGTAAGAGTATAGTATAAAATTTTGAAACACTGGACTAAAGGCTTACATTAATTCTTAGACTAAAAGGACATTTTTTCGTGTATGAGTACGGTTTTATACAAAATAAACAACCGAATCATAAATAACTGTTTGAACTTTCAGAATTTCTATCAATAATCTCTTGCAAGATAAGACAATATTTCCTCCAGTTTGTATTTTTTAGCGATACATGGATCTACATCGGATCAGATGCAAGGATCGTGTGCGAGGTTTTAAATCTACTTACGTTGCGGTCGTGATCTAAATTCCCAGCGCGTCAATTCTGCGCTTCTCTATACTCTGTACAGCCTGCCATCCTTACCCCTATCGACTCTCTCTAGCGTTTTTCCCCCCTTAAATAATTCATCGCCCTGTTGTTTCCCATTTACTCGGGCGAAGAGTCCGCTCTGATCGAACTTGACACCCCTGAAGAGAGTTATATCCCCACCCGCCACATCACACCGCCGCTCCCTCCCACCTTTAAAACTCGAATGTTGAGGGAGGGAGGGTGATCTCTAAGATACCCGGATGAAGTTTGGGAAGACTAAGAACGAAGACGATGTGACAGTGAAAGTGAAGGCTAGGGATAGTAATAAAGGAAAGGTTTGTTCCTTTTTGGTTAGATGAAAGTTTCATTAATACGTATCAGCATACTTCAGGGGTTTACTGTAATATTAGAAATTATTTTTAAACAAAAAACTTAAGTGTGCCTCTTCGCAGCTTGACTTTGCTCTTAGAGTAACTTTTCCTGCGGTTGACAAATTATTTGCAGTTTCCTTGAGAGAACAAAAGAAATGTTTTTTAAAGTTTGTCTGTAGCTAATTTAGTTAATTTACCGTTGCTTTATTGATTTTTATTCATTATCAATGAACGTTTTTCATCGTCATCATTATCAAGTAGTGACAAAGCCAAACTCAACAAGCCAGAAAGCGGCTGGGTGCCTTTAAGCTGCAGAATACTGATAATTTGCTCTGGACTCACTTCCTCATTATTGCATCATCTTTGAGTGAGCTGAAAGGATGAACCTTTTGGGAATCGGCATTGCACATGATCCATAGTCTCTCTGGCAGTACAGGATTCGAAACGGTCGGCCAAAAACTGGTTTATACTTTGTGGCGTGTTCTTTACTGTACTGATGTCGACCCTATGCAGGTACTCTAAAAAATAATTTAAGCAAATTCTTATGCATTTCATTATACGCCGTTGTTGATTCCAAGTCTTGTCTACATATATGTAAATGTGTGTATGTATATATATATATTATATGTTTGGAAACTCAAAATTTGGAAACATTTCAAGGAACATTAACATTTTTTCATTCATTACTTACATTTCTACGATCTTGCAGTTAGCAGCAACATTTATTAGCACAGAACATGCATTTTACATTACTTTAAAGTTTGCAGCTATACTTTTACAATAGATAACACAACTCAGCTTTAAAAAGTGTCAGTGCCTTCCATTTACACAGTTAGCAGCAACGAACTACTCAACTTTACATTGTTTAGCAACTGCTACACAACTTTCCTGCCTACAGAAATATATAGTTAGAAGGTAAATTAAATTGAAACTTACTATTTACTTGACTTTTTTGTATTTTTTATTTTTTATAGATTGTATTTATTTATTTCATATTATTTTTATAATGTTAGATAGTATATTTAGTTTATTTTGGTTAGCATGCATAATTCTTATCGGGGAAGTACCTGTATAGGCTAGGGTTTCTAAATTATTTTGGATTTATACTCTTAATTATATTAGCAATGTACTTTTAATTCATAATTTGTTTCCTAAGTGAATTTACTTACTAAATTTCTCGAAATTCTTTTACAGTTAAATTTCTCGTTTAAGTATTTCGCGTTTGATTTTACTTTTGGTTTTGCATAATTCTTTACCCATGCCTATATGGGTGACGAAACACGAATTGAGTAATTGAAGAATTAGGCTTGGGGGCAACGTCCCCTTGAAAAGATATGTCTTCTGCTGCCTGCTCAACAATTATTCACTTTATGCAAATTAATTTGGTCTTTAAAAATTCTTTAAAGTTTTTAGGATTAATTTTTGGATTAGTAAATACTTTTTCGTGTGTTTGGATGCTTGCACATGGTTTACATACGCTTTCTGAATCTAAATGATATTGCAGATTAGTTTGCAGGAAAAATTATTTTTTATTTTGTTTTCTCACAATTGAATTTTCATAATTTAAAATTTAAATTAGCTTTATATGAATGAGATAGTGTTAGTATATTTGTTAAATTGCACAAATTTTCAAAAATTTCAAAAATTTGAAATTTCATTAGACCTGGTGTAAGAAATGTTTTTACTAGAAAAATAAATTGTGAAATGCTCTTACCAGGGCTTAATTTCTAAGAGTAGAAGTGCCGGAGCCCTATGGAGGATCGTTAGGAAAGAGGAACACGAGTAAATAAATAAATAAAACTACTATTAAAAATCATTCATAATTTTAAAATTAAATAGCTAATGATTATCAAAGCAATTTATAATTATTTAATTGACATTCATATTAATCAATTAATTTTGATTGGTAATTAATTAATTCATAATTAATTTATTATTTATTTATTTAAATAACTAAAGATTAAAGTAATTAAAGAAATAAAATTTAGTAAAATGTAAAGAGATTAAAATTTAATAAGCGATTTTTAATATAATTTTATTGCTAAAAATAAAATTTTCAATATCAAATTTCTACTGAAATTGTTGTCCTGTTACATAAAAGAAGTGCCGGAGCCTTCCCATTTAGGGCTCCGGTGCGATCCAATTAGAATCTGAATTTACTCTAAAAACCGGAGCCGGGATCCAGCGCAATTTAAGCTCTGGCTCTTACACGAAAACCTAAACTGATACTTAAACATGAATTATCGTAGGTTTTGATGGGCATCAAGAATAAGAGAAAAAGTCGTTTTCAGAATTATCTAAAGTGGCTTTTCATTGCCATTCAATCGTCTATTTTTTAATTTCGTTCTTTTGGTTTCTGTTTCACTCTCAGTAAGTTCTGATCTCAATGTTCTCTATTAATTTTTATGAAGATTTCGAATTACTAAATTTTAATTTCAATCTTAAAATTAAGTAAAAAGTGTCTAATTAATATCTTTATTTGACATTGGATTTCGTCTCCGTCGAGGAGGAGTTCAAAATTTTCGGATGAACTGCTATAATTAAATAAAGTAGAATACGTAAGTGCGTATATGCTGATATCAGGAAAAAAATCTTTTTTGAAACTATTTTTAATCAATTTTACAATTCGTTTTGGAAAAAAAAGTCTTTTATTTTGTCCGTACGTACAGATGTCAAAGAAAAAAATCGTCCAAATGGATTCCAGAATTGTCAAACTGGATATTTCCTTTGAAATATGATACACGAAATGTTTCGTGATTACAATACATCCTTTACTTCGTACAAGCAAGTAGAAGAAGTCTGTGCATTTACAATATATTCTATAAAAGCACTGTTCTGTTAAATGGTAATCTTGATCTAAAATTGCGGTAGTTGAAAATGTTTTTAGAATTTGATTAGTTTTTAAGTTTATGCCTCAGTTAAACAATATATAATTGAATGTTTATTTAGTTATGTAGACTAGTTATTTGTGCTTCTGTTTTGGTTCTGACAGACATCCCCCCTTGCTCTAAATGTGATATAAATCCCCCATTACGAAACTGTTAGTGTAAATAACAGGCAACAAATGTTTGGGGAGTTTTCATTACTTAAACTAGTTACCTTCAATCGAATATTGCTTTTTTATGCAAGGAAAAAATTGCTGTTCTGGGAACAGCAATTTCTGTAACGTTATGTAATTTCTGTAACGTTACTTGCCAGTCGCTATTTCAGATTACGATATCGGTAGTACTGGAAGACGTTATGCAAAATGGTTACGAACACTATACAAGGTCGATCTTGTTCTCGGTTTCTTAAAGCTAAAAATGTGTGCAATTGTCAATTCTGCGTCTGAGCAGTAATCACAGCTTCGGGACGTTTTCCTACCCTCTTTGTCAGTTTTCAATTCTCTGTGATGGCCAGCTTGACTATAGTTTTAGTTATAAGTCGATCTCCACTAATGTTATGGAGTTGGTGCTTTTTTAGAAGTGAATGCTCATTCAATATGTATTTTGCCAGGTATTTATGTCCAAGAGGGTGACATTTACATTAATACTATTATTCTTGAGATTTCGGGCCTCTTTTGCCATTTTATCTGCGTTCTGGTTATGTGTGATACTGACAAGCGCTGGCAGCCACTGAAGAATGCAGACCTTATCTAACTTTTGAGCCTGGTATTGGCGAAAGTGAAGCCCGTTAGTGATCGGTAAGCATCCATTCAAGATTCCCTGTAGAGCTGGCTTTTGAGTCGCAGAAAACATCGAGTTCTTCAACTTGCTCAAAAACAGAAAGGGATCTATACATGTCAAGTGTTTCCGCTATTGCCAGAAGCTCGCAAGCGAAGTCACAGACTATGGCTTCAACAACAGTTTTTTATTGGCACGTAATACCGACTGGATAATCAAATCATCATGTGAACCACATGCACAAGCGTGTACAAAAGCGTCTTTCGGGTACTGCTCAACGGTCCCGATTCCTTTCGCTCTAATGTTATCAATCAATTTTTTTTTTATTGCGTGGCTGCAGTAGATTGAGTCTTGAACATATGTATTTTGTGGTTTAAGAGGACAGGTACTTTTAAAATGCCAAAATGTGCCAAAAAATTAATACATTTTCGAGCTCACTGTCTTTATAACTATCAATTTTATGATCGCAAAATTTTGTAAACTTACCTCCGTATCTTTCATATTATATTCACTCTTTTATTTTCTATTTCAGATATTAAAACATTTTACGTAAGTTCCATTCATCTTTACCAGCGATTTAAAATTGTAATATGTACTTACTAGTATTATGGATAAACAAATAGCTAGTTTCAGCAATTTCTTCTCCAAAATTAGAAAATTAATATATAATTAAAAGGATCTACTTTAAAAATAATCGAATTATATTTACCTAAAAATATGATTTATTTTCAAAATTACGAAATTGAGTATTTTATACACAAAATTAGAGGTAATTTCTAAAACATTTATGCTAGATGAATAATAGTTGGTCATTTTATACTCACGTAGGGTTTGTATAATTTGCCAAAATTCCTTGAAATTCTCATAAAGGTTACAGAGAAATCCTGAGCGAAAGCAGAAAAATTATAGTTTGGGGATTCTGTTCAAGTCCAAGGGCCAATAGATCAACTGACTGCTGGTCTAGAAGATTTAACTAGCCAATGCAATGCCTTAAAATGAAATAGAAGTGGTAAAAATCCAATCCTAAATTACTGGAACTGCGGTGGTGAAGGCCACTTACGAAGAAACTGCACAACACTCCAGGAGACGGAAAATAAGATCTCTCCTCAGCAAGAACGCAGGAAACAAATTAGCGGCCATTTCCGTGCAGCGGAGGTTGCCAGATATTGAGAAGCTTATTGTAAAGCACTTCAGATTTTTGCAATGAGTGGCAGCAGTAATGAACTTTTCATCATGGGATATATCAATGGAGTCAATCAATCAATAAGATTATCATAAAAAAATGTTAACATAACTGTTGCGTGCGTACGGGTTCGTAATAGTAGATTGAATGCACAAGTCCGATAAAAAGTTAATAAACTTTATTCTAATTCCAAGAAATAAAACAAAACGCTGTATTAGTTCTCGAAGATATTAGTACAGTATCACAATATCACGCAATATAAACATCTATATTTTAAAATACTAAAGCATTAAATAGTACGCAATTCAAAGCGCAGAGAAAGCTAATCCGAACAAAAAAATTATAACAGCGAACTAAACAACAACAGCTCACTTAAACAACTGAGCTGAGTAATAATCGTAATCGGTTCTTTGATCTTACGGCTTATAGTTGCAAAAACAACTTTTACCGGTACTTTTGGTAATTTCTGCCCTTAGGCGATGATTATAAAAACAAAGGCGAAATTGGCGAAGCTATACATGTACATGTAAGTACAGACATAGGAAAGCATCGATAGTAATGCATGACATAATGGTACTGGAAATCTGCTGATAAAGGTCATGTGATGGGGTCACCACTAATTTACTGTCCATGCAGTTGACTGCTTCATAGGTAAGTTTAACAAAGTCCTTTCCAAGCACAAAAGTCTCTGTCTTTTGAGTCTTTACTGAATAAATTCAGCGTTATGATTATACACTATACACACTTTATGAAAAACACAAATTGCACTATTGGAAAACTTGAAATATAAACGTGAGCTTTGTGTGATCTGGTGCCGATCAAGTCCATATGAATACAAAGTCTCTTGATATTTACATTTACACAAATATGAAAACACAGATAATACTGTGAGGTTTAAATTATAAACCTGAGCTTTGTCAGATCTGGTGCCGATCAAGTCCATAATATTAAAGAACAAAGTCTCTTGGTTTAAGTATTTACCACTTGGAATTGTGGAATATCGAGCGCGGCCGTTTGGCAGCTATTTCTAAGGTCGGATCGTAGTTACTTAGTTCTCGAATATGATCATAGGATGAGCTGTTAATATTTTGGTAAAAGTTGTGACATGTTGAAAGAATTTGATCAGCTATTGGGTTGATCTTTAAATCTTTGTGTAGTTGAAGGTTTCGCACAAACCATGGGGAATCTGTAATTTCTCTCAAAGTTTTGTTTTGAAATACTTGCAGTTTTTTCCTGTACGTTTTGTAGACTGTAGCCCAAATTGGTATTGCGTATAGAAGGATTGGTCTAATTAGAACCAGATACAGTTTTCTTTTGAGTCTCAAGCTTAATTTTGATTTTCTGTTCATAAGGGGTTGAATCACAATTTTGGCGGCTATGGCTTTTTGCAAAGTATATATTATATGATCTTTAAAAAGTAACTGGGCATCAAAATAAACACCGAGATACTTGACCTTATTAACAATGGGTACTGGGTGATTGTTGATTTTGATGTTTATTTCTATGGGAGTGAATTTTCTGTGCCTTCTGAATATTAAAACTTGGCATTTGTTAGGGTTTACTTTAAGCTTCCAATTATTTAAATAGTGGATAATTTGGTTGACTGCAATGTCCAGCTTATCGACGGCGAGTTGCGGCTTTATGGATTTCGTCAAAATTGCAGTATCGTCCGCAAATTTTACAATTTTGGAATTTAATGGTGTAGGCATGTCATTAATAAAGACATTGAAAAGAAAGGGGCCAAGGACACTTCCTTGAGCCACTCCGCTTCTGATTCTTTTTCTTGCAGATAGTGAATCTTTAATTTTAACCTGGAATGTGCGGTTTTTTAAATAGCATTTAATCAATTTGATGAAGTTAACAGGCAGTCGAGCAAGGTGCAGCTTAAAGAGCAAGCCCTCATGCCACACCTTGTCGAATGCTTTTTCTAAATCTAGGAAGCAACTTGCTATGGTGTTCTTTTTTGAGAAAGCATCAGCAATATATTCTGTTACATTAAGCAGTTGTAGAACTGTGCTGTGGCCTTTACGGAAGCCGAATTGATCTTGACTAAGAATATTTTTATTTTCTAGATGCTCAACAAGCCTTTTCTGAAGAACTCTTTCGTATACTTTGGCTAAGCTTGGTAGTAAACTTATAGGCCTGTAGGAGTTGACATCCTTTGGATTTTTTCCCGGTTTTAGAAAAACTGTGATTATTGCGTGCTTCCACTGTCCTGGGAAATAATTTAGCCTTAAACAAGCATTAATTATGTTGGTAATCAGAACAATGTATGTCTTCGGAAGAACTTTGAGTGCTTTATTTGAGATTCCGTCAAATCCAGGGGCTTTACGAGCTTTTAATCGCTTGATAATGTTGTTTATTTCATTAGGTGAGGTGGGTTTGACATGTTCATGACCATTAATCGAGTTTAGATTTTTTACAAAATTTTCGACATCTTCATCTGTGTCCTGGTTACTAATATTAGGGGTGGTAAAGGTGTTTTCGAGGTGGGTAGCTATTTCTTCAGAGATTTCATTATTAGAATAGAGTAAGCCTCTAGTAGTTTGAATGGGACCTATGTTGTAATTATTGTTTCGGAGGCATTTAGCTAATTTCCATATATTTGTATGATCCTGGTCCATGTTATCCAGATACAGTTCCCATTGTTCGGATCTATATTCATTTAATAAGTTCTTCAGCTCTCTGACTTTCCTGTTTACTATTCTTTTAATTCTCGGGTCGCCCGTTCTTCTCCATAATTTTGCTATCCTATTTTTCTCTTTAATTTTATCAATCAGGTAATTTGGGAGTTTTGGCTTTTGAAAATCTTTAAAATGGGTGGATTTGTAGATGGCGTCGTTTATGCTGGCATTGATTTTGGTAATCTGCATTTCTATTTCATGAATATCGGAAAGAGCAGGGCGTGCTGGTAGTTTTTCTAGGTTTTTTGTGAATTCTTCCCAGTTAGTGATTTTCTTCATAGGAGATTTATTTTGAAAGCCATGATAAAGGAATTTAACGGGTAAATGATCGGAGGTTAACTCGTGGATAACTTCTAGAAAAGGAATTTGAGTAGTATTTTTGCAGATAATAATGTCCAAGACGTCCTGAGTTCCATAAACACTATTGTGGGTATAATTGTTGGGTCCTATGATCCGTATGTCATTATAGAGTGCATACTGCCTGAGAATGCTACCATTGCTATTAATTCTTCTGGAATGCCAGTCAGTGTGCTTGGCATTAAGATCGCCAGCAAGAATTGTAGGGTAGTTGCTTTGTAGCAAACTATCTAAGTCTGCATTGGACATAGTATTTTGCGGTTTGTTGTAGACTGCAATAAAAACTATTGGAGCACTTGTGTGCGAGTTTAAAATGACTGCAGTGTTTTCTATGTTCGTATTAGCGTTTATTTCAAAGTTGGTAGCTTGTATATAATTTTTGACAAGTATCAGAGTGCCACCGCCTCTACTGAAAGTCCTGTCATTTCTAAAGGTCTTATACCCATGCATCTTGAACTTGTTGGAGGCTCTTAGATGTGTTTCATTGATTAGAAAGACATCTATGTTGTGGTCTGTCAAGAATTGTTGGATTTCCATATGCTTGTTATGCACACCATTAGCATTAAAGTATGCGATGTTCAAACTGCTTGGAACAGTCGTTTGGATATTTTGTATTGGATTAAGGAGCCTACTGACCATTATTTAGTAATAGTTGTAAGGCTTCCCAGCCAATTTGGAGTTTCTCCACTATGGTTTTTGCGTTCATGAACCTGTTGAAAAGTTCTTGGCCTTTTTGTAGTATTTTTTGAAACCAGGTGAACATTTCGAAGACGGAGCCTATTGGGTTGGTGTTATTTTCTCTATCCTGATTGGGGGTAGCTTGATCTTGACTATTCTGTCCGCTAGTGTTGGTTTTTGGGAGTGGAGGGAATTCCTTATCCCAAGCGTTTTTTGGGGTAAATGCTGGAGTGTATTGATTTTTCTTTTTATCCTCAACACTTTTTCTTAAGTTTTCTGGATGTCTTGGGCACCCGCGGTAAGAAGATACGTGATCTCCGCCACACAGGCAGCACTTTCCTGGTACGTTTTTATCTTTCTTACATGTAAATGTAAGATGATTGGATCCACATTTCAAGCAACGAGCATTATGCTTACAGTGATTTTTTGAGTGTCCATATCGCTGACACTTGTGGCATTGTTTATGCCCCGGTGAAGGCTTGAACTGAGCTGAGTTTTTTCTATCCAGCTTTTATAGCTTTTTTAATCAGCCGCGCGAGAGAGTTCTAGCAATTTCTGGAAAGCGAAAAGAGTAGAATTACGGTTACAGTTAATATACTAGTCAATTACATTTATTCAAATTAAATATCAATTAGAGATAAACTTTCATTCAATGTGAAATGCACGTGCTCTTGTATTTTTACTTTTACGGCGTAGCTTTCTCTTAAACTATATCACGCGCTGCATTGCAGGCGAAATAAAACAATTTTAATTATAATTCTATTATAATATGCAACTGATAAAATATGCAACTAAATTCAAAATTCGTAACACTGCTCCCTTCCCAAAGACTACACGTCCCGAGCAGTACAATCCCTGGACAGGAAGCCAACTTACAACTAAAGCGTCAATGCAATAATAAACATTACATTACAATAACAAAAAACATAAACAATAATTGCGATAAGTAACTTAAAACAAGTCATATACTATCAAATAACAAATACAAATCAATAAATGAGTGCAAAAATTTACAAATTTAAAAACCAAAAGAACCATTGTCTTACACTATTTAAATTATATACACTACGTACTACGCCCATAGAAAGGAGCTAACCTGTCGTAATGAACGACTTTAGGCTTGAGTTCAATGGCTTACGGATCCGACCCATGACGTCGTTCAACCTCTTTAGGACTATGTGTGAAACGTCCCAAGGTGACTGTAGTTTCGGTCAGAGTCCTTTCCGTCGAGCCGGATTCCACAACCACACCTTGTCTCCTTCATTGAATCGATGTACAGTTGCTCTCGTGTCGTATCGAGTGTTCATCTTCTCGGTCACCAAGTTGAGTCGCTCTCGTACAAAATTGTGTATCACTTCAAACGGGCCTGAAGATCTTCTCTGCAATCCTCAGACGATGAAGAGGCATCCGGAGGGCGACCAAACAGGAGATCAGAAGGCAGACGAAGGTCACGACCAAAGAGCATTTGAGATGGGGAATAGCGGTAGTCTCGTGGACAGCACTGCGGTAAGTTAATAAAAACAATGAACGTCTTGTCCCAGTCCTGTTGGTTTCTAGAGACCATCAATGACAGGTTATTAAGGATGATTCGATTAAACCTCTCAACCATGCCGTCCGACTGGGGATGTAAAGCCGTAGTTTGGGTTTTGTCAATGCCGAGTAGCTTGCAGAGTTCTTTGATTATAGCCAAGGTAAAATTCCATCGCTGATCGGAATGTAATTTAAAAGGCACTCCGACCCTGGAAATCCAGTGCTGTATCATTACCTCTGCTACTGTGACAACCTCTTGATCAGGAATAAAATATGCCTCAGGCCACTTGGTAAAGCAACCACTGACAACGAGGATGTATTTGTTGCCCTCAGCAATTCGTTGCAAAGGCCCCAAGATGACAAAGGCGATACATTCAAAAAGTGCTCCTATGGTGTAACGTTGCAGCTTGCTTCGGCTGCGTTTCTTCGGTCCTCTCCGACCAGCACAGGCATCGCAAGATCGGCACCACTTTTGCGCGTCATCCCTTGCATTACTCCAGTAGAAGCACTCTCGAACTCTCTGCAAGGTCGTCATTATTCCGAAGTGGCCTCCTGCTGGGCTGCTATGTAGTTCTTTAAGGACGTTAGGGATCCGAGATCTGGGAAGTATCAGCTGCCATCGGAACTCCTTTCCATCATCTCTTTCGAATTTCCGGTATAAGACACCGTTTCGTATGTGGAGTGAATCCCAGAGTGAACAATATTGTTTTGTTGTAGGAGTATAGATCGAAATATCCTGCCAGGTAGGTTTTCTGTTTGAAAACTCCATTAAGTCAATTATGGGTTTAATGTCCCCAACTTCTAGCTGGATTTTCCTGACCTTCTTTATCACTCCATGGTTGCTGATCAGCCGATGTTGATGTAATTTGCTGGACGACTGGATCAAGCAATTCATATTTCGCTTCAACCCAGGAACAATATCGGCAACTTTCTGAGCAGGATCTTCTAGACAAGGCGTCGGCGTTTCCATATGATGATCTCTTCCAATGAGGAACACTGATGTCATATTCCTGCAGTCTCTATATCCAGCTGGCTATCTAGCCTTCAGGATTCTTAAAATTTAAAAGCCAGGACAAAGAAGCATGAACCGTGTGGAGGAGGAATTTTCTACCGTACAAATAATGACGGAAATGTTCTACGGCTTTAACTACAGTGAGCAACTCTTTCTTGGTGACAACAGTAATTCCTCTCCTGTTTTAATACGCACTTGCTCCAATAAGCCACGAACGTTCTTGGCCGTTTATTTCTTGGAACAGAACAGCACCGACACTCTCATTGCTCGCATCCGTGTAGAGAATAAATGGTTTGTCGAGCCGAGAATAAATGGTTTGTCGTCAGGATTAGAGCCAATGTTAAAGCTTCCTTCAAGTTGTTAAACGCATTCTCACATTCTTTTGTCCACAAGAACTTTTTCTTGCTCTCTGTCAGCTTCTGAAGGGGTCTTGCGATGGAAGAAAAGTCCTTCACGAATCACCTATAGTAGGTGCAAAGCAATAGGAAGCTTCTGAGCTGATGGACGTTTTCGGGACGTTTCCAGTCTTTAACGGCTGACACTTTTTCAGGATCCGTGCGGACACCTTCAGCAGAGATGACCGAGGTAAGTCACTTCCTGTCTGAATAATTTGCATTTAGCGGGACTCAACTTTAGATTCGCTCCTTTAGTTTCTGAAGTATCCTTTTAAGATTTTCTAGATGTTCTTCAAAATTCTTTCTGACGATGATGATGTCATCCAGGTTTTTCAGACAGGCTTCGTAGGAAAGACCATTCAAAACAGTCTACATGAGGCTTCGAATGTTGCCGGTGCATTACATAGTCCAAACGACATCACCTTGAACTGCCAATGTCCTTGTCCGGTAGTAAATGCTGCCTTTTCTCTGTCATCAGGATGTATCTCTACCTACCAGTACTCACTCTTTAAATAGTGTTCGCAAGTGTCAAAAATCACTTGCTTCCTGAAAGAGTCCAGAATGTCGTCATTTCTAGGAAGGTATTTCTCTAGCTGCCTTTCTTTATAACCTCATTCAACTGGCGATAGTCAACGTAAAATCTGGTTGAACTGTGTTTCTTCCTGACAAGGATGATGGGAGATGCCCATAGACTTGCTGAACGCTCGATGACATCGCTTTCTTGCATGTCCTTTAAAAGTGTTCTTACCTCTTCCTGTTTAGCAATCGGTAGACGTCTTGGATGTTGCTTAATTGGTGGATGATCCCCGGTATCGATTCCATGTTGTGTCAAACTGGTCGACCTACGTCATTAGATGAGTGGGAGAAAACATCTTGAATATCTTGAATGACACGTTCGGCGGCATTTCTCTCCTCATTGCTTAATTGTGCATTCTGGAATAACTCCGACGTAATACTCTCTGAAGACATGGATTCTGAAGTGTTATTATTTCGTTTAACGCTGGTCACTGGTGTACATGCTGCAACTATTTCACCTTTCTTAATAACTCTCGCCTTCTCAATTACATTGACAACTATCACCGAGACAACGGTTCTCGATAGGTTGACGAATGTTGAGGTTACTAGTACTCCTTTCGGGCTGTTATAGTTCTCGGGATATTCTACGATGCCATAACGGAAATTTCTATTTTCGGCTATGGATCCAGGAAGGAAAAATTTTGCTCTTGTTGTTATTGTGATATCATCTTGAGCTATAATTTTGTGGCAGATTTAACTTCATCATCTTTAATTCGGAATAAGGCTATGTGCTCAGAGGCAGA
Source organism: Stegodyphus mimosarum (assembly GCA_000611955.2). Taxonomy (NCBI): domain Eukaryota; kingdom Metazoa; phylum Arthropoda; class Arachnida; order Araneae; family Eresidae; genus Stegodyphus; species Stegodyphus mimosarum. The sequence goes on along the minus strand of KK119544.1, from coordinate 27,505 downwards.
TTCCATTTCGTTATTTTTAAAGTCCAAGGAAAAACTGTGTTTCCTTAGAAAGTCCAATCCGAGTATGCAAGGATATGTGATATCGGCCACATATGTCGTACGATCGTAGGCAGCACTTCCAAACGTGATGTTAACGTTTAATTTCCCGTCTATGTTCTTCTGCCCGCACACAGTCTGGAGGGTAACTCAGGGTGGCATTCAAATGAGCTTGCTTTTCAATTGTTGAGCCACATCTCTTCGAATGATGGTAACATTGGCTCCTGTATCGATGGTCGTATCGCAAGGGACTTCATTGATATGTCCCATGATGAAAAGTTTATGATCAGGAATAAGCCACTCACCACAGAAATCTGAAACGCTTTCAACTGGAACTTTTCATTACCTGGCAACCCCCGCCCCGCGAGATGGCTACTAATTAGTTTCCGTGCTTCTTGCTAGGAGTGGTCTTAACATCCGTATCCTGGGGTATTCTGCAGTTTCTTTTGTATGTGGCCTTCAACACCGCAGTTCCGGTACTTTAGTGCTTGTTTCATGTCCCTCCTATTCCGCCTCAAGGCATTGACTTGTCTAATTAAATCGTTTAGACAAGCAATTAGTTGATCCACTCGTTCTTGTACTTGAGTAGCTCTGACTGGGTGGCGATCTCTGCAAGTTGCTTGCTGAGCTGTCTCGAATTCCATTCCTAGAGTGCTTTTTAAATCCTTGACATCCGCCATTCGTAGAGCCTTCTGTATTTCGGAATCCCAAATACCATCGATAAAGTACTGCAGAGACAGGATTTCCCTTTTTTTTCTCGGGCACTCAGTAAAGGCGAGGTGAGACAGACATTTAACATCGTGGCGACCTCCTGGTTCCCTAGCCTTCTGTTGACGGCCTGATGTTTCCCTGGCCTTCTGTTGACGGAATTTTAACTGAAGCTTGCTGTAGTCTTTTAAGCATTTCTCCCCAAAGCGCAGCTCTAACGCGCGGGATAAAGCTTTGAAATCTAGCTTTGGTTTTCGGGAAGAGTTTGAAGAATATCCCGTGCGTCTGCTCTCAGACAAACGGCGAGGTGATACGCCTTTGCTTGTGAATCCCATCCATTCGCGTCCGCCACTACAGAGAATTGTGCCTTATACACTTGCTAAGAGGTGTTCCCATCACATGTGGATAACTTCAGGGAGGGACGAGCCGGGATGGGTAAAAATTCAAAACCATCAGAATTGTTCCCTGCCGTTGCTATGAATTTTTTAAGGTATCAACTTCTTTGGCGACTGAAGAAACCCTGCGATCAATTTGTTGTTGGACGGCAGAAACGCTTCCTTCAGTTCGTTGCGCCACAGCAGAAATATGTTCCTTCTATTTGTTATTTGACAGAATAAACTCTCTCTTCAATATGTCCAACCTTATTTTCCACGGCGTGTATTCTGCCTTCCATAGCCTCAAATTAGTTTTTTATTATGCAGGTAATTTCTCTTTTCATTTCCTCTTCTCCTGCTTCAGTCTTTTCTTGAACATCTTTCATCTCTTCTTTAAAGGGTTCTTGAGTGGTTTGCATTTTTTCCTGAACGGCATTCACCTCTTATTTAACGTATTCTTCTTGAGCAGCTTTCATTCCTTCTTGAAGCGCTTTCATGTCTTCTTTAACGGATTCTTGGCTAGCTTTCACCTCTGCTTCGAAATAAAGGCTGCAATCAGCTGTCTTAACTGCTCCTCCATCGATATTGTTATCGGCATTCATTCCCACTTCTGACACCAAAACATGTGTGTATCGTAATAGATTAAATAAACACGTACGAAAAAGTTAATAAAGTTTATTCTAATCGCAAGAAATATAACAAAACGCTCGATTATTCCTCAAAGCTATTCATACAATATTACTATATCGCGCAATATAAAGAGTAGCCATAATTTAAACTACCAAAACGTTGAATAGAACGCAATCCAAAGCGTAGAGAAAGTTAATCCGAAAAACAAAATCACAGTAACGAAGTAAACAACAACAGCTCACTTAAAAATAACTGAGCTGAGATGTTTCTCTCCGGCTTTCATAGCATTTTTAATTAGTCGCGCAAGAGAGTTCTAGCAATTTCTGGAAAGCAAAAAGAATAGAATTACGGTTACAGCTGGCATACTAGAATTACATTTACTCAAATTAAATATCAATTACAGAGATAAACTTTTATTCAATGTTAAATGCAAGTGCTCTTGTATTTTTACTTTTCCGGCGTAGCTTTCTCTTAAAATATGCTACGCGCTGCATTGCACGGAGAAATGAAACAATTTTAATTCTAATTCTGATAAAAATGTCTAACTAAATGCAAAATTTGTAACAGTACTTTTTCAAGGGGGTATAAATCATCTCTTAAAAATGCATGTTAGATATTTCACAAAATTTCTTCAATTTTGATGCAGTTGGTTTATTCCAGTTTTTTACGAATATTTTTGTCCCTAGATAAAATATTGTACAGATTATTTGTTAATCGAATGAAACAAGTTTTATCTAATACTGAAAGAGTTTGCTAAGATATAATAGTTTTACTTCAGCACTATTTTTAGAATTTTGTTCAAACAATTTTAGAAAAAAAATTGACATGATTTAAAACTTAGTGTCTGTTAACTAGGATCTCAGTTATCCGAATCTAATTACCTCGGTTAAGTGAAGTTCTATTATAATACAAACAAATTATCAAAGAGAAAATTATGTTATTGCAGCAATGGAAATAGGATTCTTCTACTATAGCTCTGCCCAACAACAGTCGAGAGGTAAATTCGTCGAACACTGGTAGTTCCGTCTGCGGTTTGAATCCGGGCGAAAGGGCTGGCTGTATGGGAGTTTTTGAGTTTTTCGCCATGTGTAAAAGTGTATACGAGCCGGTCTCCCTTAAAATGACCTCCCCCCCAGGAAAGCATCACTCCCATTAGGAAGCTAGCCCTCGAGTCCTTTGCCATAATTTAAATAAACAAAACCAACTATTATATTTTTTTCTGGCTGTATAGAACTTTGCCATCCCAACCTGGATTTCTGGGTATTCATGCAGACCGATGTTCTTCTGCCATAACAACATCAGTAAAGCAGATGTTTCAAACTTATTTTGGAAATGAAGAATAAACAGTCTCCATTTTGCGACAATGTGAACAGTTTTCTGGCCGTACAATAATCCTTTGTGACTTTGTGAAACACCTACAGAACGTCGTTATTGATGGACACATCCAGATTTGGCAGATCTGAAAGCAAGCATTATGCACCATATCCATAGCAACTAGGAGACAGCAGTCGGATCAAGTTTCTTTTTAATTCGATTTTGTAATTTCAATTTAACAAAACGTTTCACGTAAGGAGTAAATATTTTGATTTTCAGGATCGCTGTTCATTGCAATAAAGGCCATTTGTTTCCGTGGTAGACCATTTTGGAAATTATCTTTTCCCTTCCGAAAAACAATTCGAGTGCCTCAAGCGCATTCATACAAAGTTTAAAGCCATTTTAAGTAACGCTTCCTTTTGTAAAACGTTTTGAAGTAAGATGTAAATTCTGTTTATATAACGTCACAGAAAGTACTTTGCAAATGAGTAGTTAAGACACCTCATGCAACTGTACACGCATTTCTCTAATATTCAAACTGCCAACTTCCAGCCAACATCTTTCCAGTTTTTACGAACACTTACGAACTGTACAACGCAGGGAATTTTGTAAGAGAGAATATGTAAACGGGTAGCATCTTTGTAAGATTAATTGTTAGACTTTATAATGAGTACTCAGTTAATGGTCGATATTCAAAATTATTGACTGAATTTTGTAAATTATAAAATTTTAATTATTTTGTAAATCATAAAATTAAATAAAGACGTGTAAGGATTTTAAGTTTTACTAACGCTTATTTTATTTTAAACCTTTGCTATTTTCTCTTATTTTCCATTTCAGATCAGAATAAGCGCGAATACATTTAGTTTATGCAAATGAGGTTGCAAACTATTAGAAGTATTTAACACATGGCTTTTAGTCAAGAAAGTAGAGAAAGAGAGATTCCTTACGGCCTTTACCTACCACGCGTATGATTTTCGTTGTCTGCCTTTAGGGCCAGAATTTAGTTCTCACTGCTACTTGAAGACGTAGTGTAGTCTTTGCATTCTGCCTACTTAGTATGTAAGGGCCAATTTTCACGTGTTACTAGTCTCTGTAAAGCATCTTATTATTATTTAGTTAAGTTAGTTTATTTTCTTATTTTCTACGTTTTAGACCAAAAGTATTGGTCTTTGTATCCCGAAGTGCAGGAGCGCCTGTACGCTGTGAGAATAAAGGTTAAAATTTAACCCTCCTTATCTTTGTTCTATTTGATACATACTCACGAACATAGCTTTGAGTAAGTTACCTGTTCTGACTCAGGATTCACTGGATGTTTGCAAAATTGACTAGAAGGAGCAGTAGTCCTGACGCACTTTCGAAATGTTTACATTTTGGTTCTAAATGATCTCGCAGAAGGACAAGGAATATACCTGTGTTACATAATAAGTACTATCCTCTTCCTACACAATATAAGTGCAAATGTGACGTCACATACCTTACATAACAGCTGTATATAAATGTAATAAACAACAATTTCATCCTCGGTCGATCCTCGGGGTATCTTTCGGCAAAACTTGGGGCGGAAGCTGCATCATCAGAAAAGGGGTCTTTGGATCACTCAGCGGAAGAATGTTGTCATAGCAACCCATCGTTTGATATACCGCAACTCTTATGCGGGTGTCGGCACGTAACCCCCGCTTAAAAGCAAGAGAGTAGAAGCAAAGCACAATATTTTACAATGTCGTCCCCCTGTCACGGAGGGATGAGAGTCTCGTGCCTATCTAAGAGCAAATGCCAAAGTACTGAGTCCTACATTAAGGGATGGTCTTTGGGAATTTGATTACAGCCACGACTGAGAGGAGAGTCAGGCCCCTGGGATAAATTACCACTAACCCGCCATCTCTGAGATTCCTCACGGCAGGCGTTGCTGGGCTGGGAAAAAAAATTCTGGGGTTAAGCGCATGTTGCACCAAGATAGAAGTAATTGCACCGGTGCTGCAATACTCTGACTGTCTATTTTCTACCCCAAAGCTGAATTGGAATCCTGTAAGTCCTTGCGGAAAATCAGAAAACTTATTTCCATTAATTTTAGAGATTTTATGCTTATTTTTACCAAAAATTTCCATTGATATCAAAAAATTCAGATGACGTTTCTCATGGAAAGTACTGGTAATTTTTATAATAAGTTATTTAAATTTTTCAGTGTTTGAAAATTTTCGAGGCAATAAATATTCATGCTTTCTTACTAAGAAAAGCACTTATTCTGCCACAGCGGAAAATTTATAATTAATTTAAATGAAAAATATATATAATTTAAAAAAAATATGTACGGTAATTTATTTGATATTAAATAATGCGATGAAGATATTATGAGATTACTATTTGGGATTTTAAATTTATTGATCCTTTGTTCTTTAAATTTAAATCAAATTCGGTGAAATTATCTAAGTAATAGTTTGAACTTCTAGCCTGCAACATGAATTTTAACCCCAACGTTAACCACTAATACCAGAACATTATATGGTTTCAACAGAAATAAAACCAGCTAAAATCTGTTGTTGATTTCAGCTTCAAGTACGGAATTAAATTAAACTAACACAAATTTCCTTCCAGTACTTGCAATAATAACAGACAAATTAACGGGATTAAAATACTGTTTACAATTTGCACGTTAAACTCTATTCCAGCAAATAGCTAATTTCACGAATTGCTACTTATTATTTAAAGGGGAAACTCACCAACTGGTAGAAATAGGACTGATGTCGGATATAAACAGAAGAATTTCACTACTGCCGGCTGTAACTACCAATCTGCTTTTTCTCAAACTTGGATTCTTACTAAAATTTTAAAGTTTTTCTCAGTTTCACAATCTGGTGGTGATCATGAAACAGTAGGAGTATAGGAAAGATTTTTAGAAAACAAAATAACATGGTGATTAATGTAAAACTTACACGACTATTTTTTCAGTGGCTACCTATTCCTGATTGAAAATAAAAAATGCAGTGATTAATTTTTCATCAGTGGAAATGCTTAAATAACGAGAATTTTTGTCCGGTATGATATCAAGAAAAATGGATCAGATAAGAATTCGCGAACTTTTAAAATTGGAATTCTCTTTGATTCATTTTTTTTATTTATTCAACAACAGTAAAAATTAAGTTCGTGAGTTCACAGCATTAGGTACTACTAAGTATTTGAACGATTTAAATATGTATTTAAATTTTTAAATTTCAAATATTTTTAATTTTTAATTGTTTTATGGTTGTTAATCTGAAAATTTCAGAGTGAAAGTTAATTTCTTTTTAATTATTTTCGAAGAAATACTGGTCTCTTTCAGAGGTGGTCTCTTGTTAGGAAGATGATCGTTGTAATATAGGTATAGATATTTGCTGTCGGCCTTTATTATGCATAGTTTTCCATTAGTTTTCAACCATTTTAAATAACGCATAAATAAAGACTATTGATAGTTACTAATTTACGAATTTATTAATCATGTTTATTTAATCATACATTAAATACAAATTCTAAATTCTTGATAAGAAAGATAATAATAATTTTGTTCGCAAATGAATGAAAAATCCTCTAAATAATTTTCTGACCTCTTCGCTCTTTTAATAATATGCAGCTTTTTTTTAAAACTGTGAACATTTTTGAACTGCTTAAAATGTAGAAATAATAGCTGAAGTTTTAAAGTTTCAAGAGATTTTAGCATGCAGTCATTCACTGAAGATTCTAGAAGGAAGGAAGATCACGGTAGATTTAAATTAAAAAGTAGCCAAGCAAACACTTTTGGGCTTCATTCTGAAACTTAGAGCCAAGAATTAAATGAGACTATCGCCGAAATGGCATGTAATATTTTTACAAAATTTAGTTTTTAAGCATAATGGAGAAATACCGTATGTCATTTCAGAAAAAGTTTGCGTCAAAACACTTATATTAGAGAAAATACATATAATACATCGAGTATTCGAGACGTGAAAAATGCAATTTAAAGTTTGTCGATTGGCTTACCAGACCGGAATATATAACGCTTTTGGGGGGGGGGTGAACTTAATGTCCGTTAATCAAAACTAATGTAGATCTATTGTAGTTTAGAGTATTATATTCCAAAACTGGAAAGTAACCAACATTTTCAACTGAAACAAAAGTATTTAAACACAATTTGAAGAATTAAGATGAATCCCCCCTCATAATGACCACAAATAGTGATTTGGATTGTAATCCATGCATCAAATGTAAATAGAAAGAATTATTTCCGTTTCTTAAACCTAGACTAAAATACAATACTAAGCTACAAAAGTTATAATTTTTTAAAATTTCTATTAATATGCTCTGCGGATCAGAAATTTCCATCAAATGTCAAAGTATGATCCTAGAAAATTTTTCTTGTAGCCTATTAGGGAGGAAAAACTGCACATTCCTCGCCTCTTCCCTAAAACAGTCTTCCATCTAGAATATTCTTTCCAAACAATTCCTAAAATTGAATCAGATGTTACAGGATAATGATATTTCCGCTTCTTTTTTTTATTTTCTTTCTGCCTAACCAATTCGGATTCACAGCCAATAAACGGAAGGAATAATAACGAAGTTAAGGCTGATCTGCACAAATATAAGTCATCTACTACAGATGCGAGTTGCCAAAAAACAAAAAATAAAAATGTGTGTACATTGAAGAATGATGTATGTAACAAACCAATTGAATTAGATTTGGAGTGAAGGCGACGCGAAATAGACCAAAAAAAATAAAAGAAACGCCAAAATCTAATTTAAATGTTATTACAGGTGAGAGAGAGAGATATGATGGATCCAGGTAATGACAGCTTCTTTCTCTCTCTCCAGTATAGAGGGGCCGCCGAATCATTATTTCGGGGGAGGAATCTGAAACTCTCCCGGTCGGCACGCGCGCACGTGTGCATGTAGATACAAGAGTTCATGAGTCAGCGTGCAGAGAGAAACGGGACACTAAAGCTCTTGTGAAAATCATTCTGCCATGGTTTTAGGAGCGGATTCTGGGGACTCTGCTATCATTGCATAGAAGGCACTCAAAGATGCAAGTTCAGTTCTGTCAACGAATTCGTTCATTATCACTGTCTATCAATAGTACCTGCGGTTGGGGTTGGTGTTTGATTCGCCGCTGATGTGATATAAAAATTTATTTAGTTCAACACTTTAACGATAAACTATGGGCATTTTTATGACTTTCTTCATTTTTTTTTTTTTTTTTTTTTTGGAAAAGATTCCCCAAGCTTTGTCGCATAGAAAATAAGAAAAAATGAATTTTATTACAGAAATAGAATATATAAAGACTGCTACAAAAGGACTATTGAGTCCATTATCATTACATTTTTCAATAAAACCAGAACAAAGTAAAATGAAATAATCGATATTAGAGTTAATATCAGTACCACTAATGCATATTGAAAAATACAATAGCGTACCAAAAATAATGTAAATATATTTGAGAAAGTCTGAAGAAAGGAACTAAGCTGATCTGTATTTCGTAATCTATATTTCATTGTTAGTAGTATGAAACAGCCGGTTCAGGGCCAGGAAGCGGGATGCGCCAGCAGTGCAACATGGAGTCAGTTACTCGATAAAGGGGTGGACAGAGATAAGTGAACCTTGAAGTCACAGTTTGCTTAGAGGTTATCATTTAATTATTTTTGCTGTAATTTCCTTCATCCTTTCTAACTTAATTTTTTTGTATGTTGAAAGTTATATTCTTTATTAAATATGCGAACTATGTTATTCCGTAATTGTTAATTCACATGCACCCTTAAAAATTTTCAATCTAATTTGCAACATTCGTTGTTTATTTACATGATCTTAACGTTTTAATTTCTTCTGTATATTTTAAACAATTTTAGTCTCCTACGTAGCCTTAACTTTAACTAATTTCTTACATCTTCTCTTCATAACAGCATATTTATTTTCCATAATCTTACACTTAATGTTACTAATTTTTATTTTTTTATTTTTTCCTTTTACGCAGATTTTTTTTCATACTTTCTAATTACCATACTCTTAGTTTTAACACATTTGATACATTTTACGAGGATAATTACTCAAATACACATTATTCTTTCTTTGTCATATTATATATTTTTAAATGTAAATTTTTTACTTCTTCATACATTTTAAATTACCTAATTTTAAACACACTCTGAATTTTAACTTGTTTTTTGTATTTTTTGAACGCAATTATTCAGTTATGCAATTTAATTTATTATTTAATTTCAAATACAATTTTTAGCCTTTTCCATGCATTTTAACCTTCGTAATTTTAAACACATTTTGAAGTTTGACTTACTTGTTGTATTTTCGACCATGTACAAGAACTTTATGTATTGCATTATTTAAAAGATGTAATTTTTAACTCCTGTTACATTCTTAATACTTGTAACTTTTCTGGCACACTCTGACATTTCTTTATAATTTTTCACTCTTTTTTTTTAAATGATCTTCGATCAATAATGCTTGTGATTTTACCCATTTTATTATTTCACGTAACTTCACATGTTTTTTTTTACATGTTTGAATTCCTTAGATCTATCAAGATTTTAAAATTATTTTATTTTACTATCGTTAATTATAAAAAAAAGGTTAAAAATTATAAGGAAATGTCATTTGTAAAATGAACTGCAGTGTTAATACAACTCAGTGCATTACCTCTTTATATCGAAAGTCTGGAATCGTAGGACTGGAACAATTGACTAAACTAGCATAAGGAGAAAAAATAATATTTTTGGTTTATTATTAAAACTCTTAAATACCTACGATATTATATTAGCTGAGCCCTATGCAATTACACTAAGTGGAGTCATTATACTCGTAAAATTATTATATATATATTTTTCATTTCTTATAATAATTATTTTAGATGGCTGAAAGCGCAAGTGGTTAGTTATTGAAAAAATAACGATTAGAAAACATCCTTATGAAGCAACGGAAAAGATGAAAATGAAGAGAAAACGCTTAACAGCAATGACACCGGATAACAGTAGTGATAACTGTTGATGTCAAAACCTTTGAAGTTTACCAAATACAAGAGGTTGAAAACTGATCGCATTTGCTTTCAGCTGCTATTCGTAAAACATTAACGTACGAGATGAAGATGATGTACCAGTGATTGTGCAATGGATGATTCTGAAGAAGAGAGATCTATGCCTGATTCACGTGAAACTAAGTTTTATTCAAAATCTTTGTCTAATTTCGAATATTATCTTACATTGGCGTGTTTCTTTTCCATTTGATTTTTTTCTAAATTTCTTGAGGCTGAAATCGCAAAAATTAAAATAATCAGACTAAAAAATTTAAAGAATTAATGAGTTTATCACTTAATGACATTCTAGGAATTAGATTTATGGAAATGCGGTGCATGTGAACTCAAACGGAATTGTGTGTGAAATCAGACATAGGATTTCCAATAGCATCATCCCAAAATAAACTCAATAATATTCTATATTCTCATAATATACTCTAGTTTTCTCTAACTAAATGGAAATAAAATAAATAAAAAGAAATTAAAATTCTAATTGTACCCAAATACATCAGGTAAATTCTGACTGCTTCTGATTCTTCAGGTAAATTGTTATAATAAGCAGAGTTATTAAAAAATATCTAAAAAATACAAATGCAGATAAAGGAGACTGAAATAAGCAGATTTAATAATGGAATGTGTTCTGAAATGGAGTGTTAAAGTGATACAGGGTCCTGTTAAGCGATAAGTAAAAATGGTCTGCTGGTATACATCGTCTTTTACATACAGAATTCCATTCGTATGTACCTTTATACGAAAGCAAAACTCGCCAAAACATATTAAACCTCATCTACCTCCTTTGATCAACTCAGAAACAAAATGCATATTAGCGGTCTCTGAATCGTATAGCAGTGCATACGCCTCTAAATCCGCAAGGGAAATGAGGATTTACGCCAGCAGAATGCTTTTATCTATATCTCTACGCGCCGTTATCTACATGTGTGCACTACTTCCGCATACACACTCCATTGCAAAACTGCTTATTTTAGTTCTCTCCATCCGCCTTCGCATTTTTGTCAAATATTTTTTAATCACCGAATGAGGCCATGCAAATTATATTATTACGTATAGCACATACGGATTATTGTGGTTATTACAGAATATGTATGTATAAATGGATTAAAATTGTTTCCGTTCTATATTTTTGTAATTTCTAATTTTTTATCGAAATAATGAAGAAAATTAATAACTATTCAAACAAATACAGTGTCTGAATAGAAAATGAGCGAGTAGTTACATAATCCTTGTCAGTTAACTCAAATTTAAAGAATCTTGCTAGCATTATGTTTTTAATAAAATAAAAATAGTAATTATTATCGAAATGTTAGAAAAATGAAAATAGGTAACTGAATTACATTACTATTTAAATTGTGAGATTGCCTTGATAAGGCTATCTGAAAGAATTTTTGTTCTTACCTTTGATGCACAGACGCAATTCTGACACAGAAAGGAAAAGAATTAATATTGACAACTTTTCCGATTGTTTTTACTTAAATCGTGAAAGCAAAATGTCAGGTGGCTGACAAATATCGATTATGTAGCATATCTTTCTGTAATTTACGCTGAATTTAGAAATTCCTTAGCCTCACAAGCTATGTTATTTATCTACCAATAACTTTATGATGGCACCGACGCGTGCTTACAAAAGCCAGCCCTTTTGGCTCAAGTCAAAAAGTAATGATTAATGGAATTAAGTTAGCCAACGGCTTCCCAGGTTATTTAACGAGTAGGCCCTGAGTCCTTAAAGTCGGAGTAAACAAGTCTAATGGCAAGAAGCGCTTAACGCCACAGAAATCTAATCGTATCGTTAGTAAATCAAAGATAGCAACATGGTCTTCAGGTAGGCAGAACATGCTCTAGAGTCACCTTCCAAAACCTTCCCTTAAATACTTCTTTCTACCTCATTTGAATACATATGGTCTAACTCATTTAGATTTTGGCAAGAAAGTCTCAGTTGAAAGCTAGAACGGTAGGAAAGGTTGCTTCAAAATAAAATTAACTACGTGAATTAAATAAATCCTCACAAGTTAAAAAATCATTTGAATTTACAACAACGGATACAGAAAATGTCTAAAAAGCAAAAACTTGAATGAAAAATATCACTGCTTTTAACCTAGCTAGCTTTCCATCAACCGGCGTAATTTTCTTTACAATTTGAAATTTATGTTAAGTAGATCTAAGTATTGCGAATGATCATATTTATTTCATTGAATAAAAATCCCGTTGGAAACATTTCATCAAACTTTTGTAAATATATTCCATCCTTCCAATCATGAGAATTCTACACCTATAAGAGCCACGATAATGGCTGTTGAAGATTTTAGAGATTTATAATGTTTCCTTATATAAATTAAAATTGTCTCATGAAGGCACAAAAATCCACTTTCATTGAGAAGTAATAGTTTTATTGCTTTACTGTTAAAACCTTAATTTTAAAGATATTATTTTTCCTATCATTTTACTTCCTTGTACGAAGTAAAGGAAGTATTGTAATCACGAAAAATTCCGGATATCATATTTCAACGAAAATATCCATTTTGACCGCTATCGAATGCAATTTAACGATGTTTTTGCGTAACATCTGCACGTAAGGACAGAATAAAGGATTATTTTTCCTCAAACGAATAATAAAACTGATTTAAAATGGATTCAGAAGAGATTTTTTTTTTCGTGGCGTCTGTACATACGTTCATATATCTGGCATAGCTCAAAAACGAGTAGCCTCAGAACGTTGAAATATTCTGTACAGAACTACCATAACATGTAGCTGCGCATCTCCCTTTTTGGTTACAATCGGCCGTACCAAAAGTATATATATATATGAATATATATACATACCCATTCTGTTACTCGGTTCAGTGAGATCAGTTTTTTTTATTCTTATATGTTGTAAATTGCACAGTTTTTGCTTTAAAAATGATTGAATTATGCTGTTTTTATCTCCCGGCTAAGGTCTTTATGCTTTTAGTTAATCTGCATGCAATATTGTTAGAATTATCAACAATTTAAAAGTTATTTAAGTACGATTAAGCCTAATTTTTCTTACCATAGCAGCCATATTTGTTTACATTTGAAACTTGTTTACATTGGAGCAGAATAGAGAATTAAGTCATTTGCATCTTCAGTATCTTTTTGTCGAGTGGGACCAAAAGAAAACTTTTAATTTTGTGCACCTCCAAATCTGCCTTCTTGCCTTCTGGCGAACTGCTTGTTTTGGGGTCGAAACTCTAATTTTTAGCTATAAAAATTGTTTTTTTAATTGTTTTAACTGTATTTGGTGTTTTATGTTTTTCTAGATTTTTAAATTTTAATGGAATTATTTTGAGTTTTTATGTATTTTTGCCTTGTCGCGAAGTGAGAACTGAATTAATTGGATGAGAAATATATATCTAATGAAAATGGAGGAAATAAGTTTAAATGAAATGTAGCAAAGAGCGTATAATTTAATATTCCGTACACAGAAGTTGTGTGGCGTGCACATCAGATTTTTTTTATTTTTATAATTAAGCAGAGTATAAATATCAGTTGCGACTCAAATAGAGTATTCAATTTCGAATAGTTGTTCTCATTATTCAAATTTCAAGTCTAAATATGTCAGATGAATGAGGTTTTTTTTATCCGAGTATCTTCGAAACTCATTCATGATTAATTTATTTAAATTACATGTTTGCGTTTTAGTAAGTTTAAATATCCCACAGGTTTGCGACATTATAAAGATTTGACACTTTATATGTTAAAAAGCATTAAACATCCAATAAACAAAATTAAAAAATGAATAGGTATATGATTTTTAGAATTTTAGTTTTACCATAGTTTTCTTGACATAAAATGATACATAAAGATTTCAACGAATCCTTTGAGATCTATTTCATGCTGTTATAACGACCCTCCATAACCTATAGAGAAAGGACGTTATAATTAATGTCATTATATTGAAAATAGGACTCGTCAGCTGGGGATATTTTGTACTTGTAGTTGTAATGGAATGCTCGCTGTAAGTTGTTGTGATGATACTGAGTGTCTTGCAACAGCATACGGGTGAATGGTCAATAGAGACTGAGCGGGATTTGAGTCACTTTGAACTCGTTTTTATTGCAAATTGGGAAGCAGAAATGTCATGAGCAAATAGGCTGCTCCTTTTCATACTTTCTGCTCGTCGTTCTATTAGCAAAACTCGAAATTTAGGAATGCATTTAGAGAATCAGTAGCATTTTAAGAATCTTAAAGGACACAATAAGTCAGCAAACTATTTTTTATATGCAGCAAAACTCAAAATATCTCACTTAAATCTTGAGACTTATGAAGTCAAATATAGAACCTACGTGGGGTATTCAGAGAACAAAAAAGGGGGGGAAAGCCGCGACCCCTCAAAAGCTTGCCCTACTGAATTTTTCACGTAGCTTGGGTGAAAATCAGATTGAGGATTGCATGAATGACTACACAACGAACAATGATAAGCTTCCAAGGGGATCAGGAGATGGCAATATGAACACATCTGGTGGGGGTAGGAAAGAAGGGTGGCTGATATCTAGATGGATAGTGCATGGTGCACCGCTTCCCTTGGGTAAGCCACCCTCGGGTCGTTCGGTATACCCGAACATACCCCACATCTATGGGGCTTGGCCAGACTTGGTAAAAGAACTCCAAAATTAGGTATGCAAAATGGATCCATTGATTTCAGAGATTCAGATTTCAAAGACATAGAGTTTTTACATCTAAGAATTTGCAGCTACCTTCGCATCCGCGTATTTGTTTCTTTCTTTAGTTGCCACGTCAGATTGAGCTGAATCCTGGGATGGCATTTTATTTCCTTTAAGTCAATATTTCTTAACTTTTAATTTCGTTTCAAACACGATAAGAATATCAGAATACATTTTTGATTTGAAACTTAGATAAAATGTGCAGAAAATTTAAAGATGCATGTATCAGCAAACTACAATCTGGAAATAATTTGTAAGTACTATGTGAGCAAATGCAAACCATTGCGAGAAAAGCTAATGTAAGTTGTTAGCAGCCAAAAATATACCATTTGATGAAGTACCACTGGTCATTGGATACATTCTTAATCTCATTAAACCATATGTTGTAGAAACAGTGCGAGATTTAACACCAAAATCTTTCTGGAACCACCTTTATCTTACTCAAAAGTTCTTGAGTATTTTATCTTCAGAAATATATTCTAATTAACATGTCGTATCCGGTTTTACTTACTTGCAGTTAAAGATCTAGATTTACCGATCTACATCTTTAACTACAACCAAATATTTTGATCTCCCAGTTATTTATTACAATTTAATGTTATTTGTAGAAAAAGTAGAAAACATTAACATACTTTATTTGCGAGTTAAAATTCAAAAGAAAACACGAAAATATTGTCTTTGGCTCTTTAAGTAGTTCATTGATTTAAAGCTGCTGTAGTTATTTATTATTCCTTTTTAATAGTAATTTTATTTGATGAGAATACTTTTCTGGCAGTGAACGATTATGAGCAAAAAAATAAATTAAAGTTTGAGGTACAGTGAAAATTCCTTTCGTTCTGAACACAATAGAAAGCAAATGAAAATTAAGGACGCACACACAAAAAAAAAACAACCTTTATTTTCCATCTCAGCAAAAAGAACCTCAGAAAATTTACACTATTTAAATTTCCCACTGGCGTATTTGTCTTCAGTTTGAAGGTAGAAAGTAGTCTGTTATTACTGAAAGTATTTAGAAAGATATTAAGAAACTTTCTAGATAATTTATGCAAATGAATAAATAAATAAAAAGGAATAAAAAGAGAAAGGATCTGAAATTCGAAGTACTAACGTAAAAACCAATTTAATTTTTCCTTAAATGAATCTGCATAAGTCTGGTTTCAATTTATGATATGCGTGAATGAAACCCCAAATAAGTAAAGAAATGCATCCATGTTACCAGCTTGTTACTGTATTCGATAATTTATCCTTTCAGCGTAATAAATAAAATGAAAACAGTCAATGTTTTGTTATTATTGGTTTTTTTTATGGCTATCATTTGTAGATCAGTCATTCTAGTTTTGAATTCTATGTTTGTTATTTAATTAAGTTCAATAAAAGTAATCTTCCATCCTTTTCATTATTTTCCTCTGTGGTGGCTGATGTACATAGCAAAAATTTAATTCACATTTCTCTGCTGAATTAAGAAAATAAGATAAGGAATCTTTTCTGAAAGCAAAAAATTTAATGTGAAACCTAGTTTTTTATATTTTATAAATTTGTAAGATAACTTGTAGCAACAGTAGTATTTTCATTGCTTAAAATCAACCTTCTGAAATGATATTTTTATCACTTTTTTGAAAAAAAAGCGCGTAAGCTATTTTTTAATAAAGAATTGAATGAAACAAAACTCGGGGGCGATTCTCATTTCATAAGAAAGAAGGTGTTAGTACTTTTACCCATAACCGTTTCCAATTAGAGTCTGAGGTTGGCGAAATGGGAGAAGAGTGGAGGAAGGTTGGATTTTAGCCCACCCTATGTTGGGGCTTCCCAACCTCTTTCATCCATTCATTCATTCATCCCATATATATTTATCCCCTTGCCCCTAGGTTATAACCCCCCCTTCTTTGTCCTTTATTATTGATCTACTTTGAGGGGCTTCTTACCCTCCGCCCTAGAGAGTGGGGTAGAGTAGATCGTAGTATGAATAATAGGCCAAAAATGTGTGCAGTGGCTGTATTTTACCGGTCAAAGAAGAAAGGTAGTATAGCAATCGAATCTCTGATCCGGAAAGATTTGATAATATTATACCATTCTGTGATTTTTTTTTCCACTCCTGTCTGTTTTCTGTTTTCCCCGTGTCCCTCGAGGTTCAAGTTGTTGAACAATAAGGCAGAATGTACCGAAACGCAATCGGTACTTTTCTGGAGAAAATGCTGTTTGAAAGGCCAGCCCTTCAATCGCAGAATTGGATTTAGGCATGTTTGCGCAAACTCATTGTGTGCCGCTGTTAAGCCCAAATTCATATATCCGAACATAATGCACGGCTATACTCGATCTTCTCTTTTGCTTTTCCCTCCCGATGGAGTATTGTGATTTGAAGGAGAAGTGACCAAGAACTCGCACCAGAAGTATGGAGGTAAATATTAGAGCATGGAGGTTTGACAACATTAAATGCTTAGTCACATTCCCATTGAATTATTGAGTTGTCCTACTTCTTTTGTGGTGAGAAATCTAGTACTGAAGAATGCAAACGTAATAGTAAGTAACATCTCTGATATCGCGAAAACACTATAAATTTCGGTTTAAGAATTAGGAATCGATACAGTACACAAGCGTGAAAGGTCAATCTGTTTCTGTCTATAAGCAGAAAAAATCGCAACTGGTCTGAAATATTTTCTGCCGAAATACGAGACTGAAATTCTTTGATCTCCATGGAATGAAATTGCTTGACTGAAAGGGGTACTCTGTCTACATAATGACCCCCTGTGCCTTTAACGCTTTATATTTGCAATAACTTTGGTCGGGCGCTTGTTATGACATAGACTCTGGCTGGGATCTGAACCAAGATCTTTCAAGTGTGAACAGTCTGCTCTTCAGCGAGCTGCTACGTTTAGCAACGAATTTCGAAAGATTTCTGCTTAAACGAATAAGGAATATTCGAAGGATTTTAGATAAGAATTTCTGTGGATAAAAAGGATATATCCACCATAAGATTCATCAAACATAAAGGAGCACTTTTTTCTTTAAATAGAAACAACCTTCTCAACGTTCTTATGATGACGATTTTTTTTAATATGAAATGCATAAAACAAACATTATTCCAACAATTTTTCATTTAACAGTTATCAAGGCATGAATTTTGAATTTTCAAAATTCATGCCTTGACAACTTGATAACTACTGTATGCTGTATAGACCTATTGTAGTTTCTATGTAGACAAATATTTTACCGATTCTGAAAAAAAGGGGGGGGACTTCAAATTTAAATGTGTGGCTCCGAGTGGAAAGTAGTAGGATAGAGCAACATAGTTTTCTTATTTCTACATTCCTTTATTTTTCATGAAGGTTATAAGGTATTTCTCCCGCCTTTTTGGCATGCCTTCGTGGTGTAGTGGTCAGCATGCTCGGCGCGTATACGAGAGGTCCGTGGTTCGAGTCTCGCCGAGGGCATTACTCATTTTTCACGTCTGCTGCTTTAAAAAAATATTTGATGTCTCTACAAGGTAAATAAATGCATCTAGAAGATTCCTAAAGTATTATTGATTTAAAAAAATGTAACTGTGTGACACAATATGTAATTTCTACCTTTTAACTTTATTAGTCCAAAGGGATTTAGTCCCGAAGGACTATTACTTTCGTTTTGCGATTTTGCGTTGAATCACTCTGAATGCCCGTTTCACTTTTCAAATTGTTGCCACTAAATGTTATCGCTCTGCATTAAATTTTAAAAAATGAAAAATCTGCATAAATGTATGCATGTTTCTCGCATTGTGATAAAACCTAGAGCCATCGAATTTTGAATGACGTAATCCTACTGCGAATATGGGCATCTGGAAGCCCTAATTTTGAATTTGAAATTTGCTTTATTATCGATTTTATGTTTTGTAACATTTCAACGAATTTCTGATTAACAAACTAAATGATTTCAAAGCGAGCAATGGCAACACTGTACGAAAAAAGAAAAACATTTTTATCTCCAGCGCACGAGACTTACGGAAATTCTAAAGATATGTTCATTTTAAAATGATTTTGCGATATTGATTTTGAACTGAATTTTATGGTTTGAGTACGTAGTACATGATATTTAATAAAAAAAGGTAGCACACGAAACGTTAAAAAAACGCGCCTTTGGACGTAATTTAAAATCTGAAATCTTTCAGATTTTTTTTTTAATTTGTTCTCTTTGATTATTTGTGTCTTGCAGAATATTTGTTAATAGTTAAAAAAATTGCTCTTTTGGCGCTAATATATGCGGGAATACCTGGCGATATTGTCGACTTCGGTCATCCCTCACCGCAATAAAATGAGTTACCAGAGATTTTGTCTTTACAAGTGCACAGAAAAATTACATATATACTTCCTATACGGTATTTTATATACAATAAGGCATTTTCCCACTGTTATTATCTACAGATATATATCTACTGAAGCACTTTTAACTTACTTCACTACCATAAAGAACCCTTTCCTTGCTCTGCGTTCGCAAATCAGTTCACTATTTGATGCAAGACTCTTAATTTTTGGCCTTCTTAGTATTTTATATGCCTTCCTCTTTAAGATAAAAAAATGTTAGTTGTTGATTTAAAATAAAATTTTCCTTTTACTTGAACACTTAGCGGAAATTGCAAGTTTACTAATTGTTCTAATATCATTATAAAATTAGCAAAACAGTTTAAAATATTGTGAAAATATATTATATAATCGGTAAATATATTATATAATCGGTAAAATATTTGTCCAGTTCATTGAGTTCGGCCATTATACCTTTACAAAATTTTCATAAATGCTGTAATATTCTTAAAACAAATAGAAGTATTTTTCTATGAAAAGCCTTAAAGGAAAAGAATAAGAGTTTCGTCAAAACTTAGATAATAAATACGGTATTAATCATAGCACTTCAAACATTTGATTACATTTAGGCACATCGCCAGGATATGGTTTTATCGAGCATTATCATAAAATGGGTTTATGTAGAACCATCACTCCTAAATTAAACTATTCTTAAGCCTTTCTCTTTATGCAGATAAATAAAAAATAAAATTTTGATATTATAAAATTAAAATCTTAAAAAAAAACTGAAATATAGATGGGGAACAATTTTATCATAAAAATTTCCAAAGCTCTCACTTCTAATCTGTGCATACGAGCAAGTTTTCCTTAGAAATACCTCCAGAAAGGCGTCCTTCCCTTTTAAGCAGATAGCACTCGAGTGTTTCGCCGTAGTTAAATAAACCAAACCAAATCAAGCCTTTTAATCATCTTGTCTCTAACATGTCTATGTTCTCATGAGCAGCTCACAGCTTATACGTCACAAAGCAACGCTCCATTTCCTAATGGAGAATTGTGACTTAAGATGTAGGTCTCCATTTCCTAGCATCCAGGAGACTGCTAAAAAGACTAAAATTTACATTAATTGCTTGAGCCAATATCTATAGAGTAAACGGTTTCATTTATAGACCACTTTTGAGTCTTAAAGACGTGAAATGTTTGATAAGATATTCAAGTTTTACATTTTGTGCTTACATAACTACAAACATTAATTGGCATAACAAGTATTATGTAACTAAATAGGTAAAAAAAAATCAATCAACAAATGATGCAGTAAATAATTCAGCGGATAAGGGAGAGGAGGCCATTACAAGACTGTATAATATTAGGATCTCCTATTCAAAGATCACATGATCAAAATTAACTGAAATTTTGCGTTAATGCATCTTAAAATTTCAACAAAGGAATTATTTTTAGAATACTAAATAATAAGCCAGTTTGGTAAAATTAATTTTGCAAAAATCTTTCTTAGCATGTAAATGAATGTATTTGATGCTTTAGGATGCAACATTTTTTAAGTGGAAAAATTTCTTTGACTCTTTCAATTTTTTCGCCCTTCAAAAATTTTTGCAATTTTTCAGCAGAAGAATATTAAGAATTCAATGCATAAAGCAAAAGAAGTGCAGAGGACTGTATTTTTAGCAACCACAGCCACTCCATGTAAAACAACAATCTTTTACGATGCAACTCGAGTTGCCTTCGAGACGACAGCGGCCAAACCCCTCTTTAAAGACCCATCAACTTCGAATGAAACTCACGACGTCGAACATCAACAACGCTTCATCAAGAACTGCAACAACAACGCGAGGAAAAGAAGCGGTGGAGGTTGGTGGAAAAAGAAAGTAAAAATTCCTGCCAGGGCGCACATCCATTGAGCCCTTGACACTTCCATCATTACTCTCCGCTTTCGCAGCAGCCAGCGTGTAAACAAAAGAAAACAGAGAACTACCAATACCTACCCGCTTTGTGGATTATGCACCCGTTGCCGCCGAAATCTCACGGAGGAACGAGTACATTATATAACGTAGCACTTCGACCCATTCCAGTAGCCGTCACTCATCGCGTAACCCGCGCACTTTTGAAACTTCTCCGTTCCGCCAACGGGGAGCAGGTTCTACCTGCGTAAGCATTACTTTCAGGTCTTGTTTCAAAAGGTTTTTTCCCACTGCCTCTAAAAGAATGGTCTCTTTAATATTGTTTTTGGGTACATAAATATATATATACATATATTATACATTATTGAAAAAAAAATCTAAAAGCTTTCAGATTTTACATTACGCCCAGAGGGCGTTGTTTTTTAGCGTTTTGTGTGTTACCTTTATTCATTAAATATCATATTCTGCGTACTTAAACCATAAAATTCAGTTCAACAGCAATATCGCAAAATAATTTTTAAATGAGCATATCTTTAGAATTTCCGATACACAGACTTGCGAGCTGGAGATCGTTTTTCCCCCGTACAGTGTTGCCATTGCTCGCTTTGAAATCGTTGAGTTTGTTAATAAAAAAATTCGTTAAAATTTTACAAAACGTGAAATAGATAATAAAACAAATTCCAATTTGTTCTTCCAGATGCCCATATTCGAATGGAAACGTACGTTATTCAAAATTGGATGGCTCTAGATACCGTTGTTTTATCAGAATGCGAGAAACGTACATACATTAATGCAGATTCTTCATTATTTTATTTCTTTAAATATAATACATCGCTCTAATATTTGATGGCAACAATTTAAAAAGTGAACCAACATGTATAGTGAACCAACGCAAAATGCCAAAACGAAATTAATAGTCCTTCTGGGCTAATGCCCTTTGGGCTAAAAAAATACAACCGAGCAAAAATGGAGTTGTAATACTACCAAACGGGTACCAAACACAGTTACTATTACTTTCATATTATATCTAGGAATTATGAATTTCATATTAGATCTAGGAATTACGAATTTCATATTAGATCTATCGATTAGTTTATGAATTGTAGTGCTCTAGTATTTATATTATTGAATCTAGTATTTTATTCCTTCAAAGTAATAACAATAAAAATAGCAAGAGATTTAGACATACGTCTTTGTACCTGATATCTTATATTAGAAAAGCCATGAGAAAAGATAAAAAAAGTGTGCATGGCGTAGACGTACTCAACTGATCAATGCTTATTAATGTTCAACAATCTTTTTATTAGGAAAATGTGTACAGTGAAATTTTTGACTAATTTCATAAGTTGATTTAAATATTTTAATGACTTTACTACTCAGTATTGCACAAAGTTTGAGTTATGTTATAAAATAAAATAATAAAATACTTGTTCCGCCTTTGTTTTAATCTTTATTCAGTACAATTTACTTATTTTTTAATTTCGTTTCATGTTATCGCCAATTCTCAAAAGGTATATACAACTTTAAACTTAGTTTTCTTCTCTATTTTTTAATTCTCCCATTCTTGTTCCTAAGTAATTCATACCGTAGCGAGTTTCACGTGTTCGCTTATTCGATTCGTTAGCGAATCGGAACTTAGTATTTAAATACGGGCATAAAAGAAGATGGCACAGAGCAAGCAAAAAAAATTTCCCTCTGCACTGCAAAATGCCTTAGGTTTATGCACATTTTCTCTTTTTCATATTTATTCTATCAAAAAAAAAGAGAGAGAGAGAACGAGCGAAAATATAAATTTGAATTAGCAAGCAATGAATATCACATTCGTCTTATAATTTCATCAGGAGAAAATAAAAGAAAAAGGAAAGTAAAGAAAGAAGAAAATCTGAAGTAATTCATATTTTAACGCCATTCCAGAAAGTTTGTTAAGGTTTCCTATGCTTTCTCATTGAGCTCGTGCTTTATTTCTCTTAGACTCACTTCCGCTGACCCATTTATTATTATTATTATTATTATTATTATTATTAAACATCACTTTCTTCGCAGTTACGCCACATAAAATTCGACAGCAGAATCACAAGATTTTTAAAAACAACTGATTTTTAGAATTCCCGATAGAGTGTTAAGAGATGGCGTACATTTTTTAAACCAAAAGGACTATAATTCTCGATTCTCACATTTCCCTTGAATTACTTTTTTCGTGCGTTTCACTTCTCAAATAACTCACCGCTGCGGTTAAATGCCTAAAATATTTATTGTAAAAAAAAAATATATATATATATATATAATGCTTTTAATAAACCCAGCTAGCGTAATTTCGCAGGTCCAGTTGGTAATTAATTAAAGAGGTAAGGAACTGTGTTTCGTGTTTTTAAATCGTTTAGATAGTAACCGGCAGTTTAAATTTAGAAGAAAAATTAAATATCTTCCGTTTCGCCAATGGCAACAAACTGGCTCGTGCAAGTTAAAAATATTTTATGTAGACTTCTGATTGGAATGGTTTAATCACTTGTGCACGAGGCACTATACCTGCTGAAGAATTTATTTTGTACGAATCAAGTGAATTCAAAGAATATCCATCATAATGAATCATTAAGTTAAAAAAATCAGAAGTTTCACAGAATTTACATTATGACAGTAGACATAAATAATAAAAGCAAGCAAGACAAATGAGCTCCCAGGAACGTTTCAAATTACGAGTATTATAGTAAAATCTTTCTTCTTCTTTGAGAACATCGGCTAACGGACAAATAGTTCTGTTCCCCGTTTGGTGGATAACTCTCCGAAGAAATCATAGATACACTAATGATAAAAGATTCATCCAGACTTTCTTACAAAACGAACAACATGTTTTATTAATATAACAAAAAATTAACCG